>CM076413.1:33483860-33853860 GCA_038363315.1 Mugilogobius chulae
AAACTGATGTCTGATGCACGAGCGGTCTGTTCCTCCGATGCAATCCTTATGTGTTGTCTTTCTGTTTCTGTGTGTTTTATTGTGGTCCGTGAGGCGCTGTAAAGTCCTGGCTTTGCAACAAAAGTTTGACAGTTTGAGCGTGTCTGTTGCGTCAAGTTCAGTAACAGCTTCTCGTGTGGAGTTTTCAACATAAAAGTCCTCGTGTTTACTACCTGCATCGGAGGTTTTAATGTGAAAGGGTTGTTCAGTGAAGCAATGCACAAACTCACGTTAAAACAACAGAACGGAGCGGGACACTCTATGCCGGATGCACGATAAAAAAAATTTAAAAAAATCCTTTCGTCGTCAGCAGAGGGGATGGCATCCCCTCGCATCCCCCCTCAAATCGCCTACTGGGTATAGCACAGTGAACAGTTTCAGAAAATACTTTACATGAATACTACTGTGCATTGGCCTGATTTTTTTTTCTAGCATATATTTATTAAGCATTAAGCTGTGTTTTTACTGCTGCATGGCCTAAAAGTGTGATTTCACAGGGGAATGAGAGAAAGCATTTCAGGTTGGATATCGGCAATGCTCTGGTAACCAATGGATCAATGATCAAAGACGAAGAAGATATTGCTATCATTGCTCCTCTGCACTGTCTCTCTCATTCTTCCTGGCCTTCTGCAGTCACTTTCTGTTATGTCGCCAACAAACTGCTTCATCGTTTATCCCTTATCTCAGATTTATAAAAACAAAACAAAAAAACATTGTTGATGAGTGATGACTGTTGCAAATAGATAGAAGCGAAGCTGCTCTTTGCCACAACAGTGATCAAGTGTACTTTGCTTGTGACTGTGAAAATAACTTATCTGCGCCGTGTTGACTGACTTTGCAGCTTGAGCATGTGGCAACCTTATTAAATCTTCATAACTGTGATGATGACAGTGTAAAAGACAAAGCATCCCATAATTGTAAGAATAGAAAGATGATGTTTTCTTATATTTGGAAGCCTTGTGACTGTTGAGCAGAGCACCAGATTTAGAGCAGTGGGGTGACTGAGCTAGGGCTACACTCCCACTGTGCGATAATCGTAGCAGTGCCAATATCTCATTTGGATGCACCCAGGTCGGCATCAGTGTTTTTCGAACCAGCCAAGTAAACAACTAAACAGCCAAACTAAGATCCCCCACTTGAACAGATCCACTGCAGTCCTGAACAATTAATTAGAATGAAACTGACAATCGAAAAAGCCAATAGGGTAGTAAATAGCAGGTATTGTTTTGGAAGTCTCAAGTCTTTGACCTCAACTCTGAGTCCCCATTGGCCCAGTCGTTTTTCACAGGGCCCTTTCATCAAGGCCATTCAAGTCTAATTCTTAAAGTTACTACTCTATTTATATGACAGTTTTGATGGTGCTCATTTCAGTTTAACATCATCAAGTACTGCCCTAATTGTCTCGGATCACAGTCAACTGTCAACCAATCACACTGCTCCTCTCCACTCTCCTCTGCTCATTTTGCCCCATGCATAGTTTAACAGTTCTGTTTAAAAATGCTTGTGGGTGAGAGAGGTTTACCTTTTAATATGGCTGTAAAACAAAATCACAAGAAGAAAAATAATATATATATATATATATATATATATATATATATATATATATATATATATATATATATATATATATATATATATATATATATATATATATATATATATATATATATATATATATATATATATATATATATATTTGTTTTTTATTCTAACTTAGCAACTTACCATGGTAGCCTTGAAATAAAACCTTGTAGAGCTTTTGCAGGCAGCATGACCTCTTAACATTTCATTGGCATAAATAAATGAGATGCTGCTGCTATCCCATACAGACATATGCATGATTACATGCGGCACTTTTATGCGTTTGAGAAAATGCTATGTGTGTGCGCTTGTCTTCAATGTAGAGCACAGCCTTGGATGTGATAATTTAATGTCCCTTCCTGACGAAGACTGACAGCTTTTGCAGAGCACTCCCCATCCATCTGGGCCCCGACGCCACAATGCACAAATCACATCTAAGTATATCGGGACGCGTGGCACGATGAAGGCTTTATGTGACAAATGGAAGTGGCTCTGTCTCACTGCAAGCTGGGCCTAGAGGAGCTGCGTGACGGATGTAAATTGAGCTGATGCGCTCTGTGTTATGGCAGCAGATTTCCAGTGGGGAAGAGGGGTAACATTCTCAAGTCATAGTCTACTTTGAATCTCAGTTGTTGTGTAGAAGTCTTCAGAGGTTGGGGAGACAATACTCTTCAAATAATGTATTTTTTGTGTAAATATGCAAGGACATAGCACCACTTTCTCTTTCTGTTTGTTATTGTTTCAATATATGCTACAATTCTACATATTCTGTCCAGATATTTTTGCACGTAGCATTTATAATTGCATCTTTTTCTAACAGGTGATGTACTCTCAAAAACTATTGCATGATCAGACTAGACTAAAATACTGGACTTTATTTGGTTTCCCCCTCAAACCGGTAGGAGTTTTGCTCCAGTTTACAAGGAAGGAAGCCATTAGTCCATATTTCAGACTGTACTATGTTGATTTACCTAAATATTGTTAATTATTAATAACTGTTTGTAATACTGTCTGCAAAATTATTTTCTGGGACATGTAGGACTGCTTCAAACATTCAGAACTGTGTTAAACATGGTATGCATGCAGTTAAATATGTGTCTGTGTGTGCCACTGTGTGCAGGGAGCTTTTTGTTGTAAAAATGTTAACTTTCTTGTTAGAATATGGAATTGTCAGGGGTTGTGAGCATGCTTCATTACATTTGACCAGCTGCAGATGTAAACGCCCTAAATGTTGTTAAGTATCAGAATACATGTACCAAAATACAGTTGCTTTTTTAAAATAGGAGGAATACATTTTGATATCTGAGAATTTAGGCTTTACGTCACATATTTAGTGAAAATAAAACAGGTCATACAGCGATGCATGTAATTTTTATTTTTCTGAAACAACAAAGCAATATACAACTTAAAAGTATTTTAGATTTTTGGTACTCTGATTTGAACAATATGGAATAAAGTACAAAATACATTTTTGTGTAGCTAGCTATATGTTAAGTAACTAAATAATTTTCTTACATTTCAACACTGTAATTGTATTTAGTGAGAGAAAGCAAATGTAATTCACAAGCATTTTTTGATAGAACTTATCTTGTTTCAATCCAGTGGTATTTGTCGTCATAACATTCTTTTTTTTTTTTAGATGTTGGGATAAATGTGGTCCCTGTTTTCTTAAAGGGGACCCATGAAATACACTTTTAATCAAGTCATAACAGTGTTTTCTAATTTCATCAATACATTTGAATTGACTGATTCACGCATGTTTGAGAAATCTTGTAGTGTCCTGCAGCAGGTGTGTGACTGCTCAGGGGTCTTATTTCTAAAACTTTGCTTGAAATTCTTACAGAAAGTGAACGTTCAAACAAAACTCAAACTTGTACCAACTTGATAATTTCTTAACCTCACATGCTCAAATTTGAATTGCTCATTTAGTTATTTTTTTATAAATTACAAACTAACATGGGAAAAGTACGTACATGACATTTTTGTACGTACGTACACTTTATCATTGAGGCCCCAGAACAGTCACTGTCCGTGAATCTGTATTTAATTATGGTCACTTACAAAATTCAGATTCAAGTAAAAATACAGGGTTCAAAATTGTCTTGAAGTCACTTGCTAACAAAAAAGGAAGTTAATGTTATGAGAAAAAAAATTGAGAGGCTTGTCTCCTTGGCCTAACCCTAACCCTGCCCTATAATTTACAAGTTTTTACCATGTAGTTTTAGTGATTCACGTCACCAACACTGATAAAGAGAAAAGCTAATTTGCTTTGATTTATCATTAATTAACTATTGCAAGAGAGTTTGTGTCAGCTCAATACCCAACCTTGTGCACTTTGAACATCTCAATCACAGAGTGCAGTTCAGGTTCAATTACACATGCAATAACTTTTAGGTCTCCACAGGCCTAGAAACCATTTATATGCTAATAAGTATGACAGCAGTAATGAGTTGCAATAAAAAGACATCTGCTGTTTGATCAAACCTGATATTAGAGTATTACCACCAATCGGCCTCAGCTATTTGTCCTGAAAGCACTTGTTAGTTCCAGAACTACTTGTTGAAAATGTTTTGACATGGAAGATCCCTAACCTGGCCTTGTCTCGCAGTTCAACAAAGAAAATTACTTTAGCTGCAAAGCTTGCAATGGTCAGCCACAGTTTCAGTACCTCCTCAAAACAGGACAAGATGGCAATTCAACCCAAATTTTCATCGCCTTCATCTCCTTCAGTCCTTAACATCCCTTACTTTTTATGTTGACTGACACTGAGTCCTCTTTCATTAATATGTCCATTTGTCTTTTCTTGGCTTGAATTTCAACACACATTCTTGAACTGCCACAAAATACACCCCCTCTAGCAAACATTCTCCAAAATCATCTTAGCATATCTCCAAATCATTGTTTATTTATACATTCTTTATCATGAGCTCAATAAAAAAAATCAATATGCCTAATCAAGAAGTCTTTGCTCTTTATTTGCAAAGTAATAATATATTTTCCAACATCTACCAGCATAAAAAAAAACTTAAGATGTATTGAAGAAGGTTAGACGCCAGCATATCCTGCCTGTGCATCCTGTCCAAAGAGATGAGTCGGAGTGTACAGCTTTCACTTCAAGGGCTCGCAGAAAGATCAATGCGTAAGAATAGCTGTGGGACCTGACTACAAATTGAGCAGCCTTTAATCACCTCACACAGTTCACAACAGTGCGAGAGTTCCCACCATGAAAAGGTTTAATCACTCGCCATGCTAAATAAAGTCAACTATAACTGCTAATAAAAAGGCCAAAGCAGACCTGAGAGCTGTATACACAAGTGTGCATTTGGGACATGCATCAGGACTTACAAGGGTGGATCATCTGAAACTTCCAGGGTGACCACTTCAGCCTGAATGGGTTTTGCAGAGCTTATTTGTGACAGATGCTTGGCACTAAGAATCCTCTTTCAGGCTTGGATAATCATTTATAAAACTAGAATGGTGTAAATTAAAAAGCCATAATAATAATTACTCAAGTCATTAATTTTGAATGATTTAACATATAGCTCCCAGGAGCAGCCTGTCCTTGAGCTTTGCTGAAAAATTAAATAATGGCTTTATCCAAATCCAAGTCAGACATACTGTATTTTCCTTTTGGAAGAAATTGCATCCAACAAGAAGTAGCTTAATTCAGTTTGCTTTGTTGTAATGTGTACTCATGCTCGCAGACTATCACCAAGATTGCACCCACAAAACACATTCATACAGGTGACACAAGTGTATTACCCAAGGACACAACAACAACAACTTAAATGGCCAAACAAAACACTGGTCATCTTGCATAATGAACCAAACTATATTGTCATTTTAATTAATTAGCTTTTTTTTTATTATTTACTGCAAGAAGTCTTTAATGGCTGGTTTTGTGTACAAATGAACCTGCAGCAATAATTTATCAGAAAATTTCAAAGCCTCACAGCAGCTGAATCCTTAAAGCCAAGAGCTCATTAGTGAATGCTTTCTTGATGTAGCTATTCCATGAAGCACATACAGCAGGCAGCGTTCAGATCGTGACCTTGTGCAATGGTAAATGGGTTATAAATCCTGTGGTGGCCGCAGGGACCAAGTGCGTAGTTTGTAGACAACTGGGTCAATGAGGAGGCAAGCTATGAATCTAAAGTGCACCTGTTTCTGCTCCATCACTGATATAAAATGCATTGGAATAATCAGAGTTGTCCACTGAGATGACAGAATGTCTTCTGCTGTAGAGGTTAAATGCATTGCTCTTTGCTTCATGTAACATGCCTCATTGGCCCTGTGTATTTCTTTTACACATGACTTTATTGCCAATGAACAAACATAGGCCAGTGTCCTACAAACAAGATCTGTTAATGAAGTGCTGACCTGAGCATATCGGCCGGCCGATATTTGTGCACTGTCTGATATTTGAGCGATATCTGATCAAGCAGTTATTTGGGCTTTTCCTCTGCGGGAAAGTCGCATGCATTGTGATCAGCTGAGTCTGAGTTACTTTGGAGAGAAACTGTACCTCTTTTTCTCTCTCTCCCTTCCATTCCATTCCTCAAGTTTTATTTTTGTTTTATGACTTTGACGGCATCACAAGCTTTAGTAGTGTAACTTGTTTGTCATTATGAATAATATGAATGTCTTTCATGAATCATGATGCTATGAAATTATAGTTTTTTGGACCAAAATACAATCGAGCGTCATTACATTGTAAGAAGGAGACACACACTGGAGTGAAGAATGGTTTAGGTTAAAGGTTTTTTGATTATACTACTTCACACCAGCTATGCTTTTAAAACAAAGAAAATCAGCCTCAGAAATCAGCCAAGAAAATTGGCCATTGATATCGGCATCGGCTGACAATAGTTTGACATACAGGTATCGGCGGCAGCCAAACAAAAACCCATATCGGCCGATCTCTAATTACCATACAGAGGGAGAGGCCTTACTATCATAGGGGTGAGGAGCCTAGACACAGCACACTGCCCAGGACCACAGACCATGTCCCACTCATTGGAGAATGCCTGTTTTGGAGCAAAATGATTTCATTGGCTGCTGTACACTACAAGACCTTGAATTTATGTTGGCGCATTAGAATGACATCTTGTGGCCCACTTCAAAATATAAAATGTAATCCATTTTTAAGGTGTCTTAATGCATAAAATGTCAAAAATCTCCACCTCATTTACAGAAATAAACCTAAAGAAAAATAAAGCATTAGCAATTAGCTTGAAACACATGAAAGCTTGGCGAAAACTATAGTTTTTTGGGGGGTTTTCTCCTTTTTTTTAGCCTCGACTTTTGCCAATATTAATTTCATTGTGTCTAATGCCTTTTAATAACCACTCATTTAGATTTTTACAATGCGTTGTATGTTGAATGAATCAGTCAAGCCTCCCTTGAGCACCAGGCTGCTTGAGCAGAATACAGCAGCAGCAGCGAGCCAGCAGCAGCAGCAGGCACCTTTATGTGGTGCTGGTGCGGAAACCTATCTGCTGCTGGTGCTGTGGATCTTTGTCGCCATCTACTGTTGCATAATACAATTGTGTTCTAGTTAGAAAATACCAGTCATTGTAGGCTATCGTCTGAATAATTTAAGGCTCGATGCCATTTAATAAATGTCAGACTCATATTGTTTTTTTGTTTTTGTTTTTTTGCCTAGTTTGTCACAGTTTCTCGTGGTATAACTTAATATAGTTTGAGAACGGTGCGCGCGGTATCACGAATCGAAGACACCCGGCGGTCAGAGCAGAGTCATGTGATCGTCACGAGGAAGTAAATAGCGTCAACAGCGCAAGGTAGTTCGCCAAAAAAACCTCCGGTTTAAAAGCTACCTAGCTACAATTTTCAAGTTTATATACGACGTGCATCTTTTTTTTAATTTTATTTTTGTTTAGTTTGGTCTGTGCGCAGTTTGTAAATGCATGACCGTGTAGTTACACCAGTTTGGGTTTTTTTTCGTTTATGTGCCATTCATCATTCAACAACCTAAGGTAAGTGTTTTGTATTGAGGATTGTGATTTAGATCTCTACGTTTAAATAAGTGTAGTTTTACAGCCTGGCTACAGGATCTCCAAAATGTTTCCTAGAATCTGTGCTTTTGCTTATGTCACAGTGAATGACAAGAGTTAGTTTGTAGGTTTTTAATTTGAACAGAATCAGACAGACAATCTCTCAGCTTCACATACCAAGGTGATGTAGATTATATACATGACACTGAGAACAGCAGCTCTTATCTAATGCTATTTAAATCTTCCCATAGTGTTATATTTATTTTTGTTTTTACAGGGGTGAAACATCATGGTTGACTTTTTAGCAGAGAACAACTTATGTGGCCAAGCCATCCTCAGGATTGTATCAAGAGGAAATGCCATCATAGCAGAGCTCCTTCGGCTTTCTGACTTCATCCCACCAGTTTTTAGGCTCAAAGATAAAAGTGACCAACAGAAATATGGAGATATTATTTGTGATTTTAGCTACTTTAAGGTATTTGTTAATGGCTGTGATACATTTCTTAAAATGTACATACATATGTTTTTATTGCTGTTTATTTGACTAAATTGTGATCTTCTAAGGGCCCAGAGTACTACGAAGGAAAGCTGGAGGCCAAACCCGAGCTCCAGGATCTGGATGAAGAGTTTAGAGAAAACAACATTGAAATTTTGTCTAGATTTTATCTTGCATTTGAGAGTGTACATAAATACATTGTAGATCTGAATAGGTAAAATGAAGCTATTCTAAAAATATATAAACAACATACACAAGCATGCTGTTATTATTCATTAAATATAGTCATCAGCGTTTACACAATCTTACTTTATTTTGTAACTCAAAACATATTTCTGCTTTCTGCAGATTTTTGGATGACCTTCATGAAGGTGTTTATATTCAACAGACCCTTGAAACTGTACTACTCAATGAGGATGGAAAACAACTTTTGGTAAGAAGCATAATGCTAAATTAAACTTAATTTCTATCACTAAAGTGCATAAAATGTTCATATAATGTTGTATGTCTGTTATTTTAGTGTGAAGCACTTTATCTTTATGGAGTCATGTTGCTGGTTATTGACCAGAAGATTGAAGGAGAAGTTCGAGAGAGGATGCTTGTTTCTTACTACAGATACAGGTGCTTTGTCATGTTCACTTCACAATATAGATACTTAGATACTTGAAGTATGTGGTTACTGCTAGCATGACATTACACAATTTCATCATGTTGATTAGGACCAGCACTATATATAAGTTAAAAAACTGGTTTACTTAGTAAGTAGTATAACTTGAACCGACATTGAACACATCTTGGCTACACAATGTTTTTTATATATCAGGAAAAATATATTTGTAAACAACATACGTACCTAACTCTTGCAACATGAACTTCCTGTGTTCATTAGTGCTGCTCGTTCATCAGCTGACTCCAATCTGGATGACATTTGTAAACTGCTGCGTAGCACTGGCTACTCTAGTCAAACAGGAGCTAAGCGGCCTGCAAACTACCCAGAGAGCTACTTTCAGAGAGTTCCCATCAGCACCACGTTTACAAGCATGGTGATCGGACGACTGCGCTCTGATGACATCTATAATCAGGTCAGCAATAGATGGCCCCATTCTCTAAACTTGAAATATATTTATGTAGTGTGCATTATTAACTTTTAAAAATATTTGGCTCGTCAGGTTTCCGCCTATCCACTCCCAGAGCATCGTAGCACAGCTCTGGCCAACCAGGCAGCAATGCTGTATGTCTGCCTTTACTTCAGCCCCTCAATACTCCAAACACAACAGGCCAAGATGAGAGAAATTGTGGACAAATATTTTCCTGACAATTGGGTAAGAACCCTGTTTATTATGGGTCTATTTGAAAATCTTTTAATTAAAATGTAACTGGTATGTTTGCTTTCTGTTTTGTAACTGCAGGTGATTAGTATTTACATGGGAATTACAGTTAATCTGGTGGAGGCCTGGGAACCATACAAAGCTGCCAAAACTGCCTTAAATTACACACTGGATTCAGCCAATATTAAAGAGCAGGTAAAAAAAAATTAAAAAATTAAGCAGTATTTAATTAGTAGTCCAGGTGTGGATTGTTTAGAAGTGTTTATAGGATATTATCTCCATGTGTGTGCAGAATCTTTAAGGAAAACACAAGGGATTATATTAAAATTATGTTAATGTGAATCACAATTCTAGAAAGAAAAGTTTCAGGGAAAAAGTTTGGGAACTTAATACAAGCCTGAGGAGCAACAAAAATGCAATGCTCATTCTAACAGCATAATGAGACTAAAAGCGCTGTTTACAGATGGTGTCTGATGCCTATTATTGCCAGCTGGAAGGAATACATTACTTTAACAATATCACCATGGTTTTGATGTAGGCCACTCGGTATGCAGCCAGCATTGAGAGCCTGAGGCCCCAAGTGCAACAGCTGCTGAAGGAAGGCTTTCTGCGAGAGGAGATCATCCTGGACAACATTCCCAAACTGCTCAACTGTCTGCGAGACTGTAATGTGGCCATCCGTTGGCTCATGCTGCACTCTGCTGAGACTGGTAAGGCATTTCACTTGGAGCAGGCAGCAAAATTCAGATACATTTTTGTCTTTAATCTTTTAATCTTTGTTTCGTCTGTCCCTCCATCTATTTTAATTCAGCCTATGACCCAAATAACAAGCGACTTCGCCAGATAAAAGACCAAGTACTGAATGACTCCAAGTACAATCCAAAGATCCTTTTTCAACTGCTTCTTGACACAGCACAGTTTGAGTTCACACTAAAAGAGGTGAGCTTTATGGCCATTCAATACTGACCCAGATGATAAATGGATTCTTTATATCTTCATGAAACCTGGATTAAAAATAGTGTTGTGGTTTGGTTATCAAGAACATGTTTGAAACTGTAACTCGCTGTTTAATATCTCTCGTGTTATATAGTGTTTATGCATGCTTAAACAATAAAGGATTACTGTAGGCATTGCATATTAGAGTTTGTCGAAACAGCATATGGCTAGCTAATTTATCATTATATGCGGACACCGAATTAAAGTTCTCATTAGCCATCCATACTCCTAATCCTTCCTCATTGACTCAACAGCTGTGTGGTTCCTCTTCCAGATGTTCAAGCAGATGCTCTCAGAGAAGCAGCTCAAATGGGAGAGTTACAAGAAAGAAGGATCAGAACGAATGACGGAGCTGGCCGAAGTGTTCTCTGGAGTCAAACCTCTGACACGAGTGGAGAAAAATGGTCAGTGTACAGCATTTTTATATACTAATTTCTCAATTTATAAATGTAAAAGGATTTTATTTATCTGCTTGTGCCATGTCCTTATATTTTCAATAGAGAACTTGCAAGCTTGGTTTAGGGAAATCTCCAAACAAATTGAATCTTTAAACTATGAAGACTCCACAGCAGCTGGGAGGAAAACTGTTCAGCTCATACAAGCTCTTGTTGAGGTAATACTTATTACCAACCAGTCTGCTCATTTTGAAAATGATTAAATTATGTGTTTCAAGTTTATTATACTGTATGTGTTGCATCATTAGTACCAATTGAATGGCTTTATTTTCATACATACTACATTAAGTGAAACCAATTTTACCTGTAATGACTAATACAATGAAAAAAACACATTTTAAAAATGCTAATGGTGAGAGGTAAGAGAAGATGAAGTGATTGGTAATAAACAAGGGAACCGTGATGTCTCAGCTTGTAAAATTGCAAATAAAACAGGAACATTGCCTTTGATTAGACTGAATTATATTACCCTGAAGTGCCGTGACTAGTGCTCTTGCACATGCTAACACATAAATGGGAATAGAATTGAGTATGAGCTAATCAGATAATATTGAGTATGTTGATTTGTTGTTTTTAACAACATTGTTTTATTGTTCTTTAGGTCCAGGAGTTTCACCAGCTGGAGTCTAACCTCCAGGTTTGTCAGTTTCTTGCCGACACCAGAAAATTTCTGCATCAAATGATTCGCACCATCAACATCAAGGAAGAGGTCCTCATCACAATGCAGATTGTTGGAGATCTGTCTTACGCTTGGCAGATAATTGACAGGTTGGCTCTAGTTCAGATTCTCAAACAATAAGTCTTTTGTAACCATTGTTTTTTTTCCTTTTCATTTCAGCTTCACAGCAATTATGCAGGAGAGCATTCGAGCCAATCCCTCTATGGTCACTAAACTGAGAGCTACATTTCTTAAAGTAAGATTAGTACATAATAAAATAAAAATGTTCTTTGTCTTGCTTTTTCATTACATCATGTATTTGTTTGTTCTGCAAATAGCTTGCATCAGCCTTGGATCTTCCATTACTACGCATCAATCAGGCCAATAGTGCTGACCTCCTGAGTGTCTCACAGTTTTACTCTGGGGAATTGGTGGCTTATGTCAGAAAGGTACTTGGTATATAATGTTTACTTACAAAGGCTGTATATTTTTTTTAATCTTTATTCATTTTCTTATTTATTTTTAACATTTGTTAATTTGGTCCACATAACGTCATAGCATTTTGTTAAAAGCAGTGATCACGGGAAAGGAAAAAGGATGCACTTGAGATCAGTTGAGGCCCCTGTTTGCCTAAATTTTACGAATAGCTGCTTTGTGGGTGTGTACAATGAAATTCAAATGCCCTCTGGTGTTAACCATCACTGCCAAAGAGATTTAACTTTGAAAAATCACTTTGTTTGTATGCCACCTCCTTTACAAAACAATTGTCTAAACCCTTTAGAGGTTTTTCTTCATTGACATCTTACTAACTTCATTTGTCAGGTGTTGCAGATAATCCCAGAGAGCATGTTCACCTCTCTGGCCAAAATTATCAAGCTTCAAATTCACGACATCATGGAGGTCCCCACACGCCTCGATAAGGACAAGCTGAAGGACTATTCACAGCTTGGAGCTCGCTATGAAGTAATTATTTCTTTTAAATATTTGTGCAGCTTTCATTTCACAGTAGATGGAAAGTAATTTGAAAATAAAATGAAGGCAAAAATCTTCAGCGATGAACAAAAATCAAAAGCTGTATGATGTGAAAGTCAGCAAATGATGTTTAGATGAGGCAAATATAACCATGTCGTGCTGATGCGATTTGGTGTGAATAACAAATTAGAAAGGAAAGCAAGCAATTTCTGTTGACCTATTTAATATGTACTTCTTTTTCAAAGTTCAACAAGCTGAATATACTGTAGGCTACTGTATTTTATTTTTGAATGGTATGTTAAAAATATTCCCTAAAGCACTATGAAGGCAAACTTTCTCCATGGATATGCCATTTATTCAATTACTTGTGTTTACTGCTTTTTAGTGACTTTAAAACTATGCATTCTTATTACTGCGAGTAAAGATGCCTTTTCCACAGATCAGAGACTTTAGCTTGGTGGTGTCACCCAGTTGTCACCAAGAAAAACAATATCTTGACCAAATTAGTAAATCTTTTTATTTATTTTCTAGGTGGCAAAGCTCACTCATGACATATCAATTTTCACTGAGGGAATATTGATGATGAAAACCACTTTAGTTGGAATCATAAAGGTATGTTTTTCAATTAATCACCTACTCCTAATTAATGTTAATGCTAATGTTATGCTAATTTCTTAACTCTGTTTAGGTTGATCCTAAGCAACTTTTAGAAGATGGCATCAGAAAAGAGCTGGTAAAGAGAGTGGCTTATGCTCTTCACAAAGGATTGATTTTCAACCCCAAAGCAAAGGTTTCACATCATTTTAATCAGTTGGCTTCTCTGCCCCATTGGCTTTTAAGACTCACAGATCATTTTGCTAATCTTGCAGCCCAGTGAGTTAATGCCCAAGTTAAAGGAGATGGCGGCGACTATGGATGGCTTCTACCGGTCATTTGAATACATTCAGGACTATGTCAGCATATATGGGCTCAAAATTTGGCAGGAAGAAGTGTCCCGTATCATCAATTACAATGTGGAACAGGAATGCAACAGCTTCCTAAGGACCAAGGTGAGATTTTGAAAGCTAAGTTTGCGTTTGGTCCTCCTGTTTGCGCCTCAAAATCACTCCATCTCTGTGTAATCGATAAGACATGCTCTGGTTGCCTCTCTGTTCATCTAAAAAACATTGATAGATTCTCCATCACCATTTAGATTCAAGACTGGCAGAGTGTATATCAGTCCAGCCACATTCCCATCCCGACTTTCCCTGCCGTGGACGAGTCGGCCACCTTTATTGGTCGTCTCTGCAGAGAAATCCTCCGAATCACTGATCCTAAGTATGATTGATTTTGCAAGATAAGCTACATGTAATTGCTAGATATTGATTGAACCTTTTCCATTTTCAAATCTTTTTAGGGTAACATGTTATATTGATCAGATGAACACATGGTATGACCTGAGGAGCCATCAGGAAGTGACCAACAACCGTCTGTTTTCCGAGATCCAAAACACACTAGGCACATTTGGACTCAATGGGCTGGACCGCCTGCTCTGCTTTATGATTGTTAAAGAGTTGCAGGTTTATTTCTTAATGTTGTCTATATTTGTATTAAAAAAATGTATCTTACCTTTTTATGTTTCTGATTAACAGAACTTCCTGATGCTGCTTCAGAAGACTATCCTCAAGGACAAAAGTGTGGTGGATATTTTTAGAGTGATGATTGGAACTGTTAACCCTGTGCAGGGTATTGTCGGTACGTATCTCTCTTAAAAAGTGCACCATATATTAGTTTTTCTGTTTTAATTATTGTTCTGTTATAGGTAATGCTAGCAAAGTGTATGCCAGTGCAGTTGCCAAAACTCAGAAGATCTGGGGCCCTTATCAGGAAGCCATAATGAAGGTAGACACTTAAAAGAAATTGTTGTTCTTTTATGTCAGAAAGTTGCAGCATATCTGTATGTAGTCATTATTCATGATGTGCTTTTGTTTTTTCATTGTTAAAATGTGTGACATTAATTTTAAAATGTAACATTGATCTAAAACAACGTAATAAATGCAGCATGTCTACATATTTCTATTAGTTTAACAAAACTTTTTTGTTTCACAACATAATTGGAATGTATAATAATATTCCCATGCTAAAAAAAACAAACATAGAATTGGTAAATGGTGACATGAATGCTGGAGAATAAAAATTACACGATAAATTATTGTAAATATAACCCTGAGTGAATAAATTGGGAGGAAAGATTAATCTTATAGTTGCTGTTTAAAACCTTTGTTTTTGTGCTTGTTGACAGGTTGGTCAGATGCAGATTCTCAGACAGCAGATCGCCAATGAGTTGAATTACTCGTGCAAATTTGACTCAAAACACTTGGCTGCTGCTTTGGAAAACATCAACAAGTTAGTCTAAGATATCACTAACATCCCCAATAGTATTACGTGTACTATCAAATGTAAACTTTTTGTTACCTGGTCCATTTTCAGGTCTCTTTTAGCTGACATTGAAGCTCACTACCAAGACCCGTCTCTGCCCTATCCCAAAGAGGACAACACCTTGCTTTATGAGATTACAGCCTATCTAGAGGCAGCTGGCATTCACAACCCACTCAGCAAAGTATACATATAGAGTATTCTGCTGTAATTAGATATTAAATATTTATTTATTCATTGTATTGTTCTTGTTTTTTTTTGTTACAGATTTACATTACAACAAAACGCCTGCCTTACTTTCCAATTATAAATTTCTTATTCATCATCAGCCAGCTGCCTAAACTTCAGTACAACAAAAACCAAGGTATGTTTTACTTTATTTCTTTTCCTCACATCACGTTAACTTGGCTTAATAGAATCACAAGTGAAGTTGTGTTTTGGCTTAGGGATGACATGCAGAAAAGCGACAGACTCAGTTGATTGGATCCCACTGGTTCTTGGGTTGCTTACTCTGCTCAAACAGTTTCACTCAAGATACACACAACAGTTTCTGGCTCTCATTGGCCAGTTTATTCGTTCTATTATGGAGCAGTGCACAAGGTAAATTACGCATATACAGTATATTATCTTTACAAATTCCAACCAGTACAATAAAGGATTAGAAATAATTTTTTATTTATTATAACAGTCAGAAGATTCCTGACATGCCTTCGGATGTGGTGGGAGCTCTGATGTTTTTAGAAGATTATGTCAAGTATACAAAACTATCTCGCAAGGTAGATTTATTTTCTTCTGTAAAACAAAACACAAATTTAATTGGTAGGTCTAATAAACTGAACATTTTTTTTCCGCTCCTTAGGTGGCTGAAGCACATGTGCCCAGTTTCATCTTTGACGAGTTCAGGACTATACTGTGAATTTGTGAATGACAAAAGAATGTGAATGATAAAACAAACCTCTACTTGTGTTCGCCAATAGTTTTATTGCTAACTAATTCATTTAACCCACAATTCAAATTGCTCATAGAACATTCCTATACTGTACCTTTATGTGGAAGCATTTCATACTGTCGCCTCATTAATCAAATAGTGTGTTGTTAATAAAAATATACATATAGCTGTAAATTTCTTTATTATTTTGAAAATAGTTTGAACCGGAAATGACGTTATGCATGCTTCCGTGTCATGTTTCCGGCGGGTTAAACAGTTTTATGTATTTGTTTTGTTACTATTTTTTATCCAGTTATTTAGTACCATGTCTCTAAGTGCTGTTCACGGGAATCTGTCGAGTCTGAAGTCTTGTCAAAATGACATAAATACCGGAATGGATATTGTGACTGATGTGGCGATGGACCTGGTTGAAACTCTAGGTAAAACGGTGAATATAACCTTGGCTAATTTGATTAGTTAGCTAACGTTAGCTAGCTATAGTTACTTAGTATAAAACTTAGGTTAATCTATTTTAATTAGTGTTCATCTATCTTACTTCTGCCAAGGTGTTATGTTATGTTGTGTTTGCGATTATTTTGTGTCGTTTTTGTTTAGTTGAGTTGTTTATTGAATAATCACAAGCCTTTTTTTTTTTTACCTTGGGTTAAGTGAATTAAGTGAATGCAACTAAGTTGTCAATGTACTAATGAAATATGTTTATTTTAGTGTACCCATCAAAAACTCTTAACTGCAGTTTTGTGCGTGTTAATCAAACTTTTATGTTGCAGATGAAGTAAATGAAACTAACAGTCTTAAAGAACTGGAGAACATGATGCTCGAGTGTGCCAAACTGGACCGAGACATAAACCATTTTATAGATGTGGTGCACCAGGTCACATCTGACGTGAGGCGTGCTTTGACATATTCACATTGGACAAAGTACATTAGTCTTTCAAGTGATACTACTTCAACATTTGCAGGCTACTTCCCAACAACCAGATGCTATGTTTTCTCTTTCTGAAACGGTGAAAAGACAGTTTGAGAATAAACTGTCCCAGCTTTCAGACTCTGAGCTGCACAGACATCGTAAAGTCACTGCCTTCAAAGACAGCATCAGGAACTCTCAAGGCCAAGGTTGGTTCTGACTAACAAAATTTCTAAGTATTCAAATTGTTTTTGACTGTGCTATAAGTTTCGAATGTAAAAGATATCTACTATGGACAGTACATAATTTTTTCCTTGCAGATATCAGCGACAATTGCCTTAATTTCCTAGTCTCTCTCTCTCTCTATCTCTCTATCTATCTATCCATCTATCTATATATATATATATATATATATATATATATATATATATATATATATATACACACCTATACACCTATACACCTATACACCTATCATGCTAAGATTACAAATCTACATTTAGAACTTCTGCTTTACTTATTGCTATATGTGTAATCATAAGTTGGCACTGTTTGTGCAAATTAAGAACACGTTAAATTACCCACGGTGTTTTTACAATACAAAGTGAATAAGATCATTGCTTCAGCAAGACAGAAGGTTTTAATTTAATACACTATCTAATGTGTATGCATTCTGAAGCTGGTATTATATACATTTAAAATGTCTTCAGCTGGACAAGAATCAGGGGCAAACCTAGAAGAGCTTGATGAGGACATTGCTGTAACTCAAAGTCAAAGTAACTTCACCTGCCCTCTCACAACGGCAAGTGTTTTTTGATTATTGAAAAATGATGTTGGATCTGTTCTTGTTTTTAATATTAAAAATTACTATGCTTTTAGGTTGAGATGGTCAATCCTGTTAAAAATTGGAAATGTAACCACTACTATGACAAAGAAGCCATCGTCAACCTTATCAGAAGCAGACATGACCAAAGAAAAAAGTGCCGGTATGTTTTGCATTCAGTTACCAGAAAATGCATGTGTTCATATATTACGTATATAATGCATAAGACAATACAAGTAAATTCCACAATCTGTGAAAAAATATTTCTGTAATCTATTTCTTGCTTCTGACACTTTTTATATTAACTTTTTCTCATCATTAGCTATTATGATAAACTATTAAATAAATACAAATTATGCTCCCAATATTTTTCTTTCATACTCTTCTATCTTTTCTTTTCTCTCTATCACAACTATTGTTATTATTATAAAGCCACAGTAATTTTATAACTGGTCATTAGCCTATTAGGCTTGCAATACTTTTCTTACATTTGTTCAGCAATTACATCTAGCAATATTTTATTAATTTAAGTATGTATTTTATTTATTTTTCTGTTCACCCTGATCACAGATGTCCTGTGGTGGGCTGCGGAAACTCGGATGTGAAAGAGTCAGACCTAGTTCCAGACCAAGTGCTCAGAAGAAGGATCCAGGCCCAAAAGAGAAACAAGACATAGTGCTTTTTACATTACCACCCACAAGATTTGTTATTGGTAACTATTTAATAGTGCCTTGGTTGTTTAGTTGTAATAATAGTAATGTTGTTTGCTGATGGGTTATCCAATTCATCTACTTTTAATATGTTATGGGTGAAACACATACGTCAGATGTTAAAATAAAATTAATAGTATTCATCAGTTCATTATTGACTGTAGTGAGTTGACTTAACCACAAGAGGGAGGCCTTTCTACAATGGCAGCACTTTCTGAGTTCAGAAAGATTACAATGTTTTGAATTAAGTTATTTTCAGTAAACCTGTTGTAAAGTCCAGTAATTTCTAAAAAGAAAAAAAATTTTTTCAAGTTCTAGAAACAAGCCAAATGAAGCACAGAAAAAAACTTAACACTCATTTTAGAGCATCCAATGGAATGCACTTTAAATGATTAAATCTCCCCTTCCTTCCTGTTCCTTCCTCTGTGTGAGGTCTTTGTTTGAAAAAGAAACAAACAAAAGCCATGTTGAGATGAAACTAGGTGAAGCTAATCTTTTAATAACTGAGTATTAGGCATTTTTCAAATGTCTAATTGCCCCTTTCCTCCTACAAGACTGCACCACGCAGCTCTAATATTAACAGGCACCAAATGATCTGTGCTGTGTTGACTTGATTGTTTCTTCACTCTATTTAATTTTGAATGACCCTTCTCCAACCTTATTTACCATGATGTATTTTGTGTAGCAGATAATTCCACAACCAAAGTATTAAAGCAAACACATGAAGCTGTGTTAGATGCATAAAAGGAAATATTAAATTGTTTCCTTTGCTTTAACGTCGTTATAGTCCTTTGAAAGTCTGATCACAATAACATAGACATGAAGAGAGGAAAAATAAAAATGAAGTACCATTTGATGCTTGTTTTTGCCCGTGTTTGATCTAGAATTCCCATTCATCTCAATACATCAAGAAATCCTCCTAAAGCACTGCAGTAGCTTCCTAAGACATTGTTAATTACAGTACCTGGCTTGTTCCTCTGGACATGTCGCTCTCCTGACACACTGGTCCAGCTGGCCGGTGCAGAGATGACTGCAAAGCTAAGGGCCTGTAGGGATAAAACTGGCACTAAATACTAGGTCCAGGTGTCATGCTTAGACAATTTGGCACCAAGGCTTTATGTTTTTACTGTGAAAAACACTGCAAGTTTCAGAGCTTCCAAAGTAAGGACTTTGTTGCCATGCAAATGTGCAGAGTAATTCTACTTGCGTAACTGATTTGTTAGGGTATGACGGTTACTCTGTAGCATTAAATACAGTGCACGGACATAGATAAAGCAATAGGCGCTATCTGATATCTGATCAGCTTTTATTTCTCTAAGTCCAAACACAATGGTGTAGGGGCAAGTTAATGAGCTGAAGGTGCACTGTCGCTTTAAATGTCCACGCCTCCTCGCAGTCATCCTGTCAGTTTCGTTGCAACAAATACTGTGGTTCACACCACAGACAGAGCAGAGTAGAGCAGACTAGAGTTAACCACATCCTTCTGCGCACGCACTCATGAGCACACCGTGCGCACGGGCTCAGGCACACCGGAAAAGCACCGCTCAGTGCTGATTCCTATTTGTGTCCCGCATGTTGACAAGAAACAAGGAGCGACACGAATGGGCTAACAGGTGAGTGCTTTCTCTTTGTAAAGTTGTACATCTTAAATTTGCATTGCAGAAATGTTTTGTTGGCGTAGGCTACATAATGTTAAAAATGTAAACGGAGAACAGTCTGAAGCTGAGCCAACAGGTGTGTCAGGTCGCACCTGTTTGGAATATAAAGCAGATGGACTTTGTTTCATGCTGTCCTTTTCTAAAGAAGTATCTGATTTGTTTTTTGTTTGTTTTTTTCAGTTTGGCTTGTGGGAGCATAGCGTGAACACATGCTGGATATGGATTATTGGTGCCCTTGCTGCCACTTTGGATTTAGTTGAGACGCTCACTGCTGTCTTTCTCCTGAGTGAGAGCTGAACAGGTGGATCCTGTTTCTGTTTGGCTCGCTTGCCGCGTAATCTACTTAAACCTTTATGGGGAACCAAGTGGAGAAACTCACTCATCTCAATTACGCAGAGGTGCCCACCTCGGACCCCAATGGCTTTGATCCGGACGATGACGGACCACGGATTGGCGTTTCTTACATTTTCTCTAACGATGACGACGACGATCAGGACGATCGTTTTGATAACTTTTCCACTGAGAGCACCCGGGTGAACCACGAGGAGAAGCCTTTTGACCCCAGAGACGAGTTGGAGTGTACAGTCTTTTACAGAGACGATTGTCTGTACGAGAGAAAGAGCGGTGAAGCCACGTACTCCGCAGAGAGCCTGCTGAACAAGTGCAGAGCGGGAGACCTGCTGGAGTTTGTTTGCACTGGACAGTACCCGCACTGGGCCGTGTATGTGGGAGACTTCCAGGTGGTTCATCTGCACCGGCTGAAATCAAGAACAGCTTTTTGACGGACGTGAGTCAGGGCAAACAGGGTAGAATAGTGAACTCACTGTACAGGTACCGCGCGCTGCCCCCTGAAGTCATCGTGCGTAACGCACTGGACCACGTGGGCACCAGAGACAGAGAGCTGTACTGGAGAAACTCCGAGTGCTTTGCAGCCTGGTGTCGTTTTGGGAAACGTGAGTTTAAGATTGGAGGTGAGATCAGGATAGGCAAACAACCGTACAAGTTAAAATTACTGTTCTCCGACAAGAAGAGCCACATCCTAGAGTTTCAGAGTCTGGAGGATGTGGTGATGGAGAAGAGGAGAAACGATCAGATAGGCAGAGACGCTGTGATACAGGAGCTGGCCAATCACCTGAACGCAACACACGAAATTAAAGACGGTGATTTTGGAAACTGAGGGGCAAATGTTTGGTCTTTTAGCTTTTGGACAAGGCTTCTGCCAGCCTCTAATATCGACCAATAAGAAGCCTCGAGAGTGTAAACACAGCGTTTGTTTGTTTGCCTCCACAATAAGCCCCGTGGGGGTCAGTGTCAAGTAGAAAGGTCAATTCAACCAAAGCAGTCGCAATTGCATTTAATTCACGAGATGCATTTCTTATTTTTTATGAACAAAAAATCATGACACACTGTATTTCATTCATTACTTCAAAAAAATTTTCCACTTTTTTCTATTGAACAAATCTGGTGCTCTGTTGGTTAATTCAGGAGTTCTCAAACTTTTCACACCAGGACTCCCAAAATAAACATCCAACTCGCCACCCTCGCAGCAAAAATAGACTAGATGTCTGAAATCATTTAAAGTTCTTAAACTTTAAAACTGTGTTAAATGCATCTGTGTTAGAAGTTTATTGTATGACCAAAATTCAGTCAAACATAATGCATCGGAAAAAAGATGATATACTCATCATAATAACACCTTGAAATCATCTCGTGACCCCCAGCTTTTGCTTCGAGACCCTCGAACCCCCACTTTGGAAACCACTGGGTTAAATTCACTTTTGTAAAGGTGAAAGGCCAAGAGATCTGTGTAATATTTCATAATTAATGATAATAGGCTTCTTGTTCATTGTTAGGTGAGTTCCTTTACTACCTGACTCCTGGATTGCTGCCTCTTTTGACCCGTAGTCATGTTTTGATCTGATTCACTCTTTGCACAAGGAGCAGTTTGTTGTACAGTATTTGTGGCTGTTGCTCCTATGACTCAGGTGTTAAATTGTCCTTCAGAATGACGTGTTTCCAATCAGCTTTACTCATTCCACTTTTGTGTGGACACAGATGTGACTGTGACTTTTAATAATGATTCACCCAAATCAGCATTTTATTTTTGGATAAAGATGTTTGTATGAAGAAATTTAAAATAATATATATTTGACCAGAAAAAAAAAAGCATTTTGTTTTTCCTATGCTGTTGTATTGAAATATTCACATTTAGAAGTTTTGTCCCAAACCTGCGCAACATGTTAGTTTGAACAATGTGTACATTTTTGTAGAAGAAAGGTTTACTACAGGCCTCAGGTGTTCTTTGTTGACCTGTCAGCATTCTTATACAATTAATAAAGAAAAATCTAGGAAGAAATGTTATTTAAGTGTTCTGCAACTTTAGTAAAAGTTGTTGGCCTCATATTGGCAGAAATAACAAACATGACATTGTTTTTATCTGAATTTAAAACTCCAAAGAGCTCTTATAATTTCAATTTCCTTGCTGATTAATGTGTATAATCCGACAATAAAAACTATGAATCAACAGTTTCTTCCTTCCATGTTTATAAAAATGTTTTAATCCATGGCTGACATACTGGCAGGATGACTTAAGTACAATCTAAAGAGTATTAAATTACCCTTAAATTTAAAATCAAGATGTTTTAGAAAAATAATCCTTGCACTCACTTAAAATGTGATAATGCTAATGTGATATTTTCAAAGAGATAATATAGTATTCAAATTGCTGTTAGAGTATGCTTGCACAGTCCTGTATATGGATCGTCTGAATTGAGACCAAACTGAAAAGCTGCCACATTAGAATTTCATAGCACGGAGGCGATGAAAAATTAATGCATGTCATTATATTTGAATCCAACTAATGCAGACAGCGTTGGACATAAAGTTAGCCAGACATTGAATGGTAAACGTGTCTAGCAGGGTGTCCATTTTCGAGTCGCATTTGACTTTGGAGCAGAGGCATAATACACGGCTTGAGTGATCATCAACATTTTGATTAATTATTTTATGAACCACAAATGGTCTAACATTCAGTTTCAAGCTAAATTTGTTTTCAACTATTAGATAATGGTCAATTGACATAACTAGCCTTTTATTGTCCAATTGGTGGAGTCTGGGGCGATTGCAACGCTTTGGGCGCATTGACATGCCTGTTATTCCCTTTTCTGTTTTCCAAGTCTATATTTTACCACTTTGTCCGCACCAATCCAACTGCACAACAATAGCTAACATGAGATAAAAACATAAGATGTATTTATGCCAAATTTAGATGTTATAAGTCACTACACCAAGATATTCATCAGTAGAGAACAAAATAAACCTTGTTTCAAATCTAATTGGTACATACAGTATGTGCATTACCACCCACATTGGATACTTGCTGACTGCAAAGACATGTTTTTCTCATGGCACAAAATATTGAATCAATTTGACATGCATTTCCCCAGAGACCTCTACTTTGCATAGATATAACAAAGCTTAATAGTGTTGTTTTTAATCTAAAACAAAACACGTATAGGAGTACTTCTTCAACCAAAGCAGGTGTTTATCTGGTGAGTGCTCTTATTTTGAGATTTTGGCTTGGGGTTTTTTTCCTCTGCACACGTCAAATTTCCTTTGGAGAGCTGGGAAAGGGCCAGTTTCCTTCAGGTTAAACTGGCAATGTTTTCAAAGTTTGGGACAAGCCAGTTTGAGAAGCAAATTCACCCTATGTTTAAAAAATGGTAAAACTTTGCCCAGACATTAGAGGATCTTATCTGCGAGGCTTACAGGAAAATGGGTGGTCTCGAGCTTGAGATTTATATCAGAGTAGGACAGACATTAGCCAGAAGATGAGACAGTTTTCGAAGATGCCTATAACGGAGAGAAACTTCAAAGACAGCACTTCATATGCAAGTAATGCTTAAGATGCATAATCAAGGAAACTACTATTAACACTACAACTCAGACATTAAATATATTGTTAGAATAGAAGTGATAACAACCAACTAGCAAGAAATACAAGAACATTTAGGTAGAAATATAAGCTACAGTTACCACCTTTATATAAAGTTACAAGAACTATGAGCAACAAAATATTCATTTAAAGCAGTTTGTATGGCAAAGTGGAGCAGTGGGTAGCACTCAAAACACAAAAGTCCTGGGTTTGATTTTGTGGAGTTTCCATGTTCTCTTTGTGTCTGCCTAATAGTTTCCCTTGGGCACTCTTGGTAAAGTAAAAATCTGTAAATACCACTTTATAATAAGCCTTTTAGGTTTCTTCAGTATTATTCATAATAAACCATTCATCATGAATCTGGTCTTTGTTTATATACTTTATTAAAGGGACTATACTTGAAATAATACATTTTAAACTTCTTACTTCAGTCTACACAATTTGTTCACTTAGCTAATGCATTCTGAGCGTCAGAATTGTTTTAATGTATTTTAATGTTTTTTTTTCACAGCTGTCAGCGGCGAGGTGAGTCTGTATGCTAACAACAGAAAAAGTTGGCCACAAACAGGAATTTATTAGACATTGACAGGACTTTGCAGACTAATTTCCACTTGAATAGATACATTAAGAAGATATCAGTGCTAGGCGGAAATTGTTTTTAAGTTACATTGTTGCAAAAAATTCGAGTATAGTCGATTTAGGGCTAATAAATAGTAGTTTTTATAATATTTGTAAAGAGTTCTCAAACATTCTTCTGCCTGGTAAAGTTAAAGGTGTACTGTATAACTATTTTTGATGAGTTCACCCCATGCTTGACTGTTTGCTTTGAATGTTCCAATAATGTATCTAGAAATAGTTCACAATGGATGCCTTTATTTAAAAAAACATTAAAAAACATGCTCCCCTCTCCACAGATCTCACTTTTAACTTGGAGTTGAAGACCATACTGTGGAACATTCTACAGGCAAAGCAATATCGGTCTATGGAGACAAGGTACTGTAATTGACCCTCCACTAAAAATCTAACATTTAGTTGCGTAATTTGCTTGACATGAACAGTAAGTGGCAGTTAATTACAGTTGTGTACACAAACGTTGTTTACTTTCTATACAGTTTTTTATAAAGTTGTGTTATTGCTGCATAGGATACACTTCACTTGTGCCAACGACTGAGTGTCTCTGTACTAACGACATTTCTATTCAGCCTTTCATTAACTTAATGATTTCAATCGCCACTGGAGCATGCACTAAAGTACATTGTATGCATTTGCTTCTAACATATTAATTTGTTTTCACCTACACAATATGTCATAAGCAGACTGAAGATTGTGTTTTCTGTTTATTCGCTCACCTGAATCATGTTAACAATTATGTGTGAGGCAGCTCATTTGCTGTTATTTAAAACATCAGGAAACTTTTAAATTACTTCCACTGACTATTCAATACTTATAATTAGTCTGGAACACAACAAATAAACTTTGACTTTTTGCACATCCAACATCTTCTGGTTAATAATTGATACATGACTGTGCCCTCTTTACTCACTAAGAGAAACCCCAGAGCTATGTGTACATGTTCTGTGGTATTTTTGTACATGACTTTGCTAAATAGCACCAAGGTATTTTGTATTGTATGCTGCTTAGGCTGAAAAACAAGATTTACTTCTTCAAAAATCCAGGGGCCAGATTACGTAAGTGATGTTCCAATTTCTTTAACTTCAATGGGGAAAAACAAAATAAAACGACACAGGTGGCAACATTTTGTCCAATCCATCAGTTTTGAAACTGGTATATACTATTATTAGGCCAGCAGAATTTGCTCAAAATATTTACTGTCAATACCTCTTCCAGCCAGCAGTACATGAAGATTGAGAAAAACACTTGATTGTTTAGAAGATTTGTAACTTGTAAAGTACACTGTGTACCCTTTTTGATGTACAGAATGCCTCCAACAAATAAACTTTGACTAGTTTTGAATAAGATTTTTGTGAGCATGGGTGCCTCTCCAGAGATCTGACTTGTAACTTCATCTGGTGGTGTCAGCTGCTTGTCTCGTGGACAGGTTTAATGCACATTCTGTAAATTCAAAACTCTTTTATGGCTAGCATGGGACACACTTTTTCAGCATTATTTTTGTTGGTCTTTTGGAAATTTTGTTATATCTACTGACCATGTAAACTCAGGAAGTAAATTTATAACCAAATTTGTCAAACAATACAAAATTGTTTTCAGTAAAACCTCGATTAGAATTATGTTCAATGCATTTTAGTCTTGTAGTTTAACTAGTGTTTCCCAAACTTTTTGCGTCCGGGACATGGCACGTATTTGGTTAAAATTTTCAGTGGCACACCACCAAAATTTCTAGATCAAGCATATTAGAAAACAGAATTAGGCTATTTACATCGAAAATAATGCTCATTACACTTTAACTCTATTGTTCTTTAAAATGGTGATTGATTCATTTTTGCGAAAATGTTATTCAGGACACTTTAAAATTGTATTTTTCTTTCAATTACATTTATGAATTTTTTCAAGGCACACCTGGCAGTATCTCAAGGTACACTAGTATTCCCCAGCACACTGGTTGAAAATGACTGGTCTAACTTGTCATGTCCACTGTCCTGACACCCAAGTGCCCTGTTTACGCTTGAAAACAGAAGACAAAATGTTTCAGACTGTCACATTATTATTGGGAAAATTCAGAAGAGGCAAAATGTGGCGGGTCAGCTTGGGTAAAGCTACCAGTCATTGTAAAAACTGCTCTGTGAAAACTCTTCTTGATTTGATGGCTTGTGGAGAGCAGGTCTTTGCAGACTAGTGATGAGGCATTCTCCTGGAAAGAATCAGGTCCTATTCTTGTTGTGAAGTATTCATTGAACTGGAGTCTGCGACTTTAGAAGAGACCAGACAATAGAGTGTTGCCTTCACAATAGCTCCAGTAAACCCACCCTGTTTTCAAGTCCAATAATGCATAAGTGGATTTTAAAAGTATGAAAGGCATGAGTTGTGACATAGAAGCCAAAGTCGCTCAGATCACAAACATTGGTGGTTGGACGAGAGCAAGACTTGACTAAGGATTTGCTGCCCTCGAGCGCCCTGACCTGTTTGTCAGTTCAATTATTTATGGCGTGCTGATTCAAAAGCGATCATCATTTATCTTCGTCTGAGTCATCCCAGGATTTCCTCTTCTGCATCTGCGATAGCACGGAAAAGGACTGACAGTGCACGGTCAAATCTGAGTTCAAGTAGAGCAGTGCAGATGACAGAGGATCAATTTTTAAGTACTTTACAGAAATACATTCTGGCATCTTTGTGCATTTGTAAGTGAAATAGACTTTTAGTGATCAGTTGTGGTGGGGAGTGATGTCAAAACTGCACCTGTTGATGGATGGGACGGGCAAGACAAGAAGAGAACATTTTATCCGCAGTGTTGATGAAGTTGTACCTGATTTTCAGACTTAGGAAGTAACTGAATGAACCGAAAATACGAATTCAGAATGTTTAATCTTTTTTCTTTCAGTTGGTGGTGTTCATAAGGTAGCTTGTTTAAAATATATTTCGATATTTGAGCATGAGCACACTTTTTAGGCCTTAGTGAGAAAACGTAGAAACACAGGTCTTTCAATGATGAGTGCGAATGTTCAGTTTCTAATTTTCCATAAAGGTTTGTTTAGCTCATAAATAAATAGCAAACAATAAATACATGTTATTGCAGGTATTCAGTATTGTAATTACCATACATTCTCTAAACAGCATAAAGTATTGTCTTGAAAATGTATGAACAAAATTATTTAATTTCAAGCTCACCTGAGGAGTTTAGAAGTGCTTCTCACAACTTTTACTAACAAGATCGAGGTTTGCCTTTAGGAAAAAGTTAGCAGTGCTACAAAAAACAACAAACAAACCTTTCTAATTCGTTTTTGCTCAATTAGATATGTAGAATTTTAAATAAATTGTGATAATACTAGAGACTATCATTGGGTTTGTCTCTGCATGGTGGAGAAATAGTAACAGGTAAAAACAAACCTCTTATTCAACAGATAAGCTGCTCTTTTTGAATATTCTTTAACCACAAATGCCTATATAAATTACTGTGTGCTAAACGAATGACACGGTGTTAGTGATTTGGTATGGAGCCCACTGCACCTGGAGCGTGAGTCCACTCCCCAGAGAGTCTTCTTTTGTGCAATTAGTGGAGGCAGAGTCTACCCTTCCAGCGCTCTCTTTCAAATCTCAACCTCCACATCGCACTCAATCAAATTGGACCTTATCAACATTCAGGCTCTCCTTAAATATTTATTTCATCCACGCTTCTGTTTGAGTGAATAGAATATGAAAATTGAGAAGTGTTACAAATTTATCGCATTTGAGTTTTCTACTTCCTAAATGAGTTGCATTTTCTGCTAGCAGTTATCTAACAGATGTTTCTCAATGTTAGTCTCATCTGTGGTAGACACAACTTGTTCATAATACAGAAGGCCAAATATTTAAAGGAGACCTATTCTGTCTTTTCCATATACATAGTAAGAAGCTATGATATACTGTATGTACACCAATAATTCAAATATTGCTCATTGTAAAACACAAACATTATCGAAAACAGCTTAGAAATAAAATCAATTTCTTAGTCTTCTTGTTCGAAATTCCAAAGATCTCTTCATTGTAAAAGCAGAAGACGATTTGTTTGTTGTTGTTGGAAAGTGGACATGACAAATTTGAAAACTATATGTTTTACTTGAAATTGAATTTTGGAATAATCACAATAAAGACAAGTTGGCGGGGATAGGGGGAGGTGAAAAACAGGTGTTTTATGACCATTTGAACATTGGGTTCAGGACAATACAACATTACTCAAATTATGTATGGGTCCCACTTTATAATAACTACACCTCAGATAGCTTTAAAGCATGAATAAAGCCTTAATGTTTCATGAACAAATGGTTAATGAATGAAGACTTAGTAAATACTTAATTATGGATCTAAGGTTAGTGTTGAAGTAGAGAGTTTGGAGTAATTAAGTAGTTACTAAGCCAGCCTTAATAAACTTTTCATCTAGTCAATTATTTGTTCATGATAACTTAAGCCTTTATTAAGGTTTTATAATGGCTTCACTGAGGCTAGTTAAGACATAATTATTATACCACACATGAATCAATCCAAATACAACTTAGAGTAAAGCAACGTTGAGAGAACACAATATGTCTCCTTAAAGGTGGGGTAGGTGATTTTCACACTGCAAACGCAATTTAGGTTTTAAATCTGAAAACTTTCTCTCATACATCCTTCAACAACACATTGTTAATATCTATATGTTATAAGTTTTGATTGCAATTTTGACTTAGTTAGAACCCTATTTTCTTCTCTTTTAAAGTGAAACTAGAGAGGACCACCCAAGCTCAGCCAATCAGAATGCTGCATTCAGCTCTTGATTAGAACTAAACTGCTTTATTATTCGGTTCAGAGAGTACTCTCATCTAATTTTTTCACGAAGTGCTGCATTTATCATAGACTTTTTGGTGGAAAACACAAAGTTTACTTATTTACAACTAAAAAAGTTAGGTACTCCAACTTTAAAAGAAATTGGGAGATTTAGAAATGACAATCTCGCTAAACCCTACAGAGTTTCACCTATGAACAGTACAAATCTCATGTTCAAAGACTTTGGCCTGACCTCCTGCATGCACCTGTTTGTTCTGTGACGATGAATAAACCATGCGTGTGCTTGACTTGCATTTGCCATGTTTTTGATTGTGCGGCGAGGCTGAATGTGAGAAAAGGTCTGTCTGCGGTAGAGAAAAGGTTATACACCGGGTGACATTTGGTGCCTTACAAATGCATATGTAATAAAGCTGTTATTATTTGCCTGCTGTGCTCAAGATAAAAAAAAACATGTGGAGACTGAGAGCATTTAGAAAAGTCAGGGTTATTTACTTTACAGCAAGTGCTCAATAGAAATGTTTGTAGCATATCTCCTGCTGATAACAATCCCATCAGGCTTTGCAGGTGTGTGGTTATAAACGCGGGTGTGCTCAGTGGCAAAGTGGACATCCAGCCGACTTAATCAAAAGTGTGGAAATAGCACTATTAGAGAGACAAAACCTCTGTAGTTTTTCCATAGCTTATGTTTGTTTGGCGTTTATATAAACCTTAGTGGGAGGTGGAACAGCCCTATATGGCCCTGCAGGCTGAAGATGCCGATTGTCGATAATGTGTTGCTGCTAAGGTCTAATGGAGGGAAAGCCAATTTAGACTCGCTCAGTAGTTTGTCTGAAATCGTAACACCATTGATTGGCCCGAAAAGATGAGTTGTGTGTCAGTAGTAAGTGGACAGGGATTCCTAGGTCTGGATTTGAGCAGTTAAACATCACAAACAGGATAAAGAAGTGGAAACTAAAGGAATTATGTTTTGAGTTGTAAAAGTTCTGTTGTTTTGAACAGGAAATGTTTGGTTCTGTTTCTGAACTGTTACAGATCAATGACACTGTTTACAATGAACAAATATAAAATGACAATCTAGTGGCAGTTTCACATCCACAGTTTGTCACTCATCTGTGAGGGCCTATAGCTTTAGCTTGACTCGTGCATAAGGTGAGAATGAGTTAAACCAATGTCCAAACTTATAGATATTGCTTAGGAGGTTTAATTGATAAATAATTCCATCACAGCTCACACAGTCAAAAACCTGTTTGGCCTCAGCCCTACACACAGCCTCCACAAAGCTCCACCCTCAAGACTCCACCCAACCATGGCTGCCACATGTTATAAAAAGAATAGTAAGAACCTAAAAAAAAACATCATAACAAGTGTTCTCCTTAAACAGTTGTTTGTTTTTCATAAAAATAGTAAGACTGTCTACTAAAGATGTATAAATCCAAATAAGGCTTTGAGAGAAAAAAACAACCAACAAGCTTCAGTGTGTCAAAAAGCAGTATTTATTTTTCTATATTTCCTCCAGCTTGTTGAAAAGTAGACATTTAAAATAGAAACTTGCTAATCCAACTTGCCTTCTGTTATCATTTTGTCTCCATTTTAAGTTGAGGATTTGCAGGCAACAGATATTTAGTAACAAAATGCCACTCAAAGTGATTCTAATTGTATTGTGCTAAAAGAAGCACCACTTAGATTGTAACTCATGACTAAATATGTGCTGTGGATTTTAACCAGAGCTGCAAAGCAAACATTTGTCACAAGAGCTCATCTTCGCCGGGTAATTGTAGTATCCCAGAGATGGATCAGTCTCCCCTGTGTGCTGCAGTTTATTGCCTTATAATTGTGAGACTAATTATGAAGATGTATTAGAAAACCACAGCGACTGTGTGTGTCTAGTGCGCACACATCAGTCAGAAATGGTGTAGTGTTTGATTAAAATCTCCATGAGCTATTGCCATCCTTAACACACTGTTTGTGAGATTTATTGACAGCAGATTTCATTATTAACCAAAGGCGAGGACAACAAAGAAGCAATTAAGACATGTTCAAATTTTCTTTCCAAGCTCATATGACTTTCTAAGGAAGAACTTACTCTCCATAATCAAGTGCAAATGTTCAGCCTGATGAGATGCTAAGGTGAGCTATTGACCTGGTCCTTCACATACCCAAAGGCAACATGTTCATTTGTGAGAGAATATTTATTTCATTGGTAAATTACTAGTCATTGTGACTTCTGCAGCCTGGATTATATAACCCAATAAAATGTTTGAAAGCTTGTTGGTGGAGGGAAACTACAAATAAATAGCCTCAATGTGCAACCTCATAGTGCTATTTGACAAACAAAACAATCACAAGCTTTTAGTGACATGTTTTCAAATAGAAATAAGGCATTGTATATAGCACATTATAAGAGGTTGACCAAACAAAAAAAGAGTCTTGCCCATTCTATTCTATCATTTGTTTTTGTTTTTTTTAGTTTGAAAACAATCACATTAGAAACAATAGATACCATAAAGGTGCTTAGCCTCCACGGTGTCTTTTTTATTATTTGAATTTTTCTATTTACTTCTGCAAACCAACCAATGAGTGGATGTGACTGTCCTATTTCTAGGGATGCACCAATCTAGCTTTTTCAGTTCCAGTACCGATCCTGATACTTTGGAATTAAGTATCTGTCCCGATATTCCTGATCATTTTCTTATTGTTGTTTAACTACCAAACAAGCAAAACAAGCTATGTAGTTTGCATATTTAAAATTAATCTGTTCCCCTTTCTAATTTCAAATGAGTCACTTAAACCAACTTACTTGTGAGAGACTACTGTACTTTGAACAAATGAAGCTACGCACCTGTCACAAAAAGCACAGTGATGCGTGCATGGGGCAGCAGCGACAGCAAAAAAATACAACCCTCAATAATTGCAACAAGGTCCCGGCGTGTAGCTTCAATCAGAATACACGAAATAAAGTCAATTATTACAACCACAACATAAAGAGTATTATTCAAATGTCCTGGGGCGACAGATTATGGGATCTTTGTTCAGTGGAGCAGGATAAAGAAACTCAGGCCTTGGTGCTGGTCCCAGAGGATGTCCCGGGACAATGGTGGGATACTGTACACAAGGACAAGGTGTGGCCTCAAACGCTGCAGGGCTTTATGGCTTTGTGTGTTTGTTCACAGCAGGACACCGCGACTCCAGTGCTCAGTGAGTGTCAACATCCTAGAAAGTGGCACGGTCATGCTGAGCAAAGGAAAACTATCAAAACAGAACATGTGCCTTTTTGTCAACAAATATCATCGGAATTTTAGCAATCGTGAATGTTGTTTTTAAGATATGCAAAAATGTAATATCGAGTGTATCGTTTAGTAAAAACATGCTTCAAAAGAGAAAATTTACAATACAAAGTTAAAAACTTTCTTACAGATGCAACCAGTTTATATCAGAATTTGTGCATTAAGTAATTCAGAGCGCTTCACAAAACAACAAAGATATGATGTAATAAGAGATTCCTTCACTTATATATTTGTTTGAGATTTAAACAAATTGGAAAAAAAAAATTATGTTTTGACTAGATTTTTATTGGTTTGAACTGCTAAAGGAACAAGCATAAAATCTTGTTTTACGTGAAATAAGAAACATACACGCTAATCTTTCTGTTCTTGAAATAAGGGCAACATGCGAAAATCAGTCAGTCAACCAATTTTAAGACAGTTTTTAACACGTTTATGTCGGACTAACAAAATATCACTCAAATATTATCGAGATATGCCAAAAATTATTGAGATTGTTTTGTCAATATCGCCCAGCCGTGGTTCTGATTCAATTACACAAAAACCTTTTTAGGTTTTGTCTAGTTTTCAACAATGTTTTTCTCCTCTGCTGAGCCTTCACAGTAATTTTCATTTAGGCATTAATGTTCAGATTGAGCTCTATCTCCGTTTGTGACTAAAAAAAATCAGTTGCAGAATTATACTGAGATATTCCACATTTTCACAAAAGTAAATGAGAATATATGATTAACGATATGATAAAATCCAGCTTAAACGCTCAGAATTCCCTTTTTTATACCCGATGGCAAATTCGTTTTGTTGCAGGTAAACATGTCTGACCAGAGGAAAGAATCTTCAGCTACTTTAGTCACCATTTTGATTTATTCTGTTTGTTTGTTTTGTTTGTTTGTTTGTTTGTTTGTTTGTTTGTTTGTTTTGTGTAGCAGCTTGAAGTTTTTTTTAAAGATCTTCAATACAACACGTTCAAGTCATTTTCTGTCTGTGGTCATTTGCATATTGATTTATCATGTTTGGCATTCTACATGGCCTGTCTGATGCAATCGTCTCATTTATCCTTTTCCTTGGAATCGACATAAAGTGTACTGACCTCACCTTGCACCATTATAAAATACAAGTGCATTGAGCAACACCTGTCCTTGATCAGTATCCTCATATAGACTGTATGATGACAACATATGAAACTGCCAGCACAGTGAGTTTATATGTCACGCACCTCGACCGTCCCCACAGTCCTGAAGAATCAACTTTGCGGCTCCCTTGCAAAACTCGCCCTCATTTAATTCTGACTGAAGTTCATCAAAGAGCGTTCGGCCCCTTTAGCAAACTCAGTTGTGCTTGATCTGTTGCAATGAAGAGTGTCCTGATAAGCAGTTAACTCTTTCATGATAAAAACTGCATTAGCGCTTCAGGGGCCGAGGCGGGAGGAGGCGATAACTGCGTGTTCCAAAACAACGGCAGACTTATCTCACTGTGACTTCCTGTCCAGGATGTCCCACTTGGCACAGAGGCAGTGCTGGAAACATGAAACAAGACTAAGACAGGACACAGATTAAGGCTAGTTACATATTTTGATAAGCTGAACACATTTAAACATTATGATAAATCTATTATCAATGAGACTATTTCACCATCTTTAATGTTATATATAAAACAAGTCTTTCTTTGAGCAATAAAAATGTAAGAAAATAAATGTGTTTAATGCATACTGAAGAACACTGGCAGATCTTCCACCAGAAATGTCACAAAATACCTCTTTAAGTAAAACAAAGGAAAGAATTGTCCAGTTCACCTTATTCCAACTTCCAAAACGTGTGAGAAAATAATCTTTTTGCAGAGTTTATATTAAATGTGTGTGTCCATGCACCAACTGGGGTTATCGGGAGCAAATCTCTATACTATAGCACAGGGAGCAGTAGTGTGCTTGTTTCTATCTCTTTGTTTACAAGATTGAACTCAGCAATTTCCTTTTTATAAAACAAGCCCCACCTGTGTCACCCCTCACATCATTTACACATAACCAATATCAAGCTTGCACTGCCAAAAAGCATGCACCGTTCTCTTGTTTCAGTATCTCACAAAAGAAGAAAATATTTGAATATATGTTTGGCATTTTCAGCTTGACTTGTGCATGAATAATTCAGGGGTAACGTGGTGAGGGTGAGCATGTTTGAACCAGCGGGCAAACATCTGTGTCTGTTCTCATCAGAGCGGTGCCCTGTGATCAACACGAGGGCGTCCTGCCACTCCAGTCGCCTCTCATTGACTTTTAATGCATGTGGGTGTATGATCATTAGCCATTTTAGCCCCATGTAGAGGGTCAAGCTAGTAAGAGGGATAAACCAATCTCATGTTTTACAGATGTGCAGAGCATGATCAGATATCATTAGTATGGTATGTGCTGCATTTAAATACATATATTGAAAAAGTATATTACAGCTGTTAAAATAGAACAAAATGTTTAAAGGAGACATAGTAGACTTTTTATGTATTCAGTAATAAACTCTGACTGATTTGTAGATCAGTTATTTAAATTCTGTTCATTGTAAAATATTTTAGTATTTTTTCCGACTTTTGTTCTTTGCTCTTGTTACCTTTTTATTTATTTTAAATCCATTATCATTTTTAGGTTCTCCTGTGAGGAGCCTCTACAAAGGGACTTGTGGTTGGCTGTAGCTGTCGGGCTCTGGCTCACGGGCCCTGGAGGTTTGGGCATGTGGAATTGTTTTAATGCACTGTAAAGCACTTTGTGTTACATTGTATGTATGAAAAGTGCTTCATAAATAGTTTGATTTGATCTGATAAAAAAAAAAAAAAAAACTAATTTGGCTTTATTTAGGTATAAACAGATCCACTGACTTCCAAACTGCAGAACTGGCAAAGTCCAACTTTTCATTGTAAAATGTAACTATAACATACACGTTTTAGTGCCGTAAAGTGACTTCACATGAGAATTTTGAACTATACACATTTTACAAAAGATCTGAATCTTTTGTGTAATTGCAAATAAGTGATAAGTTGTCAAAGCCTGATCCTTACAGAACTCAGAAGCTAAGCAAGTTAGAGCCTGGTTAGTGCTTGGATGGGAGACCGCTGGAACACCAGGTGCCACATTGGGACGACAAGAGTGGTTTGTTGTCCCTCAGTGTCTGCATACACTGGGTGAGTAGATCGTTGATTGCAAAGCACTTTGAGTGCTTTGAAAAGTAGAAAAGCTCTATATAAATAGAGACCATTTGCACTTTACCAGTACAAAACAAGATAACTCAACTGTGCAAGAATTTATCTAAAAATGACTTGGAGTAAACTAATGGTGAGAGAACACTGTTATGACATTGTTGAAACTCAAAAATTTTGATTTTACATAATATACTCCCTTTAACAGGAAAACATTCTATAACATGGGTTTGGTTCCAGCCTACAACCTTAACCTGTTTCTAAGAATCACAGTTGACACAAGGAAAGCAGCCTTCACCTTTTTCTCAGGTGAAATTTCTCAGCAAAGTTTTATGATGATTGAAGACCGACAGCTGTTTGGTACAATTCGAACAGACAGGTTATACTTACAAGCTGTTTCACTGTTCTATGCCATATCTGGCTAACTTTTAGCTGCATGACTAGATCATGATTTTATTCAGTATATCTGACCATAATTGTTTTGGTTTTGTGCACAATTAGAATAACACAGATATTTTGTATAATCTATAGTTACAACTATCAAAATTATCTAAAAAAGATAAAAACGAGAGACACGTCCAAAATGCCTCTTTGTCATTAACTTTATGCAATACTTGAACCTCAATCAAGACTTTTAAAGGGATATTTAAGCATGTTTCCGAAACAATGTTCAAAAAATATTCACACACAAGTGTTATTGGTGTTACCAATAACACACTTGTATCTGAATACATTGACAAAAAAAATAATACATTTTCATTTAATGCAGTTAATTGTTTTATTTGGACAACTGATAAAAATCACTACATTTACATCTACTACAAATAGTTTGAGGTGAAATATCCTTGTTTGAGTATTTGTGTGCTTTTAACATAGTATCATCATTAGGCTTCTGAGGATCCATAGGGGGTCACGCCTGGTGCATATAAAAGCCCCACCTCATTCATTACAGATGCCCCATGGCCCATGAAGCGTCCAACATTGTTAGAGAGAAGAAATGGACCTAATCCCAATGAGGATTTTATTCTGCCCTGTGATCATCCCAACTGAGGACATACTGAAGGCCGGCTAATCCCCCGTTGGCATCATATGTTTGTGAGTGCAACCAGCTGCCACCTCTCCTGCTGCGCACCTCCTTGCCCGGCTAATTTGTGGCCGTGCTTGTGTTGTTATTGATGTCACTGCCTCCCTGTCTCGCCTAATAATTGTGCTTTTCTAATTCTACTTTCCTCTCACTTTCTAGTTTCCTCTCTTTGGCCTGACTAGTGATGAAACTCCCGGCTGGCACAGTGGCAGCGTTTGTTCTGTCTCTTATATTAAAAGTCCTTTCTCACTCTGCGCATCACAAAGCAGCCCTCTTCCCAGCTGATGTTGAATGACCGCGCAGTAGAGGAGGTGAAGATAAATCTGGCATGGAGGGCAGTTTGGCATGAGCAGCTGAGAGGACACAGACTGAGTAGCTGAATAATGGCACATTAAGGATCCTCAAGTTCAATTAAGAGTGCTTAACAAAGCACCAGTGTGAGGCCCAGCCCTGGCATAAGTGTTTTAGGGAGGGAGGATGTGGACAATGATTAGCACGGTTTTCTTTCCCTCTGAGCTTGCAGCCCAGTGACGAGTTCAACTGATTTTGGACACAGTGGTGTGGCTCTTACAGACTAATGCCACCCGCCCGGCCTTTGTGGAGACATGCCGTAAATTAAAAAGGCTTTTCAAAGTCAAGCTTTCATCACTTTGTAATTTTCACTTTGCTCAGACCACACTCAAAAAGTTTAGGGGGGTAGAACTTGTGAAGGTGTTAAAGATCACTAAAACAACAACAGCCAGCTTCCTCCTTTGTACTAATGTAAGTATTTGTTTACATTTGTCTTTGCAAGTAAAATTACAAACAAATTACCTTGCTTAACGAACGTAAGCAACACGCTAATTCACGTTTTTCTACTTTATGAAGGCACTCAAAGCATTTTTACATCATGGAACCACTCACCCATTCAATTATTTTCACCAGTGTATGTAGACAATGGGGCGAGGTGTCTTAAGCCTTAAGTCTCTTGCCCAAGGACAGTCTCCCATTCATGCACTAATCAGGTGGAGTCTTTCTTAACTTCTGAGATCAGATGGAATCAGGCATACCTGCTGGACACAATACAATGACAAATGAAACACAAGGAAAGTATAGAAATTACAAGTCTGTGGCATTAATAAAGTCAAGGAGAACTGTTCTGAACTTCTTCTGGTGAAATATCATTGATGTGACGTGCATTACCATCACTGCTCCAGTCCTAGGCCTCCAGCTTTACTGCTCTGTTACTCTCAATCACAGCATCCTCCAAACACACACTTCACTGCTCTCTTTGCTCTGTCGTCCCGTTTCCTGTCACACACAGACAAACGAGAAAGGCAAAGTCACCAAGAGTTTCCAACAATCTATCACAAAGCGTTTCAGTGCAGTTTTTATGCACCGGATTGAAGCAGTGGGATTATCTCTGAGAAGTTTGGAAATACACAAGATGAAGGCTTGCATTCAGCTCCAGTGTGACCACACTATTTACAAAATGCTATTATGTAGAGGATTTTAACAAGGTTGACCTTATGATTACGATAAGGAGATGTGCTTGTATTAGACGGACAACAACCCTTCTGTTTTTCTGAGCTAAAACAATAGATATAAAACTAAACATTTATAATAATATAATATAATATTGTCCTCGAATGTCTCTAAATATATGTCAGTGAGCACCTTTCCTTTGCCAAGGTACTCCATCCCAGCTCACAGGTGGGACATATAATGTTGCTGATAAGATTAGTAGATAAGTATTAATAATGTATAAATGTATATGCACATTTATATTTACAAATGAAGTGTGCAGTCATGGCATCCACTGTTTGGTCAGGTAAGCTCATCATGCAAGAGGTTTTTCAAATATGATATGGATTTGCCTTCAGGGTTTATGTTCATGGCACGTTTTGAGTCCTGCTGCACTTAATGATACAACGTTTACATTTATTCACATGTGGCACTGTCACAGTGAGTCCACTGAGGTCAAAGGCATCATACATTTCTGTAAAATAACTGTGATTTTTTTTTTTTTTTTTCAGTTGTTTATTGAAATGGATTAGAAGGATTTACATTTAAAAAGTAGCAAAAGTATACTCTTAAAACAGAAGATTTTTTGAGATAGTGAGCTGGAGCAGAGAAAGCATTAGCACAGACAGTATCTGAGGACGCTGGTGGACTAAGAATGAGACAATGTGACAGAAGGAAATTGACACGGTAAAGTGGACACTGCTGGAGCACTCTTCACTTCACAGCGAATCTCAGCTCCTGAAGGAAAGTCACCAAGCCATAAGTGGTGGATTTCAAACCGGTTTTGTCACACAAACAAAGCATTGCAATTTATCCAACAAGAACCCAGCAGTTGAAGACACTATAGAACATCCTACATGTAGTTCTAGTGTCTTCAAGATCTATAAAGACTATACTGGATCTGCTCCGTGTAGCAAGAGTTGTTGCTATAAGCTCAGAAGAGAACATTCTGTGTAGGAGTAAAACGTAATGTTGTTCTGTGCAACAGTGTTTTGGTCTCCTTATAAACTCCTAAGAGTTATCTTGTGGCCTTGACATGACTCAGACCCACAACTATAGATACAAACTGACAAACCCAGCATGAAAACAAAACCTTCAATGTTTATCCCAAATGTAGCGTGCACTTTTGGGCTTGCTGCCTATTTTGAAGCAATATTGTTCCACATCCTATTGACTCCTGAATGAAGGCATTATTCACAGCAGAGTTCAGACAAAGTTTGCATTGAAGATTATGGAGCGCCACAAAGCGGCACAGCACAGGGTTATGAGCTAATGCTTCAATGACTGGGGCACCAATAAATATTGTAACCGCAATGCAAAACAACATGCACAAAAGTTAGTGTTTAGTGTTTGAGATACACAGCTGTATACATAAAGTAACAGATTAGGTCACTATTTGGCAGTATTTAAGATGATATGCACTGCATAACAGCACTGTGTAAGATTACTGATAGCAAGCAACAGACATGATACAACAAATCAAGTCTCTGGACATTCTTCAAAGAGAAATTAAAGTTTTTCTGTTTACACTGGATTACAAGGGATTAAATCTGCAGAGAGCACAACTGCAAAATACATTTAATCAACGATAAAGGGATGAGTGGAGATTACAAAATATGGGATGAAAGCTTGTTAAAGTAACTGGACAATACTTTAAGAAATATGTCTATATGTTAACTACTTTTAGTCTTAGTATTGGTATTTATATTCATACAACGCCTTTTGCTCACCGGCTTTCTTCAGCATTATTCTTTTATTTAATCTGCCTTTTTTCCATTAACTTTGGGCTTTGCTGAGATGCAATCATAGTTGTTTACTCTGATTTATTAAAAATATAATACATGAAAAGATTAAAAGATAGTGCCAAGAATACATGCATTTTAATGGCTCTGTTGTATTCTGACTGTGGATGGTGGAGCATATATATGACTAGAGCCCTGCGTGTGAGTGGCAAGTCTTTATTCACTTGAAGAGACTTCTCAGACAGGCCAGGCCAGGCTATGGCTGCATTTGTGTGGCGGCTCTAATCTGACTGATTGTTTTTAATAATGCTCTTCCCTTCATGTGGTTCAAGGGAGACTTTGCAGGGGACTGGTGTCGCTGTCTCCACAACAGGGCAGAAAAAGAACACAATAAGACCATCATTTGGGTCACTCTCGATTAAAATGATTCTCATCACAAATGTGTAACTGTTTAGCTAATGTCAAGTTTTTATTTTGCGTTGACCATTAAGCTTTAATACACACGCTATGTTGCATTTGTAAACTCATTACTTCACATTATATACTTTAACAAGACCATCAGTCATGAGCAAATGAAAGACACAACACAGAAAGACAATCAGGATGTTTATATCAAGTGTAATATGAAAAGGACTGGTGCAAACAATGGTTTTGCTGATTGATAATTCTGTTTATTGTTTATTGATTTATTTATTTATTTATTTAAGTGAATAGTCACAGGACCAAGAAAAGTCCATGAATATATATATATATATATATATATTTTTTTTTTACAAATTTTGTCCAAGTTTCATTCAATCCAAGTTTATTTGCACTGCACATTTTACCAACATATCTCCAAAGTGTTTCCCAGAATACACAACCTCGATAATCCAAATGAAATCAAAATAGATTAAAAAAAAACAACAACAGAAATAATCAATTAAGAAAAAATGAAGTAAAAATGTCATTCAATTGTATAAATTCAACAACCACTAAGTGATTGTTTATCACTACATGTAAATTTTCCCAGTGATTTTGAAGTATCAAGCTCTGTATGAATCACTACATTTCTTTTAGCACAAGACATATTTTGTAATCTGGGCATTCTTCAGATCTAATCATTTGTTAGATGATTCACATTAGATATATTTCCAGCTACATTAAACTTCAAACAAATTCAAAACATATGCAGTTTTCCCGTATTGTTGGGACTGCACAGTTATGAGAGGTCATTAGGACAAATATTTGTGAACAAGCAAAGATTTGTTCGAAATGTAAACCTCTTACTCCTTGTACGTGGCTTTCAGCAGCTAAAAGAGATTGCCAACTTTGTACAAATACCTTGATTATGCTATTAATACTAATTTAAAGTAGAAAAGGTGTGAATGCTGCAACACATAAACTCAAGGTAAGGTGCATTTTCCATTCTCTCATGTTTTTCCTCCAGCAGAGCGGATTTAGGGCAGCATTACCAGTAAATGGACTCTGACATACACAGCCAGACATACACAGCGCAGTCAGAAAACGACACGGAAACGAACATTTAAGTATAAAGCAAGAAATAACCTGGAAAAGTCCATTATAGTGTGATGTTAGCAGCCTAAAAAGAGTAAAACAACTGTAACAATTCTCCGAGCCGATAAGACCTCAGTGTGACTTAATGTACAAGCACAGGATGGTACTGCTGTAACAAAATATCGCTATCTCGGACAAGGTCAGTAAACACATCATCCCAGAGCTGTATTATCAGTCATGAGGAGTGCAATCAGTGTCGGCAAATGAGAGATACAGGGAGGAGACCAGACTGTTCTGCTGTGAGCAAGAACGAGGGAGGAGAGAGGTGCAACTATTTTACAACAAATGATACTAAATGTGGGCAGAAAGAGCTGATAAGGAGTTCAAGAAGAGAGGGAAAAGGAATAGACCAAAAGATGAAGAGTGAAATGTTATTGTACAAGTGTCTCAGCGGCAGAGCTTTTGAACATTGAAGTCCAAATGCTGAAGATTGGCATGTTACCTGCCTCTGAATGGGAATCAAGGCTAGGGATGGGCAAAATCATGAAAATAATTGAATGTTGAGCTCTATTTAATGCATCTGTACTAGGGATGGAAAATTGATAGAAAACTTTGAAAATCGTTCAAAGTTTGCAGCGATCAAATCGAAAGACCAGAATCGATCTGTTTAACTCAAGCAGCCACTGACATACACACACACTGTAGTTGTATAATACAAACAATAATGCAATATTAGCCACATTGTTTGAAGAAACAAAGAGTGAACTTGTGCAAGACATGACTGAATGTGCTTTATTATGTTGTGTTAACAACTGATGAGTAGACCTCTAAACATGGACACTAAAAAACTAATTTCTAGTGTAGTTTAAATGGACTAAAATTCAGAATGTACATCTAAACTTTGAGTACTTTTGACAAAATAAGAATGCTCAAGACTTTCATGACTCTTTACAATAGAGTTTAGCTTGAAATAAATTTGCCCAGAGAGTAAGTACAATATCTTACACCATTGGCAAATATTTTGGCTTGAAAAAAGAACAAATATATTGAAACAAGTGACATAATCTATACTCATCAAGTAAACACATCTTGCCTTGTGAAAATATAAGATAAATACTCTGATTTTAGGACCTCGTTCATCTAGGAATACAGTTTGTTGGCTTCGTGTAAAATCACTTCATTTCTGAACCAGATATTAAATAAATAAGACCACAGCACCTGCCACATTTCTAAAAAGACTGATTTAGCCTATTTGCTAGTTCATACTTCATAGAAGCCTTATAATCATTAACTAACCCTGAATGGTCAGAAAGCTTGTTTACCTACAGGGCCTCTTCATACACATGCTGTTAACCTCCAAAGGTTTATGTATTGGTTGTCAGCAGCAGCAGCAGCAGCAGCAGGTCTTGTTTCACAAATATAATATTGCACATGAACACTGACAACAAAGCCAACAGCAAATGTATAGTGTAAATACTACTGAGCTACTGATCAATCATTTTGATGCCTAAATGACTGTAATCAATAAACAGTATATTTACTAATCTAATGACATATCCGTACAGGTGTTTGGCTGGAAACCTTTTGACCTTCCATGGCTCTTCTTACTCCATTGTTATTGCTAATACATGTATAGTTCTTCTCTTTACAGTACAGTCATTGTTTTCACTCATATATTAGCTATATTTTCTTTGGTTGCTTTCTTGAGTCAATTCAGGACTGCTGCTTTTACTGCTCCTGGTCTGGACACCAAAAGATTTTGTTATATTCTGGAAGCTGAATGCCAATATGCACAACTTTGCACAAAATATAGCACAAACACAATGTTGACGGATGCATTGTTAGAGCAAAAGGAAGGCCATGTTTATATTTTACAATGATGGTGATACATAGAGAAAAGGGACCTTGAGAGACATACAAGAGAAAAAAAACACACTTATTTGTTCTGTCTTCACTGCCACACTTCGATTACTGTGCAATGCATTTTTTCTCTTAACAAATGTAGTGTTGCATGTGTTGGTTACATCAGAAGAATTTTAAGCAGCTAACTGTAAGCCTGCTAAGACCTTGCGAGCATGTGTGCAAGAGAAAAAGCCTGCATGGAAACACACCATTACCTTCCCATCACTAAAGAAGGTCTGGTGTTGGTCTCAGAAGAATTCCCCTCAAAACCTCCACTCTTTCTCTCTCTTTCTCTCTCTCTTTTCTCTGTCGGATGTCTCTCCATCAAAGCTAGATTATGGCTGGCTGTGTTGCTCATCATGGATTTCCTTAGGCACATTGTCCCACGATACATTGACTCCAGAAGATACAATTTTCAATGAGTATTGTTAAAATAACCTGTTGAACATCTATAATTAATTAGTAAATTTATAATATCTTCTTTTTTTCTGTTTATTCATATTATAGCATAAAAATATCCTTGAAATAATAGCTATGGTTGTGCTTTTGTTAGTTTGAAATGAGGAGATAATTTAAATGATAGAAAACAGCTTTATTATAATGTGTGTGTAAGAACACTAGAGATAATATAAATAAAGTTGGTTTGTTAAAAAGTAGGTTTTGAGATGTAAAAAAAAAACCTAATTGTGAAATAAAAGAAGGAAAAAGGACCATTGTTAAAGGATAAGAATGCTGAGCTAGATCTTGTCCAAGTGAATTCCTGACCCTGGTCACTGAGACATTTACATAACATTGTCATTGCCTGACACCTAGTGGATTCAACTGTGATATTCACTAACAAAACGAAATCTGCCAAGCACACAAGCCTATTCCACTTGTTTTTGAGCAGTTGTTTTGAGCAACGATATTTCTATCATAAATAACCCTAACCGCACTGTCGAGGTTTCTATTTTCTTTTGTTTTGAATGTATGACTGTAATAGATAACAGTTTATCATTTAATTGATAGAGGAACATTGCAGCTACATTACAATCACACTCATTCTCTCAGAAGCGCCGACAGCCAGATCAATTTATCATAAATTAATTTAATACACACTGTGTACCTGACTTGAAAAAAATCATGTTTTTCTAGTTCAGTTGTCATTGTGAAACTAAATAAATAATAAAAATGTGTAATTGTACTATAAGCGGGATTGCATGGGGCCTCCTCCTGTTTTTTAGTTTAGTTTATTTATTTAATTGAAGGACAATGTGCAGTTAATTAAAAAGATGGCTGCACCAGATTTAGCACAGAGCTACTTTCCATCTGCAGTTCTCGACATACAAACATTTAACATGTAAAAATTTAACATTACAAGTCACATTCAATTACACAAAAGTGCAAAATAAAATTGGAACAGCAGTTCCTTGAGCTATATTTTTTCACATTATGGAATATAACATATCTATCTCCAATAAGAATGTTCTAAAAATATATATTTTATCTTCCTTTTTGTACTGACTTTTGACTTTTTACCTCCAGAAAGTTACACGATGCACCTTTAAAGTGCTTATGAGAGATCTTTACAGTTTTATAATTTTAACTTATTTGATAGACTTTTACCTGGTGTAAATATAAATTATAGTTTAACATGAATTAATAAAAGTTTGGAAAACATGTTGAAAATAACAGAAAGGAGGGCAAGAACATTTTAATTTTCTTATGAGAAACACATTTTATGACACTGGAACTACACTTAACAAACATTGACTGTATACATTTTTAATTCTCAAGTTTAAAAAAGCCTGTTACATCAGAGTTTTAACCCAATGTTTTTCATGGTGACTACTGTGATCTCATCATTTATGATTTTAAGTACATTTTAAAGAAAATGGCTAAACTAGGAGTAATTTGTAAAATGTTTAAATGAGTAGTTCAACCTGTCATAGGCTCTGTAAGTATTTTATTGAAGGTAAGCTATCAACTCTTTGTGCACTTTAAATCCAAAAGTTTCTTCCCTAAGCACATGCATAAGGTCAGGTATCAGAACATCTGCTCCTCCACAGAAAAGACAATTGGTTTGAATGTGGTTTAGAAAAGGCTGATCTCAGTAATCTCCAGCTTATTGCTCTTTTACTCTGGCCTAATGCACCAAGGTGGAGCTGACCAGAGCTAAACAAAGCCAGTCTGTGGTCTCCATCCTCCTCCAATTTGATTTTAATAAAGACGCTCTCATTGTACAAACACAGATGGAAGAAACTCATTATTAGGGTTTGAACAAAGGATGAAAAGCTCTCAACCTCCTCTTAACAATTTTCCAGTTGCATCCAACTTTCTTAAATTATTTGCACAAATCGCAAGATAGATCTTAAACAAGACATTTAAAGTTAAGTATAAAACAGAAATATGCTACTAATGTCAAGCAGAATGTACTTTCTAACAGCTATCTTGTCTTCACCTGAATTATATTGTGTTCCTCAAGGTAAAGGCACCATTTATAGATAATAAAGATCATAGACATTATGATGCTGCTGCTGCTTTGGACACATTTTACATACAGTATTTTTGTTCTGTGACTGTAACTAACTCAATGTAGAGAGGTTTTGTTTGTTTTTGTCTAGATTGCCATCAGCTTTTTCTAAAACAGCAGTAACGTTTCTTCCTCAGTCTATCATGCCAGGGAATAAATTAAGCACTTTAGCATCCAACAAACAGACAAGAAACATCCGCCCGGACAAATGAATAGAACAAAAACTCAACAAAAACAAACTCAGTCAGTAAGTTACAAACACACAGACAAATGTACAAAAATTACACACAAAAAACAGTATAAATTATATAAAAAATAATTAACTACTGTGCAAAGTAATCAATCAATTAATTTGCATGTTGCTCAACTTTAATGGGTCAATAAAAGATAACTTTGACCTAAAATGAATGGCTTTTTGGTTTTCTCAAAACAAATTATGAGCCTCAAACATGCAATGATTTTTGTGCAGAGGTTTATACTTAAGGCCTATGTTTTATTCAAGTCCATTTTTGGTCAAAAAGTTAAACAGGCAGTGCACCTTTAACATGACGTTTTTTGGTCACCGCATACTAAAAAAAAAAATAATAATACATTTTTAAATAAATAATAAAAAGAGTTCAAGATACACGCCACTAGAGTTTACAAAACACTGATATCTTCAATACCAACCACTAGATGGTGTTGTTTAGTTTGTTAGTTGATCTGGTTTCGATAAAAACATTTATATTGACTTGTCACTTGAGCGTCCACTCTCTAGAGTTGAAGTAAAACATCTGACTATGAACAGTTTCTGGCAAAGCAATCTCAACAAAATAGCCAACAGGCAAAACAGCAGTTTTGGCTTAGGTTCCCACACCGAACTGCTCCCTAGTGATCAGGAAAGCTTAGGAGTATTTCAAGTATTTATTAAACTCTCTGTCACTGTCATCAACTCTAGACAACAAGAAAAACATGCCATTGCTCTATCTAAGTTACTTGGATGCTGTTTGGCCTTGGTTTTTACATGACACCCTAACCCTACAATCAAAGTGAATGCCTAATATATCGAAAATTTAAGTGAGATGGGCCCAAAAGTATACCTTAACCTACCTTAACCTTAACCTTAACTTAAAAAGACCAAGAATGCAAAGAACAGAATAAGTGATCCTAAAACTAATCCTTAAATGTGCACTGTGTTATGTCACAATGTGAAAAATACATGTCAAATGCTAAATAATGCTTCATTCTGTGGTCATGCAAACCAGCTCAAAGTAAAGACACAGATTTATTTTATGCATTTAGGCAACAAAAACATCTAAATTACAAAAAAATATCCATTAATTCAAGTCTATTTTTTGTCAAAAAGTTGCACAGTGCACCTTTGGGCTTTAATATTGAGCCAACTCAGATTCAAGATATGGCCTGTGAATGCCAACTTTGTCTAAAGAAAAATAAATAAGGTTTCTTTATTACAGTGGGATATCAAACTGAGAATTTGCTGGCATGGCATCTTTGAAAATTATTGGTAAATACCATTTTGATTGGGATAAATGAGGCAATAAATGTTTCAAAAATTAAGAGATGACCCTGACCCTAATGACATTTCAGTTTACATTTGCTCTGTAGAAACGAAATACTTGTACCATGAAGCTGGACCAGGCAATAAACAGCACAGTTGATCAACTACTGGGACAGTGTTGCTTCAGTCATGGGACTGAATCTGAGACTTCAATGATGAGTCAATAGTACTAGAGACATCACAACAGGATGAAGAAGTGTAGATCAGATGATGGGAGTTTGATTGATATACAAAAATGTTTTGGCCAGTCACATGGAAGTCTGCAGCCGTGTTGCCAAAGAGCAGGTCTATTTTTAGGGGTGGAATGTACACAGGGCCTCGTGCTGCAGGACCATGACAACAAACTGCAATACACGCTACAAAGAGACGACTCGTCCAAAACAAGAGAGCATATGAGAGCTACGAACAAGAAAAGGAGAAAAATGTCAAGACATCAGGTTTTCTGCTGAACTCTCTCACCGAATACAAAGAGGATCAAAGATAAAAGCTGACAGAAGCAACAGGTGAGAGACAGGCTGCATGAGGTACAAAATATATATTTTCAAATGAACATGGCAATGCTAAGGTTTTGTATTTCCTAACTCAACAGTGTAACTAATGAAATACTTAACCCCTCAATGTAATATTCCTTATTATTTTGGGTAAAAAGAAAGAAACAAACAAAAAAGTTGTGTGAAATTAAATTTTAAATCGGTAAATAGTGTATCTATTATACCACGAAACATTTTATTAATGGCCAGTAACATACAACAACTATGATTTAGATTTTAGGTGTTTGCTATATTTTTGTTGTGTGCTTTTTAATTTGCTCTATGCCTATACTCAGCTAGTAACAGTTACTTGACTTAATGAGTGTTTACATGGTTCTCTAGATCAGCATGGACCTGGAGCCAGTGGAGCAGTATCACTTCAAAGACGCAGAGCTGTCATGCAGTCTGCTGCTGCAGCTCAACAGACTGAGAAAGGAGCACATCCTCACAGACGTGTGGCTCTGCTCAGACCAGACAGAAATCCCCTGTCACAAAAATGTTTTGGTCTCCAGTAGCCACTATTTCAGAGCCATGTTCTGCAACAACTTTTTGGAGAAACAACAGTCCAAAATTGTATTAAAGAGCATTACCCCTGTCATTCTGGGTACTGTCATAGACTATGTTTACACTGGACAAGCAAGAATCAACATGAACAATGTGCTTCCCCTTATGCAGGCAGCAGCCATGCTTCAATATGGCCGACTTTTTGAGGCCTGTTCTAGTTTTCTTCAGATGCAGTTGAGCCCAAACAACTGTCTGAGCATGATCCGACTGTCTGAAATCCTGAACTGTGACAGTTTACGGGTCAAAGCAAAGGAGATGGCCAAGAGGAGTTTCTCAGACGTGTCATCCTCAGAGGACCTGTGTGAACTGTCTCTGCCTGAGCTGATGGGATACCTAGAGGACGACGGTCTGTATGCAGAGGAAGAGCAGATATTTGAAACCCTTGTGGCATGGATCCATCATGACCCTCTGTCTCGCAAAGGCGCCATAAGCGATCTTTTCAAAAAGGTGCGTTTGCGCTATATTCACCCTACTTATCTGTTCCAGTTCATCGCTAATGACCCTCTGATCCAATCTTCCACTCTCTGCACTGAACTTATTGAGTCTGTGAGACGACTTATGTTCTCTGTAAGCACCAAATACATAAAGAACACAGAGTTTGAGAGCCTGTGGGTGGCTCAGCGGCGCTACACCTGTCAGGACAGACTGGTGGTGGTGGGGGGCAGAAAGAACAATGAGCAGACGTCCAGAGAGGCTTTGGTGTTTGAAGAGCACACGCAGACCTGGCAGAGGCTGGCCAAGCTGCCCATTCGCCTTTACAAAGCCTCATATGTGGCATTGCACAGTGTGCTTTATGTGATTGGAGGTTTGACAACTACTGCTAAGTACAGTCAGGTCACCTCCACTGTCTACACACTCTCTCTCAAAACCAATCAGTGGAGACTCGCTGAACCCATGTTAGAGCCACGATTTGGCCACCAGAGCCTCTCCTACCTGCACTTTATCTTTGTCCTGGGAGGGCTCGGACCAGACAGACAAGTGACAGCATCTGTAGAAAGGTAAAACAAGCAAAGCACAAACGACTAACAATGCCAAATATTTCAAGTCCTCCATAACATAACATATCTGTAAATAGATTCAACAGTATGTTCAATCAATGGGAGTCTATGGCCCCAATGCCTGAGGCTGTCCTGCACCCGGCTGTAGCTGCCACCAATCAGAGGATCTACATTTTTGGAGGAGAGAACGCAATGCAGAACCCAGTCAGACTTATCCAGGTGAGCGTGGCTAGACCATTTGCGTCCTCATTCATCTTTATTTCTGCTTCCACAACAATAACACCTCACCAATGCTCATCTCTATTCTGCAGGTCTATCACATCGCCAGAAACATGTGGTCAAACATGGAGAACAGGACAGTAAAGAATGTGTCAGCACCAGCCGCGGTAATTGATGACAAAATATACATCATTGGAGGTACATTTTCTAAGTATTTCCACTGTTTATCAGCCAAAAAAAAGTTTGAAAGTCAACAATGAAGGGAATCTGAGACTAAAATATGTGTTTTCCAGGTTACACAAGGAGAATGATCGCCTATGACACCACATCCAATCGTTTTATCAAATGTGCCAACCTGAAGGAGAGAAGGATGCACCACTCAGTCACAGTCCTCAACAACAAACTGTATGTCACTGGGGGGCGCTATATCAATGGTCATGATGTCATTCAAGACTCAGATGGGTTTGAATGCTATGATCCAAAAACAGACACTTGGATGTCTAAAGGCCCTCTTCCACACAAACTGTTTGACCACGGCTCACTCACACTAACTAGTGTCCAACAAACCTGGGCTAAATCCTAAATAGTAATAGTAAACCTTGTGTCCTCAATTCATAGAAGCATAAAGTATATAAAAATTAATTAACACTGACAAAACTTGACATTTTGGTTTAAGTGTATGTATATATTTTTTAGGTATGTTTTGTGTCTTTTTCTGACCACCTGAACAGCTCTTTTAAAGCTGTCAGACTTCACAATAGCTATGGGTGCTATTTTAGGGCAGACTAAATCAAGTTTAAAGTTGTCAAGTTTAAATCTTGGGGTGACACATTGTTTTGGTGCAAGCACAAAGCTCTTTCAGCTGTTTCAACCTCAAGCATTTGGCATGAACTTGAAATTGGGTCAGCTGGTTCTCTATTATGTGGATGTGACAGGTAATACTGTATCTTATATTGATTTTTTAAAATATATTTTCCAGTTCATAGTGTTGTTATTTTTAACATTGTGTGTTTTGAATTCCTTTTGTACAACTATTGTTTTATTTTATGTTTTGTTTTTTTGTTTTTCCATGTGAGATTTGATTTTTTTTTAATGTAAACAATAAAATTTGATCCACTCACATGTGCTTTGCTTGGTCAGTTGACACCGAGTGGAATTCGAGCACATGCACCTCCTCATCTGCGTGTGTTCTGTCTGCAGTGAGCCAGCATGTCCAGACAGGTTCCTAGAGCCAAGGAAGTAAATCGAGAAATTAGATTCTATACTGTCTACAACGCACTCCACCATAAAGTAAAGTATAATGAGAAACAATTATATCTACAACAAGATTTTTTTTTTTTCAAACCTCTGCATCTGTGAGTTCTCTTTTTGTCTTTGCATAAAAGTGTGAACCAAAAGATGGTCAGCAAAACTTTATTGGCCAATGCTGATGAAACTCAATTGATGATTTGATAAAAAGTGCAAATAGTGCAAATATGGGCTATTATTTCCAATGATTTATACCCCATCTCATTTATTTAATGTCTGTTTCTTTTCCAGTATCCAATATAGACGTTATTATGTCAATTCAACAGGACTTTGTCAAAACTGTCTTTAAACGTGCTGTTGGTTAATCATCAGACAGGAAATATCAGTAAAATTATGCACAAAATGCAGACATTTTTGCGAGTTAACAACACATACTCAAATGTTGCATAGCTTTAAAACAACATTCATTAGCTAGAGTGTGACTTTTACTCATAATAAGTCACAGCAGTCAGGAAAGTCAAAGGAAAATCAAAATAAAATGAGTGATTTTGAAGCTGTTCTTTATAATAATCCTTTAAAACGTAATTATTAGGATCAATATCTTTGAGCACAAACATGATCTACACATGTAAAGATTATCTAACCACATGGAATTACATGAAGCGACTTTCTTTGAATCACTGGGTCATGAGGTGGAGAATAGAGAGGAAGGGACAGAGGGAGGAGTGAGCTGGAAAAACTATAGGTGATCTGACGTTATTTTAAGAAACAAACAAGAGGGCAAACGGGGCACCACGTGAGGCAGGGACCGTTGCTGTGCAGGCTGGCAGATGTTAGAGACACGTCCAGAGAGAGCTAGAAACTGAGAATGAGAACAAGTGATGAAATCGTTCAAGAGGAGCAGCAACAGGTGTGTTTGTACATAATGTGAGTGAGTGAGTTTTAAGAGGACTCACTGAGCTGCTGCTTTTATCAAAACATCACAACAAAAACAAGGAGAAGGTGGTGAAAAGAGACAAAGTGTTGATTTAGTGATGCTGCATGTATCTGATATATGTTTAAGTTTAGTGTGGATGTGTCAGGACTGGTTAGATTACGGAAAACACCTTTTTACTAAATTTACCTCTAAGCAGTGAGTCAGACATTCTTTCTCAGTAAGACAACTTTAACCGAGTGACCTTGCACTTGTTGGGACTTTTCCCGGGTTAACATGACCCTAATTAATTCAATAGATCATATTATATTTTCAATTCACACACACCACAACAAATGTACTTTCAACATTTGATCCTTAAAGTGTCTATAGTATTTGACTCAAGGTTAATGTAAATGTTTCAACAATCTTCTGCTGCTTATTTACAGTTATTTGTTGTTGATATACACTGTTATATAAATCCAATGTGTGACCTTTCCCATATATTTTGGTGACACATCAAAACACTGACATGACTGATGCACCTGTTACAACAGCTTTTGCAATGGAGCATCTCAAAATAGCCGAGGGGTTACTAAAGTCATCTCACGTCACAGTTCAGAGTTGTTATAATGGACATGGGAAAATAGTGAAGAGAGCCAAGCTCTCAGTGTTTCAGTGTTTTTCAAAACAGGGACTTCGATTGTTACAGGCCTAATCAAAGATTACTACTACTCAATTGGCTCTGTGCACAGGAGTCAGTTGGCTTATTTATTTTCAAAGATGCTAACATCTTGCCGGCATGTTCATTTCCTGTTTAGTTAATTTCTATGAGGTTTTCACTACCTCAGCCTAAATGAAAAAAGACTAAAGATCAGGCAGTGAACAGTAAGCAGTTGTTGATTTTTTTCTGAAAACATGTTAATTACCTTACAAAGAAGAGATAATTTCACCAAAGGACCAAAGTGGGTTTATGAAAGATGTGTTTGTCTGTCAATGTCATGCTAAAGTCTGACAATTTGAAAATAAACAGAGTCAATTATGACAAAACTCAAACTCACATATATTTGGCTCATAATTCCAATTATAATCTATTTAATCAATTACTTTTGTTTAAAACGTAAAAAAAAAGTATTTTTTATTATTAATATTAGTCGAGTGTTTTGAAGGGCATAAAGGAACACAAACATTGTAATAATATTAGTTATTATATTATACACATATTGTAATATTTGAAATCCAGCACTGTCTCATTAATTCTTAGTAACGAAGGATAAGAAACGTGTGTGTAATGTGTAATGTGTATTGTATGAATGCACACATATAAATACTCACCCATAATGGTGTTTGAAATGTTTCAAGTTTTATTTGTTAGAAACTTATACTTAGGCATGTTACAATACTATGATAATAGTCTAAAAAGTGAAGTGTTTTTTTGTTTTTAACAGTGCAGAACTAACTCTCTCTGATTTAACGTTGATTATTTTAACAGATATTTAAATTATAAACAGGTTTACAGAGATTATCATGTTTCATGGTTATTGTGTCAGTGGCTCAAAGTGATCAGTTTTTGTGACAGCCTCAAGTATGTTGACCTTTCTGTAAGCCACTTTACGCGAGTAACAAAGGGAAGCAAAAAGAGGAAATAGGTTACTATTTTGCACTCAACCACAATTCTAGCTGATAAGCTACAACATTTATCAAGTCATTCTCTAAAACATTGACTTGGACAATACTTGGATAAAATACAGCAGAAGAATTAAACAACAGATCCAGTCTTGGTGTTTGATTTAGATCAGACTGCCACACACTGAGTTGTGTCTGGAACCAAGTCAGGCCACGCTGCATTGAAGACAACAGAAACACAGCCACCCACAGTGACAAAATACACTTGAAATGCTATATTTTTGTTTGCTGTAGTTTTTAAATTTTTGCTTGTTAAAGAATTTAACTATTTATGTATTTACATTTTAGCTTGATTTTTACTTTTCATCATGAAAATTTCATGGCAAGCTTCATATTACTAGGTTTATTAATACTTTATCCTGTCATTGGCAGTAAAGTGTTGTTTTTGCACAGAAGTCTTGTTCATGAGCGCATGCATGATATTGAAAATATTGAGGTTCAAATTAATTTAGCTAAAAAGTGTAAAGCCTATTTCTAAAAATGACAGTAACACTGTTTTAACTTTTCCATGGGCAATTACTGAATTATTTAGTCTTCATGCATTAAGTCAAGGCACATCAGGGCTCTATACACCTTATATTAAGAGACTCTTGAAATTTTGATAAATAAATAAAATAATTTCATATAATCTGAGGCAACTTTTTTTTTTTTAATCAACCAGTTCTACTTTCACCACCTCTACATCTAAATTATAGACACGACTACATTATGCCTAATTTCGCCATTCCTAATACTGGTCACTATACTTTGATAGTGTCTGTTTTAATACTTGTTTCAGTCATATTCAAATTAAATATTTGCTGTAGTCTTTATTAGCGATCTTAAGCTCCCAAAAAAGAAGTGAGGTCCAAATTTCACAGACCTCACGGTCACCTCACAACTTTTACAACGGTCTCCTGACTTGTGCTGGTTGAGTCTTCTCAGAATCACGGCCATGTGCTTTCTGTGGCTGACATGTTTGAAGTTATGTCTCTGAAAACATGCAGGGCCGATACTGACACTTGCAGCTGTAGCATTTTACTAAGAAACCCCACAGTGTTGTCCTGATTGATTTCACAAGTCACTTCCCCAGGAATGACTCTATGCAAATACAGATCAATACACAAGTGTGATTTTCTCTTTGGAAGGCTTGTGTGTACTCAACCTGATAAGAGCTGACCCATGGGCTTGTTAACTGTTAGTTAAACATTATCAACAATAACAGAACAAACAATCAAATCTGAAATGCACATCAAGAAATGTTATTTTAGTTTGGAAATGTTTTGCATACAAACAATTTTGATTGAGTGCTCATTTAGGACTGACTGAAAGGTACCAAAATATGCATGCATTCAGGATGCCAAATTAACTGTACCGTTGCTTTTTCATTTGGTGGTACTCAGAATACAGTTACTTTTTTTAATCTGAGGAATGCATTTAGGTAATTCAACACACAATTACAGGGTTTAAACATATTGAAAACTTTAAAAGCAGCTCTATAAGTGAGTGCATAAGCATTTATAAATTTCTCTAATCAATGATAAAAGTGTGAGGTTTTTGGAATACATTGCTCTGTCTTCTTGACTAACCAATACAATACAAAATTAAATTTAATGCAGGTCATCAGTATTCTACAACTGAATATTATCTAAGTATTCTCCTCAACATTGATCTTTTCCAGCTTCTACAGCAGACAATTGTAGCTTACACAAATGTGACAATGCGAAAATGTTATGGATAACTTCTATTTTTAAAATCAAGAGAACAATCAGGAGACCTCACAGCCACATTGCTGACATGGATGAAATTTCCGAGTACAAACTATTGTTCATCCTAATTGTTTAGCTACTTATAGGTGCACTCACTGTGTTTAATTTTTCAGAGATTAGAGTGACTGGCATTTGCTTGATTCTCATTTGCCAGCAGTTATTCTACCGTCACAATATTGTTTGGTCATAATAATCATATATGTGAGGTTTCCTCCCGTCACATGCTTTGGGAGAATGTATCTATACAGTACATGTGTGTATGATTACCCCTCCTCCTGTGCAGTGACCGTGGGCTGTTACGTAATTGTCTTAAATTTCAAACACGCATGAAAACCTCCCTTTTAGAAGAACTATGCGAATAACACTGGTTATTCAAACTTACAGTGTGTGTAAAATGAATATATAAGAGAACCTTGAGATGTTATGTTGCCTCTGCTCGCCTGCCCAAGAGATTTTGCAATGCTCGGGTACATAAACAAAGCCACGTGCTGCAGGGAAGTTTCCAAAGTGGGCGGAGCTTGTGCATTTCCGGGTTTGTTTCGGAGGATATAAGCAGCTGCGCAATGACAACACGAGAGTACAAAGACGACTAGAAACAACTTAATTTCAAGAATATACACTCATTTGTCCATCGCTAGACTTTCTTACACCGACTTCAAGTTCTTTCTTCAAAGTAAGGATGCCTTTTCTCGGACAGGACTGGAGGTCACCGGGTCAGTGTTGGGTGAAAACAGAAGAGGGATGGAAAAAGACCACTTCAGACGAGAAAAACAACAATATGTCCGTGCAGAGGTTGGTAACGCATTGATGAACAGTGTGTGAAGCTTTCATGCTGTTGACATCGCTTTAGTTGAACGATGATTGAGTTTAGATGCGTTAAAGTTCAATTGGTGTTTAAAAATGTAGTTTATGGGTGTACAACAACTGGATTACGTCCTAATTTAGTTTTCATCGCATTAACCCTACTGCCTTTGTTTTATTTCTGGCCGTGTTTTTCTTGTCCAGGCTAATCACTGAGCTATTATTAACCACACACAACTAGTGAGTGGATTAAGTTAAGTCACTGATACACAAAGAGAGAGGGAGAGAATGGTTTAAGCCACAACAGGAAACATCTAATGGTGAACTTTGGACAAAGCACTCTGACACAAAGACACTCAAAGCTTATCAGAAATAATCTTGATAGAAGACCTGAGTGGCTTTCTAGTGGTTTAAGTGTATTTTTTAGACTAGGGGAAAGATAAGGTGAGATGCTTGGAAGTGAGTTGGGGCTCTGTCATGCTTAGTGCACAAAGACCTTCTAGTGATGTGAGTTATGTGTTTTTGCAGCTTCTGCAAAGCACAAGAGGAGGAGTGCTTCAACAAAGAGAACCTGCTCCTTTCTCTCAACTATGATCCATCTGCCAAGAAGAGAAAAAAGGACCTAATGAACCACAACAGCAAAGTGCCCTGTGAGTGCTTGAAAGGCTACATTGACTTTTTTATTCATGCACTGCCTAATACTAATCCTGTAAATAATCACCAATAATCTTTCTGTTACGTAAAACATACAGATAATGTATATTATAGATGATTCAATTAGGGTCCAGGGTTTGTGCTCTTGTTTTAATGTTGCTTTGACTAAAGCATCTCTAAAGGCACTTTATACTGCTGCAATAAAAATGGTAGTAATATTAATGGTATTAATAGTCACTTTTAGATGTTCTGTCCCTTGGTCTATGACTCACCAGTGAGGCCTTACCACCAAACATTGTACTTTCCACAGATTTTCACATGGAGAAGTGGATTTATGTTCATAAGGGAAGCACCAAAGAGGTAAGAAAACATTAATTTACTTTTAGTTTTAACTTTACTTTGACTAATAAATTCTCTTGATGAGGATGGCAATCTAATGCTCTGATAATTCAATTCCCCAGCGCCACGGTTATTGCACACTGGGAGAAGCCTTCAACCGTCTGGATTTCTGCAGCGCAATCAAGGACACCAGAAGATTTAATTACATTGTCAGAGTAAGTCTTTGTCTTTTTACTTGTCTATTTGAACCTCTGTGGTTGTGGCAGATGAAGAGTTAAAACATGCAGGGCGTGTGATTGAGGCTTATCAACGCTGTGCAGGATGTCTCATTTGTCATGATACTACGCCAGGGACTCAGGGAGGGTATGGTTACCATGATATTACAGTCATGTGGTGTTCTTATTCTAACTGATATATCAAAGATGTTTAATGTATAAGCAATCGCATTCAAGTTATTTGATTGAAACATTAGCCCTTTGCCAACATAATAACAGTTTTAATGTTCTTAGACCTGGAAAATCAAATGGGTGAAAAGGCAGCTGACTCTTCCACATGTGCTCCCATGTGAGTCTTCATGTGGTCAGGTTGTCCCGCTCCTCCCGCTCTAGGGGGTGAGGTAGGGGTATGCAAAGGGTACATTGCAGGGGCCTAAAACAGCTGTGCAGTGAGTTGCAACCAGAAACAGTGGCTTATGAAACTCGAGCCTGTGGTTGTCAGGACAGCCACATAAACAATGGTTGTGCCTCTCCAATGAAAAATGCTACTTTTTTAACAAGCATACAAATAATTTGAGTTTAGATATCTAATAATATATTCTTTAACAGTAGCTTTATTTATTTCAAAATTTCAGTCCATCACTATCAAATTAAAGGATACTACAACCTTGTTTAGCTTTAGAGAAAACCTTTTACTGTTTCACTAACAAGAGTAATTTATTGGGTGGTAAGCTGTACATAGAGAAGTGTAACCCTAGTGGACTGTCTGGACACAGTGCCTTGGCCATTGCTATCCACTGGTTTGTCCGATGGCATTTAAGGGCTCATTTCTTTTTGACTCAATTTCATTTAAGTTGCTACTTGCTTAGTTTAATTTATAGAAAGTAAAACACTTAGTTTACAGAAAAACAAACCGAAAATGAGCAATGATTGAAAACTTTGAACTAATAATAGTGATGTTTGGATCAGTGGTGTGTATAGGAAACTTTGAAGGGCCGTTTTGCGCACGGCAGGGGCTAAAAGTAGATTCATAAATGCGCATTGTTCTGCCCGGCTGCTCTACAAAGAAAAGAACACACCATGAGCTGCTAAAAGAAGAAGATCACGAGATTAGGTTTTAGATCCAGACTGGAAAGTATGAAGTGTCTGGAGAGAGAGATGCTTTAAATGGGTAAAGCTAATGAGAAAGAAACCACACTGTTTAAGATTTCAAAAGGACTCTCAGATTTGCAAAATGGTCAACATTCTCATCTGTGCGGTTTGTTTCAGTGAAATCCTAAGCAACACTTGTTATCCAGTGAGCAACGAGGCACATAAGTTTCTCCATGATGTCAAAGTAACTGCAACCTACCAGACATACCACATACTCTACTGTTTATCTACAGCCTAATGGCATCAACAAGCACAACTAGGTCTCTTTAAGACATTCATAACAAGCTCAAGAGTCATATGAGAAGAAGTGTTGTTGTGAAGGTGACAGTTGATGGAGCAGGCAGCTTTCTAGAAGCTTCTCTAAAACTTCTTAGCGTTTAAAAGCTGGGCCAGGTAAAACTCATTTGGCTCGGACAGCTCTTAAGTTTAGTACTGCAGTGACTTCAGAGGAATGCAGCACAATCAACATTAAGTAATGAGGAACAGAGCGTCTTCACAGCAGACGGCTCAAATTTATGTTGCTTTATTTTTTGTCTCCCCTCCAGCTCCTGGAGCTTATCGCCAAGTCCCAGCTCCCCTCGCTCAGTGGAGTCGCTCAGAAAAACTACATGAATATTTTGGAGCGAGTGGTGCAGAAAGGTGAGCCCTGCTCCTCTTCTCAAGTGCTGGCTTCTCTGTTTCTTTGTTATATGCCACAGGGTTTTATATTTCAGCCAACACTTAAAAGTACAGTTGTCTTTTTGTTTTGTTTTTTACAAACACCAGTATTTTTTTTTGTCTTTAGAACTTTAGTTCAAAAATATGTTCTTTTAGAGTGGCCGGCTGAAGTAAAAACTTGACAGTCACCAGACACTCTTGCAAGCCAAAGTGTAAACCAAACGTCTCCTCAGTTAAACACAGTTTTAGGTCTTGAGGTGCCGCTATGAAACTTATTGGACAAATATTATGAATCCCTTTACAGGACAGCAGTTTCTCCAAAGAATTTTGTTTAATGCTGTATTTGACTCTATAAATCACTTAGTAAAAAGTTGTGGTTATTTAAGATTATTTTGTTAGCAAGGATCACGCCAAATAGATATAGGTATACATTCTTTATGGAATAAGACATTGATACTGCATTGAAGTTCTGCAGAATTAGATGAACAATGGCCAGTCAAGGAGAATAAGTGTCCCCGTCCTTGACTGGATGCTATAAGGAATATTGTGAATGTGGGGAAGGTGGGTGGGTCGAGAGTGCAGGGTCAAATTGAGACAAGGGTGCACAGTCAAACAGAAATGTGTGAGCTGGGATAAGAAGGCTTCCGAAGATGTAAGGGTGTAGTTTTGAGAACAGTGGGGGTGTAGTCTCGCTCATGAAACTCAGGTAACAAAACTATGCTAAGGTCAATTTTCCCTGTTTTCAGTACTGGATGACCAACAGAATGTGCGCCCAATAAAGGAACTTCTGCAGAGCCTCTATGTCTCCCTGTGCAGTCTGGTGCAGGACATGGGCAAGTCGGTTCTGGTGGGAAACATCAACATTTGGGTGCACCGCATGGAAAACATTTTGCAGTGGCAGCAACAGCTAGACAACATCCAGATAAACAGAGTAAGCATTCTTCTCATAAAACAAAATCTACAATATTTAATCTAGAAAACAAACTTAAAACCTACTCTCTGCCTGCAGCCCACGTCCAGCGGTATGACGCTCACTGACCTGCCTGACAGCCTGCAGCTCAAAATTATGGACTGTCTGTCGGATGGGCGAGACTTGGTCAGTCTGGGACAGGTGTGTCCTGACCTAGGACAGCTCACTGAAGACAGGCTGCTCTGGAAGAAGCTCTGCCAGTACCACTTCACTGACAGACAGGTACTTGACTTATCTTGTTATACTTGTCGCTGAGATATCAGTGTGCATTTTTGTTGTATTAGCTCAAGGTCAATGCAAACAGTAGTTACTTTCTATTGAAGATTATAAGGAGAAATGGAATTGTATTTTTCTTTAGATCCGTAAGCGCCTGATACTCTCAGACAAAGGCCATCTGGAGTGGAAGAAAATGTACTTTAAGTTGAGCCGCTGCTATCCGCGCAGAGAACAGTACAGTGACACTTTGCACTTCTGTACACACTGCCACATTCTTTTCTGGAAGGTAAGTATTTATAAAATTAAATGTTTACATTTTGTAACAATTTTTGTTTCAAAGTAAATATCTGATCGGTAATTATAATCTTGTAGGACACAAATCATCCCTGCACAGCCAATAACCCAGAGAGCTGCACTGTGGCTCTCTCTCCACAAGATTTCATCAACCTTTTCAACTTCTAATGCTGCAAATCCTGATGTATGCTGTACATATTGTACATACTTGTACATGTTTTGTTAAGCAGTGATCGCTCGTTTGTATATTTTGACTTTGTGAAATGGGAGAAAAATGCAATATGGTTTCTTTTGAAACAATGTAGTGGATTTAAGTTGTTTACCATGGAAAGCAAGAGAAGGGGACATTTATGACACAAAGGTACAAGTTAAGCATTGAGTTTTACATGAAGAGATTCCTGGTCCTAACTTGTGTGGATTAAGTATTTGATTTTCAAATACTTGATACCTTTTTTCTTTTGAACTGACAAAGGGATGTTAAATGTTTGTTGCCTTGTGTGAGATTTAGATTGGTACAGGCACACTGGTGATAAAGGTTATCTTAAATGTGTTGGTGAGTCGATCATGCTATTATTTAATAATGCAATATATTTTTGTAATTAACTTTTTCACTTTTATATTTTTCTATGAACTGTGTTTATATGTTGTGATAAAAGGTTTTGAAAGCAGATTATAGAAAGCATAGTATCTACTATTGTCCTGGACTGTTGTGTGCCTTATGACATTTTAAAGCGGTACACCTTTATTTTGCATTACCATGTGAGAGTCTGATTTACACTTTTTAGTGGTATATTACTTGGATTCAATACCAAAGTTTAAAGTTTGTGTTTAACATCATGCATGTTTGTCGGGAGTAGCTCCACTTGCACTTTGTGTTTATGTATGTAGGCCATTGGACCTAAACTCGGAGAATGTATTTCGGTATTTATGTTTCATTCAATAAATGGAAGTATGAACTTCATGACATGAACTTGAGTAGGTTCTGTGCCAGTGTTGTTTTAATTTTAGACAAGCACATGCTCTAGAGGACAAAAAACTACTGACTACACATTATGTCTACAATGACCCATTAAAAAAAATAGTAAACAGAATGAACAAAAAACCTGAATATACATAACTTATTTAAATATAATTTATTAACTTCGCAAAAACAAGTACAAATGGTAGTGCATATTAAATGAAATAAATGCACATACAGTACAGGTAGATTTTTTTGTTTGAACATGTGGAAGCATCATGATGGTATAGGCATGAGTCACTTGAAAATAAAAATATTAAGGCATGTAATAAATAAATGAAAATAAAATAAAATTTAAGAACTCATGCATTTATCTGTGCGGTCTTCTATTAAGATAGGAATTAAACTGTGCCAATGTGTTCTGGTTTTGACAGAACAAGGCAATGCTTTATACATTCCCAGTAATCTATTTTCCTATCTTGTAATTCCATTTAAAGTAAGTAGCTACTTTACTTCAGTAAAAGAACTATCTTATATTCCCTTGGACTACCATGCATATAATTCATCTATAGTTTACGCTTTGAAAAACACAAAATAACTGCTTGGTGCAACATTGCCATTTGAACTAAAATGTTTCCAGTGTCTGGACTTATAGAGGCATTTTGCAAAGTAGAGGTGAGAAAGTCTGTTGCATATTTACTTTAACTTTCATGTAAATCTATTCATTGTATTCAGAAAACTCAAATTACATCAGTACACTGGCCTATGAGGCTACAACCCTTATATCCAAAAAGTTATGTCATGAGCTTTGGCCGAGTTGTTTTTTTTTTTTTTTTTCCAGTGAAGAGACTTCCTTGTCTTTCTGACGCCCACCTTACATTTAGTCTGGTGAACCTGTGCACAAACAAGTTATATCAAGTGGGCATGCTGAAGATAATATGTGGGGCTACATTATGTAAAATGTAAACTGAATTGTTTAAAGGAGAAAAATAGAAAAGGAAAGGTTACCAGGGTTAGTACATATCACAGAGAGGTACGTTTTCTCTTTCAGAGTTTTGAATAATCCATTCAATTGCATCCCAACCCTACAGAAGTACACACAGAAACACACAATCATAGAGATAAAGTGCAGCATCCCACAACAGAACATGCAAAGTGTTTGTTAAAATGAAGGAAATTAAAGAAAACATTGTTATTTATGTCTTGTGTCGTGTGTGGGTGTTGTTATTAGGGAGCCCGAGCCTGTAAATACATCTACAAAAATGATGGTGGTGGTGGTGATGGTGAAATAATCACCTTTCTGGCGTTGGCTGACATCCTCCGGGCCATCATACTCTCCAGATAACTACTTAAACTAACTCCTTTCACAGTGATGATGGCCTCTTGCGTCAGGACAGTTCTAAAAGTGCAGGAAAATCACAATAATAACATACATGCCTTGCAACCACCCATGTTTCTATTTATTACAGTAATAAACAAGTACTTACACATCTGGTTTGTCAGGATGTGGGTGGTAGACAAGTCTTTCATCAACTGAGATGAGGTTGTCAGTGTAATCTTGCAAAAACATGTATTATGTATTATGTGAAACAAATGCTTGTGATTTTAATTTGTGAATTCAACTTACATTTGTTGAACAAAGCTCCATCTTCTTCTCCTCTGGATCAACTATCGAATGTTCTTTGACATATGTCTGGGTGTGATTTGTACCCAGGATCTGCAAGATAATTAATATAATATAAACAATAATAATTAAAAAACACTTCACAACACAAAATATACGCCATGAAAGCAACTTAATATAAATAAATGCTTGGGATTATAAACAAATCTGAAAATCTTTATAAGTAAAACCTAACTAAATTAAATTGGGAGCGAATGCATGCTGTGCAAAACAAATACAATCTGTGTGGGGGAGAGAAATAAGAACTCTAGTAAAGTAAAGCTTTCGTCTGACCGCTCGCACGATGCCGGGCAGACCCCACTCTGTGCTGAGGAGCCTGTGGCTGTGAAGGCGCCCCCTGGAGTCCAAACCACGGTCCAGCACGTCCACGCCAATCACACTAGGGTTCATTGGGTTGGGGTACTTCCTCATTGCTGCTTTGACAACAGTTTCCCAAGGATAACTGCGTAAAGAAAACAAGTGATATAAATCTTATAACCCAGCATGTGGCCTATTTTAAAGATGCACAGACAACAAGATAAGCTATTATTCCACTTTAAGATGTAGGCAAGATTTTTAACTATAGCGTTAAGGTTGCACTGTAGTGTATTAACTGACCTGAACTGGTGTTCCGTACTCCAAATCTTCATCTTTCAAGAGCCTTGACTTTCCTATTTAAACGACTCGCTCAACATATATTCATCTCCTTCAGGGAAATAATTCCGCTCTGGCCTCTCTTTGGTACATCACGACAGATAAAGGTATCACAGTCAAAACAGACACACTGTTGTCTTTTCATCTATAATGTTATTGCTCCATCGCTCTAGCGCCATTGTAGCTGGTCTAAATGCTGTTTTACAAATCCAAAGGAAGATTACAAATATTTTAGAAAGAAAATAAGCCGGTGCACCAACGGATCTTTGTGAACCGAAATGGGAAAAGTTATGTCAAACTTACCGTGTAATATTTCACAATTAAAGTGTTTGTCATGGCAACAGAACTCCATAGTGATGATAGTGAACTAATCCCCAATGTATTGTTTTGTTTACAAACCATAAATTGTGTTTCTGGTCATAATAAGATTTTAAACCTCTTTAAATATGAAAAAGAGACTGAGATAATAGCTTATTTTGAAGGTTTAACGTAGCATTTCCTTGCTTACTGAGCGTCAGCGCGAAGTTGCCATCTGCGCTGCTGCATCAGCCATGCTTTGTGCGCATGCGCAAAGCATCCTCCTCTCATCCCACAGGCAACGCAGAAACTGCGTAAAGCTGCACAAAACCAGATCGGAAAATAGAAAAATCCTTTTTGTGTCGGTTTTCTTTATATTGTGATGTTAATGCATTATTTTCTGTATTGCAATTTGAATGACTTTGTGCTAAACCTTGCCTCAAAATGTGGGCACTTGAGACACAAACAGGGGGAGGCTAAATCCATAAGGGTTGCTATAATTTGACTTATAATGTAGCCTAGGATTAATGCTAGCTTAAAGACCCTTTAAAATTATAATTTTAAAACATAATAATCAGTTTCAGACGTTTATTCAAGAGAGTTTTCCAGAATGACAATTATGAAAGCGACTCTTATTTTGGCAGATAAAACGGGAAACGTGAGGTGTGAGACGTACGCTTGTTGGCAGATGAGTGGCGGATCAAAGAGCGCAGGCTGGTGCGGACGCTCGGTGACGGCGATGCTCCCCTGACAAGAAACTCGCCATCACCATCTCTTCAGCGGTCTTTTCATTCATGCGCACTCTAAACATTATTCCCAAATAACAGAAGTCTAAGAGTCCTTCAAAAGACAAGACTGCGCACTGACCTTCTGCTGAATGTCATCATAGACACATTTCTCCAAGCAGCGATACGGTAAGACAGTAGCATCCTCTATGGATGAAAGGGAGAACCCCCTTCCACTCTCAGTGATGCACTTGGGGGTTCGTAGCCTACATGTTGTCTGCATGCATGCGTATTGTTGTAGTTTGGGTCATATTCATACATTATAACCCGTGTAATCATTTAATAATTTAATGTGTAAGTGTGTTAAATTTGGTAATGGAGGTGTGGAGGCCTTGAGTCTGTAGTCCGCAGAGATTCGTGGCCCGATCTGTTTACAAAATTGCCTGCTCTTCGACGCAAAAATAACTGGTTGGATCAGTATTACACCCTTATACAGGGTATTCATTCACTGGGAATAAATCTGTTTGCGTGATTGATGCTGTTAAGAAGATGAGGACATGTGGGATCATGGCAGATGCTGCAGCAGCGCTTCATCTGCTCCAGGCTGAACCAGGGAGGGGAGGGGGACATGTTTTAGAATCATTAAATAACACGCCGTGGCTGGGCTGTCCACGCGTAATAATGCCACATGGGACAACCTATTTCAATCAAGTGGGCCCCCAGGAAATCCCGGTCAGCCTGATATCTGAAAGGTGGGCTAGTGGTCGTGTTCGAGTTAAAATCTGCTGACACATGCGCTCTGGCGGCCGGGTCTCCCTGCCTTTGTGCGCAATGAAACCTTAAGCCCATCCGTCGGGCCTCATGGACTGCAGACGCCTATGCTCACACGCACCTTGACTTAGTTCCGGTAGGGCCTTGTAATAATTCACATTCATAAGCGTTATTATTTTTGTTGCAGGTGTTAGACAAACATGGAGATTGTAACACATTTGATCAATGACACCATAGAGTTCTACAAATGGACACTGACCATTGCAGGTAAGTCTTCTCTCCTGATAACAACCTGCACATGTAAGCCTACCTTATAAGACATAGACCACAGACTGCGTTGTTTTCTTACTTGCACAAACACCCCATTAATTTGGACTGAGATATGAGTAGCTCAACTTGGTTTTATATTCTACTCTAATCTCTAAATCTGTGACTCCTGTGCACACTTGTCTTCAGACAAGCGTGTGGAGAAATGGCCTTTGATGGACAACCCTCTGCCCACACTGGCCATAAGCACGTCCTACCTGCTGTTCCTATGGCTCGGGCCCAAATACATGAAGAACAGAGAGCCTTTCCAGCTCCGCAAAACTCTAATTGTCTACAACTTCAGCATGGTCTTCCTCAACTTTTTTATTTTCAAAGAGGTAGAAGATCTTACATTTTGGTCTATGATTTAGGTTTGATAGTATTTGTTATAAGTGTATTAACTTTACTTGTTTATTTCCAGTTATTTATGGCAGCACGAGCAGCAGGATACAGTTATATCTGTCAATCAGTTAATTACTCAGATGATCCCAATGAAGTCAGGGTGAGTTTTTTTTCTATCAGTATATTAAACTATGCATGTTATTTCAAGCAAATGTATTTGAAAAGACAACATTTTTAGTTATTTAAAAATTGTTCCTTTTTATTTATTTGGATTCTTGGCCTGTTATCAGAAAGCAAGAGCGTTGGTGGACTGGTGTATCGTTTCAGCTTTCTTTGCACTGCTCCATGACGTAGCCTGTAGTCATGCTAATGCTGACTAACCGGACATGTATCCGATTTCTCTAGGGGTTAAAAGATAACTGCACATAACAGATTAGATCACACAGACATTGTAGGCATGTTTTTGTTAATTCTATCTTCTAACCTTGGTATAACAGGTGGCAGCAGCCCTGTGGTGGTACTTTGTATCTAAAGGCGTTGAATACCTGGACACAGTGTTTTTCATTCTGAGAAAAAAGTTCAACCAGGTCACCTTCTTGCACGTGTACCACCATTGTACCATGTTCACTCTGTGGTGGATCGGTATCAAATGGGTGGCAGGAGGGCAGTGTGAGTATTCGCTATCTTTTCCAAATAATCAATTGTTAGAAAATGCATTTTTCAGAAAACCTGCCCCTAAGACAAGGATTGATAGTCACAATACAATGAAATCTTTCTTACTTGAACAGGCAATTAAAACTTTGAAAGAAAGAATGAATTGTTTGTTTGTTTGTGGGTTTTGGGTGGACTAATAATATACTAAAATTCTCTTTCTTGCGTTTTCAGCCTTTTTCGGTGCTCACATGAACGCAGCAATCCATGTTCTTATGTACTTGTATTATGGACTGGCCTCATGTGGACCTAAAATTCAAAAGTATCTTTGGTGGAAGAAGTACTTAACCATTATCCAAATGGTAAAATCACATTTGTTCTTTATATATTTTTAATTAACTAAACGATTTGTGCTGATTTTTTTTGTATGTTTTTGTTCATTGTTACAGATTCAGTTTCACGTAACAATTGGACACACTGCCCTGTCCCTCTATGTCAATTGCGACTTCCCTCACTGGATGCACTACTCCCTCATTTGCTATGCCATCACCTTCATAATCCTATTTGGCAACTTCTACTACCAGACCTACCGCCGACAGCAGCCGAAACGTGAAACCGTTTCCTCCAAATCCAGCAAGTCCCTCTCCAATGGAACTCTCAATGGACTCAGCAAGGCCACAAACGGAGCCACAGCATCAGGGAACAAGGAGGAGAAAACCCAGGAAAACTCTGGAAGAAGAAAGAGGAAAGGAAGAGCTAAGAGAGATTAGAGGAAGTGCATGGATTTTACAGAAATTGTGAGAACTTTTCCAATTGGTTTAATCGCTAATGGTTACGTTTTTGAGGATCTAAAATTTGAAAGTGCTCAATTGAGATTGAGATAAAGGAGAGGTTGACAATGCATAGATTGACAGAAACATGGATTTGGTGTCGTATTTGGTGCCAATTAAGGTTTGTACAAACACGTGAGCAAAATAATTGTACATGATGGAAACAGAGAAGTAAAGAGGTATTTTTGTCTTGTCAAAGCAAAGTTGAGGTTACATGCTCAAGATCAGATCTGCTTTAAAGCCTGTACAGTTGTTGCCTTCAGACAAGGCTGTACTGAGACATAATAACATATAAAACCACTGATCGTTAAGTACAGAATTTTTTCTTTGGATTACAGATAAATATCATATCAAATGTAAAGTATGTTGTCATATATTCCAGCCATCTCACAAGATGTTGGTCATACTTAAGAAGTTTACAATGTTTTTAAGAGATACTACTGCTATAGATAATTAAAGGAAAGTTGATTCTAGAGAAGAACTGTAGAAGGATAATCATTTTTAGATCCAGTGTATTTTAGACATTTTTTAAGCAGACAGTCAATGCAGATTTTCTATAGCCCCATGTATGTATGTATGTATGTATGTCAAAAGTATTTGTCACTTAATCATAATCCTTGAACCCTTCACCAACAGTGGACTTGTCAATAAGGTGTGTGTCTTTTCTATGCTGGTGTCATTGTCTTTAATGCTGGTAAAATAATGTATGCAGAAAAATTAAGGTAAAGTCATATCTTATTATGACTCCTATTATTAGGTTTATTTATTCTTTTTACTTATTCATATCCTGGGCTGGCTTGAATGTGAGAATGTACATTGTATAGATTTTATGATTTTTATGAAATGTGAATTTGTGAGTTTTTTCAGAATCCCTTGTAAAACCATTGCTTGTAGTTGATGATTAGCAGAGCGTCATGCAATTTGTTGAATTTATGGTTTTGCACAGTGGAACTTTTCTGGTAGAGGGTCGACCAACTGCTACCAGCATGGTAAAATTATAGCTGCTTAAAATGTTCCACAGTGTGGCATTGAAGTTATCTAGATCCAAGGAGATAAGAAGCAAGGGGGGTATGACACCACCAGACCAAAATACATGGCAGATCTGTGAAAAGGTGGCCAGTTGGTAATAATGTTTCTGGTGCAATACAGTGAAACTGAAATTCCAAGTAAAGCAGCAACTAAAAACAATTATACATCTGTAAAATTTATATGGATACAATAGGTGGCAGACCTACCCACCAGAAATGTTACATAGTGCACCTTTAAGTGTGTTTAATGTATTTGTAAATACATGTTTACGCATCTTACACATTTGTCTGATTAATTTGATTTATAAATAATTGTGCTATTTTGTATACAGTGCATTTGGGAATGCTCCCAGTTTGCCATGAGTTGGGCCTTTGCTTGTCCAAAGTTTTCTTTTTTTATTTAAATAACATATCTTGACTTTTGTTTGATTTAATAAAACTGAATGCTGTAATTACATTGTGTAGACAAAATGTACTTTATCTCAAATTAATGGCCAAATTCAATGGTGAGAGAATAATATCACTATAGAGGCTAAAGGCTGGACACAGTTACTCCTCTACATCAGGGGTCCAAATGCAGCCCTCCAGATGATTTCATGTGGTCTGATTATTACTGATAGTGGCCCACAAATAAACTATATTGTTCAGATATGAATTTAAAGCCTCTGACAAGAATACAGCAAATTATTTATAATTTGTCCAAAATTGTCCAGGGCAGACCCTGTTACCCACTTTCATTTACTTTATCACTGGTGTGTGCATGCTGTCAATTGTAAAACAATGGATGTGGTCATATTAGAAAATATGCTACATTAGGTTTTACATAGCCTAATGTGCTCATTTATTTAAAATAGAACAAAAGGAGTCCTGTATTTTAAAATGTGGCCCTAACCACCTCTGATTATTTGATTATTTCGGTCCCAGCTCCATTTGAGTTTGACATCCCTGCTCTACTTAAAAACCTAGCTTTGTTCGACAGCTCATGACCTCAGTGCCCAATATGAAGCTCTGCAGAGTCGCTTTCTTACAGCAGATGGTGCTACAGTCATTTGTAAGTAGCCGGCATGAATTCATGAACAAACCAAACAGTAGATTAATCCAGAATATATTCAAGCAAAAAAGGCGTTTTAAATACACCATTCTTCAATATTCAGAAAAGTTGAGTATGAATAAACATGGCAATGAAAATAAGCACTATTATTTTATTTGTTTGTTTATTGTTGTTTGGAGTTAATATTTGTAATCCATCTGAAATCCTATTGTACATATATGGACAAAGGTTTCTATGGTAACAGTATACAGCAGCTGTGTATCCCCCACATTGCACCACCCTCACAAGCCCCTCCCACTTTCCTTCCATCACCCCCACCTCCAAGCCACTCCCTGGTTATAAAGTATTTAACAGGGCTTCAGAGTGAACGTGGGGGATTGGTTTTAACGTCAAAGCCAGACCTGAAAAAATAAAAATGAAATAATAAAAACACTACGCTACAACCACTACAACAAATGTGTGTGGGCAGCTCCCTCAGAGTTTATGAGTGGGCAGCTTCCAACAGGAGCAGGCCTATTACTGATTTGTGTTGTTTTCTGCCTGCAATGCATTACACAACTGTTCACTGAAAAATAAACTTTAGTCACCTGGTTTTAGTTAAAGTAAAATCCAGGGTATAACAGTGTTCTCTCATCTGTAATCTACTCAATGTTCAATATGGATTGATTTGGTAATTCATGCATGATTGAGTATTTTTGTATTGCTATGCTCAAGTGCTTCTATTTTCACCTTTCCCTAAATCCACCCACACTCAATCTATTTAAAAGTGGGATAGGTGATTTTCACGCTGCAAAAACACTATTAAGGTTTTAAAACTGACAATTTAGTCTCATAAATCCTTCAAAATAAATCATAAATCCACTTTTGGTTGCAATTTCGGCCTTTAAACCCTCTTTTTTTCTCTTTAAAAGTGAAACTGGAGAGGACCACCCAAGCTCAGCCAATCAGAGCGCTGTATTCTACTCCTGATTAGAACTAAAATTCTTTACTTTTCAATTCAGACAGTACACAGTGGTCTCATTTTTTCATTAAGTGCTGCATTTATCTTATCTACTTTTTGATGGAAAACACAAAGCGTACTTATTTACAACTAAAAAAGTTGTAAATAAGCTACCCCAACTTTAAAGGTGCACTGTGTAACTTTCTGCAGGTGAAAAGTCATCTACACAATTCAGGAGAATTAGAAAATTAAAACTATATTTTGAGCCTTTCTGAATAGAGATGAATACATTTTTCACCATAATATGAACAAATTCAGCTAAAGGAACCAATTTTTTGCAAAAACAGACGTGTTCAGGCAATCCACCAAGCCAAATAATAGACTATTTTGTGGCCATGCAAGCCCACTTAAAGTAAAAATGCAGATTTTTATAAATTATTTTGTGTAACTAAGGTATTTAAATGGCAAAAATATGCATTTATTAAAGTCTATTTTTTGACCAAAAAGTTGCACAGTGCACCTTTAAGGTTCAAAATGATCACATAGTCACTTTCAAAAAGCAAAAACTAAAAATGTATAAATTATTTGAAAATTTGATGCTTGCTTTGATGCTGGTTGGAGCTCTGGCTTACCTTTGAGATCATTTGAATCTGGGTTACTTAGGACCAAACCAGCATCTCCAATCTCTCTGAGTGGAGTTTAGATGTGCTCCCCATGTTACTGTGAGTTCTTTTGGGGTACTCCGGCTCCTCCCACTTCCTAAAACATGCAGATATATGTTAGTTGGCAACACTGTTAAATTCTCCAATAAATGTGTGTATAAATAGTTGTTTTTCTCTTAACCCTGTGATGATTTAGATTCTGTCCAGAGTATTCCCCCGCTTAAAGCCCAATATTACTGAGAACAATTTATTACTGATCTATATATGTTAATTTTGTTTCAAAATAGAAAAAACACAATATGTTTCCTTAAAGATATTATTTTGGGAGAATAGTTGTATGGAAAAAATGTCTTCAACATGTACATATGGAGTCTTAGCAAGAACTATAACAGGTAACTGACATGTGCACCATCTTGGCAAACTAATTTGAAGTAAAGATTTCCCTGTGGATGGTGCGCTAAATAGAACTCATCAAAAACATGTGAATCTCGTACACAGTTTCTAATTTAAGGAAAACGGAAGCTTTTAAAAGAATGAAATAGCTCAATAACAAGCACGATAAGATATGTACAAATGAAATCGTTGGCCAATGACACTTATACTACAACACTTGTGATGTTAAGAACTGTCATGTTTTACAGTGTTTTGCACAAGCACCATCTTTAGTGTAAGAAAATGGATAAACATGGGAGAGAAAGAAAACAACTTAGTTTAAAAAGAGTCTCCTCAGAGCCCATGGGAACACCTCAAAAAGGCCAACATCTGTCACCTTGATGCAGGGTAATGATTGAATGGTCTTGGGGGCAAAAAGAGAAGGTTGTTGGGGGATGTGGAGATTCTGTAAATGTGTGCAGACTAAAATGCAGTGCCTCCTCAAACATCTGTTATCCCATTCAAAGCAAATGGATCGTGGTTCCTGGCCAACAGCACGATTGGCCTCTACAGCTCGTGCTGTGCAATCAAACTGTGATTACAAAATGAAACAGGATTGATCTGAACACATCCAGATTGTGAAGCCTGCACAGACTTAACCTAATGGAAAGAATGTACAGGCGGCTATAAAAATACAATAGCATTTTCTGATTTCATAGGGTTGCATAAGTCTTTAAAGCATGTGACGGCCGATGTGGAATATAATATTATAAACCAAATTAGATCAAGTCTCTATTCAACAGACTAATCAACTTTAGAAATAATGGACAAAACTTTGAGAAATAAAAGCAAGAACCAGGACCTCTTCGAGTTCATTTAGATTATAGACCTACTTGTGTCAAAGCATTATCACAGACATGCTTTTGCAACATATTTTGCAGTAACTATAACTAGAACAGTCAAACAGTGGTAAATTGTACCAGCCTAACTCTATAACTGTTCTTGGCACAAGGATCAGTGCACAAATGCATGTGTTTCTGAATAACCTTAACCACTCTTTCTGACTGTAGATGTGCTTATCATTCTAAGAGAGATACTGGAAGAAGGCCAAGTATTAAAAGGTCTGCGTGGCTGGTTATGTGCATACCAACTCTTTTGGAAAAAACATTCAGAAATAAAATTTATCAAGATCTGGTTGGTCGCCTGGTTTCAGAACACTGAGTAGAGGTTGCAACAATATTATAGCTTTAAAACATTTCTGATCCAAACGAATTACATTTTTCTGCTGTGAAAATCTTGTCAACATTAAAACAATGTCAGTCTTTTGGTGAGGTTTGTGGGTTTCTGGAATGGCCATGAATGGCCATGAATTACACTAATTTAGGGTGACCAGACGTCCCTATTTACCTGGGACAGTCAATATTTTAAGTCCTGTGTCTCATGTCCCAGCAAATGTATCCAAAACCATTGCTTTGTCTCAATTTTACACAAGGCATGTTCCAGTTGTCCTGATTTTTGACCACTTTGACATTTCCCATAAATGAAGAAAGGAATATAGCTATTTCTTTACTCAAATAAAACAAAATCGTGCTTGAAAATAACTAAACACAACAAAAATGCAGCAATTTGCACTGGCAGAAGTGTTAGAAAATATACAATAAAGTGTGAAGGAGCTCTGAATTGATTAAAAGCATAAGAATGTTCTTATTTACTCGTTATTTTTGACAGAAAATCTGGTCACCCTACACTAATTTTGTTTTGATCCAAAAGCCAACTGCTTTGAACCAAAAAAAAAAAAAGTCTAATGTCTTTAAATACCCCAAGACAGTACAAACGGCATTCTAATGGTGCCAGCTCAATCAAGGTCAGCTAAAATGACAGGATGCAAGGTGAGTTCAAGTAGTTTCATCTGATCACAGCAGACTGAGGAGCACGAGCGTGTCCTCCAATCACAGAGCTTCCTGCTGCGTAACGTCCCTCCCAGCGCGTCCTCCTCGCACGCCCCTCCCTGTACGATGATGTAATGTCATGAATATTAAAACAGATGCCTGCTGGTGAACGGGAGGTGCTCGACTCAGCATCCTTCTGCTTCCCCATCATCATCACCATCACCATCACCGGCCTCAGTCTTCTCGCTTTCACCCGGGGACAAAGTGAAACGGTAAGAGTTTTTTTGTTCCACGTGGTTGCCTCTATTGTTCATCCACACTGTCGTCGTTCTTGTAGGACTTTGTAGCAGCTGTACAAAGCGAACTGAAATCTCTATATTGAGCTGTGTGGTAGGCCTCGAGGCACTTTGATTTACTGTTGCTGCTGACTCTAGTTTGGGAGGACGTGACAAAAAACACAATAAATAACGCACCTCTTTACGTTCATGGTTTGAGCGACAGATATCGGTTGGCAGTCGACGTCTGAGACAAAAGAATGGGAGAAAAATGCATTCGTGATCGTTTAAAGTCAAATATAATCTCCCAGACTATTTATGGAGAGTGAAAATATTATCTGACAGTAGCTTATCAAGCTTACGCGAGAGATGTAAAACCGTGAGTGACTTGATTAGTTAAAATTATCCATACACGTCCAACGATCCATTATCAAGTTGCTTCGTGTTTCAGGCCTGTGCCTTTTTAACTGAACCATGCTTAATTCTTCTTTCCTAAGTTTAATTCTGTTGAAGATTGGATTGGCAACCAGAATCTGGATATGTGTTAATTGAGCATCACTTATTCTCATCAGCATTGGGAGGAGGTGTTCTCTGTATTGTGGGTCACTCATCCAACAGCTGATCCCACGTTTAATGAAATTGGTGAACACGTCACTGTGGTGGCTAAGACCTCAAATATCCAGTAGGATAGTTAAAGAGATAGAAATATAGCCTATTTTTTATTGGCAACTCCGACTAAAAAGTGCCTCTGTGATTTGCAGAGTGAACGATGGCTGTTTTGGAGGATGCTCTGAGCCTTTTCTGACACCATGATGAACCCATCCTCTGCCGACGCCTCGCGGCAGCCAGACAATAGGAGCCGAAAGCAGCAGCGCTCGTCCTCTCCGGCTGGAGCCAAAGACAGCGGAGCTAAAGCCGCACAGAAGCCCAAAGCTGCGTCCTCCAAGGCGACAGCAGGTGCAGAGGGAGGCGGAAGGAGCAGCCGTGGACACTCTCCCGTGTCCACCGGCACCAGCGTCGTCTCAGACCAGCCCAGTGCGTCCAAATCCCCCAAACTCAGGAGTAAAGCCCCGCGAGGATATGAGGCCAACAACGGAAACAAGAAGAGCTCCAAAAACACAGTGGGATGCGGGCCCGGCTTCTGGAAAGAGGGATGCTTACAAACGGAGCTCATACAGTTCCATCTAAATAAGAGCTTGGGGAAGAAAGGGACCAAGATGCAGCCGGCGAAGTCAGCGTCTCCACCGGCTTCAGAGCCTGAACTGTCGCCCGAACCGGACAGTCCACCACAGCCGGCTCCTCAGAGCGACCCGGGGCTGCAGGAGGAGATCGAGCGGCTGGAGGATGAGAACGAGGACCTCAAGGTAAAGACACAGTGGTATAAAGCAATTTGGAGCAGCACAGTTGCTGTTGCAAGCATAATTGCTAGAATTGATAATGAATAAAATGTGTGGTAAACTTTAAAGGGGACCTAAAATGTATTATTCAAAGAGTTTAACTCTGTTATAATGGCCTCCTATTAGTTTACTCAAAGTTATATTTAAATTGATTTATGCATGTTTGAGTAATCTTGTATTATCTTTCAGCTGGAGCTCAAGTCCTCAGAAAATCCCTGTTCTCACCTACCACCTATCCCCTCCCACTTGTCTGTTTTTACTTGTTATTTCAAGAGATTAATATTCAAAGTGAAGCATACATGGTTCAAAACTGTCCCATAGTCACTTTCCAACAGTAATAATTAGTTATTTAAAATCTGTTGCTTCTTACAATTAAATGTTAAAATGAAGAGGCGGGGCTTATCAGTTCTGCTGTTTTGAACAGGAAGTCAATAAAGCTGTTTCTATTATCAAGCCGTTTTAGATCAATTTTGTGTTTTACAACAAACAAAAGGTAAATTACTGATCTGCATGTATGTTTTAGTTTTTTACTAAATAGAGAGTCAGAAAACCCAATAGGTCTCCTTTAAACTTCATCATCAGTGGAAAATACGTGCTAGTTCTTGGAATATGATAGTGAACCTATTCTAAGATTCTTCAAAGTTCACATTCTTTTAAAGTTTGATTGCATACCCTCAAGGGCCACAGGGTATGTTTTGATGCTCCTCAAAGTTTTGTTAGACTAAACATTTGACCGTTAACTGTGCCTTGTAGCAATTTACTGTATTTTAAATTGGTCAACATTTTGTATGGGCAGAAGCATCCTCTATCTCATTTCCCATTGGTCTTTAGAATGAGATTGAGGAGATGCGAGCAGAGATGGACGAAATGCGAGACACTTTCTATGAGGAGGATGCGTGTCAGCTGCAGGACATGCGTCGGGAGCTGGAGAGAGCAAACAAAAACTGCAGGATTCTTCAGTACAGGCTCAAAAAAGCGGAGAGGAAGAGACTGCGCTTTGCTGAAAGTGGTCAAGTGGATGGAGAGCTGCTGAGGAGTATGGAGCAAGATCTGAAGGTGAAGTTTCCACACAATAAAAAGTGTTTCTTCAGGCTAACTGACACAGTATCCTTTTTTCACAGGTGGCAAAGGATGTATCTGTTCGTTTGCACCATGAGCTGGAGAATGTGGAGGAGAAAAGGACCAAAACAGAAGATGAGAATGAGAAACTTAGGCAGCAGCTGATCGAGGTGGAAGTCACGAAACAGGCTTTACAGAACGAACTGGAGAAAGCCAAAGAGGTGAGACTGAATGTGATTGTTGTTTTATGTAGCAGTTTTCCATTCGCTAAAAAATGGAAGGAAATACTTATGCTCAGGGCATTAAATGTGCCGGGATGCACCAGTACTTAGTTTACACTGCCCCATACGAGTACAAGAACTTCTTTTAGTGTTCAGAATGTTCTCCCTAAGGTTTTTACAGTACTAAGACTCAAAATAAAATAACAGTAGCATACTTATTTTTACCCACTTAAAGCATTGCTTATGCTGATCTAAATGTTAGTTTTTGTTATTTAAAACATTTTCAATTATTCATCATAAACCACAAAATTAGTATAAAACTTATTGATAGAAATGTGTCTTTTTTTAATGATTGCGGGCTCTGATAGAGGGTATGTCAAATTATTCAAAAGCAGGTCAATACAGGATTATTGCAACATGCATAAATACTGTAAATACAACTCGAATAAGCTAAGATGAGGAAAAAACATTATAAAAAGTTTCAAAACTCATGACTGTAAAATCAGTGCAAACAAATCTTCTTTAAGAAAGACTAAGCATTATCATACACACAGAGGTCATGTTCCCTGTGATTCTGTATATCGATCACTCTGTAAAACAGATATTATTGATCATTATATCACTTTATCACTGTCTCTCTGCAGCTCTCATGAAACGGAAAGGAAGTAAAGATGTGCAGAAAGTGGACAGGAAGACTCCTCAGACGCCCATCGAGGTGAGTCAGCATCTTTCCCACTGTAAACTGCAGCTCAATAAAGTTGATTGATAATGAGATTGGTTTCCAAGTCATAAGATTTTTACAAGCTTGTGTATCTGAAGTTAGAAGCTTAAATAGAATCTGTGCCTCTTTAAAACAGACTTAAATCATGTGTTTAGGAAGAAAATGAGGACCTAAAATGCCAGCTCGCCCTGATCAAAGAAGAAGCCATCTTGATGAGAAAAAAGATGGCAAAAATAGACAAGGAGAAAGACAGACTGGAGCAAGAGTTGCAGAAATATCGCTCGTTCTATGGAGATGTGGACAGCCCCCTGCCTAAAGGGGAGGCTGGCGGACCCCCAACCACTCGAGAGTCAGAGCTGAAACTACGTCTACGTTTGGTGGAGGAGGAGGCAAACATTCTGGGCAGGAAGATTGTGGAGCTGGAAGTGGAGAACAGAGGGCTGAAGGCGGAGCTCGATGACATGAGAGAAGACAGGTATAAAACTGTGGAGCTGCTTATTAGTAATGCTCTGCCATCAGACACTTTATAGAGATTGAACAATCCCTCACAAGAGCAACCTAGTTATTACTTTTCTTTTATCTAGCACCACCCTGTAAATCTGTAAACAATGACTGACTGACTGAAAAAATGTGGCTCAGGACATGCAGAAATAATACATTATTCAGTTTCACTAATGTGTAAAAGGGACACCTGCTCCTTCCTCTATGCACAATAGTGAAATTATTAAAATGTCACTGTAATATAATGGTAGTTCTTGGTATATCAGAAAATAACAAACAAAGGGTTCTGAATATAAAAAGTATGACTTTATACATTTGTGTCTAAATCTCACTGCAGATTTTCATGGGCAGTATCCCTCAAAGCCCTTACAGACAATCATGCTCTAGTTTTAAAGTGACACTGTAACTTTTTAGAGGTGAAAAGTCAATTACACATTTCATAAAAACGGAAAGATAAAATGATTTTAGAACACTCTTTTGGGGATAAATGTTTTATGCCACAATGTCAAAAGATATAGGTAAAGGAACAGCTTTTCCATGGAAACATAAAGAGGAGGCCCTTCTCTTGACCAAATAATAGTTAATTTAGCAAGTCTGCTCAGAGTAAAGTCTGATGTTTTTATAATTTATTTGGTGCTTCAAAAAATCTAAATGAGAAAAAACAGGCTTTTATTGAAATATATGTTTTGGTCAAATTGTTACACAGTGTGTACCTTTAAGGTAGTCTTAAAAACTTAAATAAACTGTTATTTATAGCCACATGTTTTGCTCACCTACCCAGTCTATTCCAAGCCTAATAATTCTTCACCACATTAAGAGAATACGGCGCTCCATTGTACTCACAAAAAATAAATATTTATTAAAAATAATTTTAAAAAAAATAATTATCTCGTAATTACGAGAAAGTTATCTAGTAATTACAAGATGTTATCTCGTAATTATGAGACAAATATTTATTTTTTTGTGAGTACAATGGAGCGCCGTAAGACGTAAGGACTTTAAAAGACCAGCTACTTGAGTTGTTTTCACAGGACTTAGCAGAATGCAAAAAACTTCCTATGTTTAATGGAATAAAACGCTCAATTATTGAAGTAGACTTGACTATGAAACATTTTCTACCCCAAATAGACACCTCAACAGAGTAACTTATCAGACCAGTTTTTCACAGCAGCAACAACATTGACTATTTTTGTTCTGTTATGCTTTCTTGTGATATTTTTTCTACTACTATTCAGAAAAAGGCAAACATTACCTTTACATTTTTCTCACATGAAGATGCTTTGTGTATGGTGTCCTCAGTCTGGCGGCAGCGGGAGTGGACAGCTCTGGCACTGGGGGGCAGCAGTGCAGGGAGCAGGGAGAGGCTCTGTCTGAACTGAGGCAGCAGCTGCAGCTGGTGGAGGACGAGGCCGAACTTCTCCGCAGGAATTTAGCTGATGTAGAAGAAGAGAACAAAAAGGTAACTTGTTTAAGCAAACCATCATATTTTTAAATATTAGTTTTAGTTTTACACCTGCAAGTTAGACAGTCTCAGTCAGCCAAAATAAATGAACTAACAGTCGTCGCTCTGAGGTCTTTTCATCAACACTGAATATGAGAATAACATCTCTCTCTCATGTTTTAGGTGACCAGTGAGCTGAACAAACTGAAATATAAAGCTGGCTCTCATGAGGCTGGTTCAAGACATGGAGGTTTGTTCAATGTGTTTTTATCTATGAAAAAAGCTGCAGCAATTAACTGTCTATGCCAACATTTAGCTCGACTATTATTGTCAGACTCTAAAGCAACTTTTTATAACAAAAATTCTGAGATTATTAAAGCTGGTGTACCCAATTTTCAAACAGCGCAAAAAAAAAATGAAGTAAATTATTTCTAAATGATATACATATAACTCGATTCTCACTTTTGCCAGCCCTTTGGCACTTCACTGGTGTCTTAAATTTTGAATTAGTAGCCACTAGGGTTAGTTTTTTAAATGTTTTTTCAGGTAGAAAATTGCAACTCTGAGTCATTTAGTGACCTAAAAGTTTGAAAAGATAAAATGTTAAATTCTTAGATTAAGACGAGAAAGATTGTTTTGTCGGCTTTTATAAAATATACGTTCTAGATAGAACACAATTTTACTAGTTAGGAGAGAAAAAATGGATACTAATGAGCATTCAGTCATAATGACCAATTTTTCACACTTAATTTGTGAATATTTTCTATCTAGAAACCTTCAACCACTAATTTCAAGCTTTACTTAGCTGATAATGTATTTAAATGTCTACATTCACCGTGCAATTGTTCGACTATCCTGAAAAACATCTTTATTTTTCTTGTAATAAGACAGTTGTAATAAGCTAGGTGCTCATTTACCTGACAGTTTCGGCGGCAGGACTTACAAGGCGGAAAAATAAAGACAAACTAAGAAGAAGACAGAATGAATTTTCCAAATATGATCCTGAAAAACAACTGTGGACTAGGATGAGTGTTGGTTGCACCTCTGTTGGAAAAGTTACTTGATGGTCAAAAGTTGTGACCTTTGTGTAAAATACATTTGCCAAAAATTTAGGCGGAGCTGATCCTGCCAAGATGGAGGCTGTTCAGGAGGAGTTGAAAGCGGCTCGTCTCCAGATCAACGAGCTGAGCGGCAAAGTCATGCAGCTTCAGTACGAGAACCGTGTGCTGCTTTCAAACATGCAGCGCTACGACCTGGCGTCCCACCTGGGCATCCGCGCCAGCCCTCGGGACAGTGACGCAGAGAGTGACTGCGGTCGGGACGATGACACACCCTCCTGCTCTGCCTCCTCACCTCGCCTCCTCCCACCTCACAGAAAACGAGAGGGTCCCATCGGAGGAGAGAGTGACTCGGATGAAGTCAGGAATATACGCTGCCTCACGCCCACGCGCTCCTTATACTCACCTGTGGACAGTCGTTTTTTATCCCGCAGCCTCAAAGACCGACAGCATATGATAGATATTCGGATCGAGGCGGAGCGGCTGGGGAGGACCATTGACAGGCTGATAGCTGACACTAGCACTATCATCGCAGAGGCACGTGTGTATGTCACCAACGGAGAGCTGTTTGGACGACTGGACGAGGATGACGAGGGGGCAGGTAAATGAAGCTGCACTGTAAAAAGTCAAAAGACCAATATGTTAAAATAAATACAATCTTTTTGTTGATATAAGTTGGCAATGTGATTTTCAACTTAGACTTTTAAGTTGTAAGAGACAGACAGAGAGAGAAAGCATAAGAGAGAGAGGAGAAAGAAAGAGATAGAGACAAAAAAATAAAGAAAAATAGAAAGGAGAAAGAGAAAATAAAAAGGAGAGAGGGTGGACAGAGTGGGGTAGATGGGAGAGAGAGAGAGAGAGAGAGAGAGAGAGAATGAAACAGAGCAGTGAAGAAAGAGTTAGATAGAAAGAAAAAGGGAGGGAGGGAAGGAAGGAGGAAGGAGAGAGGACAAACAGAGATAAGAGTCAAAGAAAGAGGGGAAAGAGAGAGAATAACAAAGCAAGAGAGTGGAGAAAGAGTGGGGGGTGGGTGGGAGAGAAAGAAATAGGGGAGAGAGAGAGAGTGGGAGAGAGAGAGAGAATAACAGACAACTCAGACACATGAGTTTAATTGACATAAAACTTCAGGGCAGAAATTGTTTAGTTTTTAAACTGCCCTATCACTTCTTGCAGTGTGGTTATAGTTTTTTCTTCATATAATTTTTTTTTTTAATATATATATAAATAATACTTCTGCAGAATCAGAGAGCATGAGCTCTTGTATCGGATAAATGCTCAGATGAAGGCTTTCAGGAAAGAGCTTCAGAACTTTATTGACCGCCTTGATGTTCCCAAACAAGAAGCTCAGCAAACTGAGGAACCACTGTCCGTAAGTGAATGAAAACAATAGTAAAGTAATTGTTTCTTAAAGTATCAGTGTTGTGACCTTTTTTCTCCTTTATTTAGATGTTTCAGCCCATCATTTTGCTGATACTCATCCTGGTCTTGTTTTCATCATTATCTTATGCCACTATTTTTAAATTGGTATTTCTTTTCACTTTATTTTTTGTTCTTTAAACCTTTTTTTTTTTTTTTTTTTTTTTAACTTTTTGTTGACTTGCTTTTATTTTACTTTTAATTTGTTTTTCTATATACTATTGACACATCACATTTCATGTACAATGCCGGACCCAAGAACTACGCTTCACTTTGGTGCTTCATCATTTCAGACACAACGCTTGATACTCTATTCAGTAGGTGAGTAAACTTAGATTTTATCTATGCACACAGTACTTCTACACATTAAAATGTATAACAGGTCAACTTTTTATGACAAACATTGCCAAGTTACTTTTTGTAAACTTGTGCAAATGTATACAGTTGTTTGAGTGTGACTATAGAAGCTGCTTAATACACTATGTATTATACCTATATCAGTATTTTCTTATTACTTCATATTTCATATTTTTAAATACATAAACCTTTGACAGTGCAAAAATACTGGGTGGGCAAAGACTGTAAGTCCACCCAAATGTGCTGATGTTGGGTCTGTTGATCCAGCGAACTTGACCGATTTGGGGGTGGGGCCGGTCCACTTCTTTCATCCCACCATGGGATGTTTGACGTCACATATTAGAGCCAGCTGTGGGACAGAGGCAGAGAAGAGGGGAAAGCACAGATTTATTTCTCCTAATGACTACATGATTTCAGACATAGACTGGCGCCCTGCAATGGCTAAAGTTTGCAGTTTCAGGCTGAAAAATTAAATATTTTTGGCCAGTTGGATAAATGTACCCCAGGAGCACATTCCTCGACAAAGGCAAAGGTAGGTTTAAAATAATATTAGTGGTACATTTCATGCCTCTCGTCTCATATATGTTGACCATTAAGTCTGAAGATGGGACTGGGTAAGCTGCTAAACGTCCTGCAAGAATGTGACATGCATAGTTTCATGTTAAAGGGGGTGGGACTCAACTGTGCACATGTTGTCCCAGTCCTGGATTCATCTGTTAAATGAATAATATCCCACAATTCATTGCTTGCCTCGTGACAGTCAGGCCTACTCTAAAAGCATAAAAAAACTGTGTTTTCTTTCCAAAAGAGGTCTCATACTGATCCAGGTCTTCTCTGCCTCACTCTTTGTAAACTGGTAGGCTAATTACTATTTTATTATTTTATGCCGGATTAGTATTGCACATTTTGCATTGGTAGATAAATCAACTTTATAGCAGATCCATGAGATATAAACCTAACTGTTAGCACATAGTTTGGCTGATAGCTTTAGCCTGCCGTCTGAACTCACCTTGGCTCGGGTCGTGGACGCATTTATGACACGTGACGTGAGGTAATGATGTATTTGATTGGCGCGTAAAGGTGTAGATTAATTGGCGCACTGGGTCACGTCTTCCTGACGCCGATGAGCTATGCTGCTAAGAAAAATAAACTCCTGGTTACACGGGGTAAAAATACACCAGTCTGCTCCACGATATTTTAGGACCTTCTCCCATCGCGTTAAAGTGGTTGCTGGGTGTCTGACTTCGCCAGCTCCGTGGCTTTCAGTTCAAAGAAGAAATGACAGGCTGCGCACAGACAGAGGACCGAACGAGTCTGTGCAAAGAAAGTGTGTTAACGATGGATTTTGATGCATAAAGCTTACCCTTTCTCAGCAAAGACATGAGTACTGTGGTGTTCATTTCCGTTGACTGCGAAACTGCAGCGAGGACAGCTACCGTGGGACAGACAGAGGACCTGGTCGGCTTTGGATAAGGGGCAACAGTGGGGCTTACCGGGAGAGCACGAGTTGCGTTCAATCTCGAGTAGTTTTAGCGAAACAACAGTTGGAGTTGGAGTGAAAGTTGTTCGCTGTTGTTTTCCCCCCTTAAAGAGAAATGTGGAGTGCGTTTATGAATGGCTCTGGACTGCATGCGGGGGGCGGTACAGGTGGGGGTTATGTCCCGTCTCAGGGATGGGAATTTGTACCCTGCTCCAGGATGGAGAAGACAGACAGAGGAAAAGGCAAAAACCGTAATCCTTGAAGCGGATTTCATCTCCGCCCACTGTCTTCAGTCAGATCTACGAGCAGCAGTTTCAGACTTCAGCAGCAGAGCACGGACCCGGGGCTCCGTCTGAACTCCTCAGGGGCCAAATGTGGCCCGGCCCAGAGCCCCCGCAGCAGCAGCAAGCACAGCATGTTCGTCTGAAGAAGAAATTTGAAGAACTCAAGAAGCGTCACACTGAAGACAAGGAAGAATGGATGAGAGAGAAAGAATCATTATTGAGAGAAGTGGCAAACATACAAGTATGCAAAAGTATTAGATCTGTCATTTACTGTAAATGCCTTTTTGTTGTTAGTTCTTACCTTATAGGATAAGCTCTCATTTACTGCTTTTGTTGTTTCTGCAGGGAGGTGAGAACAGAAGGATTTTGCTGGATCTAAAGACGGTTTTGGAGGATGTGCAGGTGGAGGTGAAGAGAGAGGAGGAGAAGAGAAGTGAGTTACAGCTGCAGTACACCAGAGACAGGTGCTCCTGGGAGCTGGAGAAGGCTGAGCTCAAACGTAGGATTGCACAGGTAAGACACAATCTTATGTAATGTACATCTATGATTCAGTGTTGTATGGCTTTGCTTATCACTAAGTATAAAGATCTGGAAGCCTCTGATGATTGGATATTTATACTTCTAAGCACACTCATGTAATCATATCAGCGATTTCACATTTTAGTTCAGCTTTGATTTGGATCAATGCAAATTATTTTACTAAAAAACTAATAAAATGACATTAAACATGTCTTACAGTGCACACAAATCTTGTTCCCCTGGCCTAGACATGAATCTAGTTAGATAGGCATTTGCTTGGTTAATGTGTATTCACTTAAGAATTAAATAATGACAGACAATGACACTGTGCTCAGTTACCCACTCTAAAAGCAATGACTGATGATGAGATGCTAATAGGGTTTAAACTATTAAAATCAGTATTGTTTGTTTTTGTTGTCAGTAAATGAATGCTGTACAAATCAGTAATAATTAAATTCATGTTTAAGTGTTAGTTCTGTAATAAAAATAAAAAAATCATATTATTGTGCAGAACTTCCATGTATAAAAGTGATTGCACAAACAGACCAGGAAAATTGGACTTGAAGTGTAGCCACCGCAGGCGTGGTTTAATCCATTGTAAAAGTTGTTTTGTTCAGATGCTACATCCTGGTGAAGTTTATATGAGAGCTTGTTTACTACAGGCTAATTTTGGGATGTTTCCCACACTCAAAACACAGTCATTTGTCACAAGAGATGATCTTTGCTTCCCCAAGTACCAAGATGCTATATTTATTTTGGAAGTGAAAAGATAACAATTTTACCATAGGTGAGAAATTTCACCATCATTTTGAACAGTGTCTTAATTTTTCAGTAAGGCTTGACTTTCACACACTAGACACCACAGACATAATAAAGGTAGCTAGTTAACTTGAAGAGATCTGTTTAGCCTGCTAAAAGTCAGCTTCTAGATGTGGCCTAGTTTATTTTTTCAATTTGGTTATATTTCACTTTGCACTGCTCCACCCATGTTTATTTTAATTCATTTCAATCATTCTTTCTCAAAATCACAAACTCAAGTATGATTTCACCACAGCGTTCACCACTGAAAAACACCTTGGCTGGGGTATTCCCAGTCATATTTCTCTGTGTCACTCTTTCACCAAAGCTGCTGGCAGCTGAGAGACATCTCACTCTGTTTCAGCTGTGACGGCCATGTTGCCTTTACCTCAGCTCCCACCTCCCAGAGGAATGTGACTTTGTATAAGGCTGCGTGCCCACTATTTATAGGAGGTCACTGACACAGTTACCCTCATATACCTTGTGCCATACAAGCAAGGGTGGTCCCAGTGGCAGTGGCTTCAAGTGACAAAGTGTAACTTTCTGGAACTAAAAAACACAAAAAAGACACATGCATAATTGTATTGAAATAGAAGTTGAAAGTAATGCTTTGGGACATTCTGTGTGTACATGGATCAAAAGTATGCCATATTTTGGAATGCCATGGCTAAGAAAAGGCCCTCCAGAACATATAAGGATTAATTTTAGAGGATTTAGGTCAACTTTGATTAAAACACACAATTATGTAATTGTTATTAGTTTAAGAGAAAGATGCAAATAAAAAAACATGCTCTTGCTCAAATCTTTTTTTTTCTCACTTTTGTACATTTCACATGCTTTCATCGAGGTTAAGAGTCCTTAGTTTTCATGGATCACAACAGCAAATCATTTGCCTACTTGATAGCAGCAAATTATTTTACAATTACAAGCATCTGTTTCTATTTATATAGCATACATTCTCCAACAATCTTGTTGTGATTAGAATATCTCTTCAAGACATTACCAGATCAAGCATCCTCTCCCAGATGGTTTCCTCAGGATCAGTGCAATGTCCATTAATGAAAAATTCCCTTTTCAGCCTTTATTCAACTAATAATATGTACTTTCTGCACTTGTTTACATGTACACAATTAAATTCAAGACTGTAGACAGCACCCATCATCATGCACATGTAATTGTGGATAGTTTTAAGTGAAGCCCTGCGCAGACAGAAAAGCCCAAGTTGTTTTTCTACACCATAGTTTTGACCCAAGGCCACAAGCAGAAATAGCAGCATGACTGAGGCTTGCATGAAGGCTTTGGTCAATGTCTGCATACTCAAATAACCTACTTAGGCCTTCATATGAACAACAGCTAACTTTAATTCAGGCATTGTAGTGAGATCTTTCTAGGTTTAGAAGCCAACCTTTATTTACCATGACCAAAAAGTCATGTTTATTTCCAATAAAAAACAAACTCACTTTTTTTGGATTTAAAGTTAGAACAACAGTCTTATTAAGATATTTTCTCTTTGCAAATAATTGCGTTTTATAGAGTATTTTGTAACCTCTTGAATGGATTCTGTGTTTTGAAGGAAGGAAAAGTAGAACACTGCTATTGGACTGTGGCCACATGAATTTTGTACATACATATTTTGACATGTCTGAAATCAGTTGTATCCTGAGCTGTATCCGGTGAGTGAGACCTTTGAGAATCTGCAGCCCCTGAGTCAGTGAACTTTACACTTAACTGCAGGATATGTTCAAGATATTTTCATGTCTCTTTTCTCTAAACAATGAACCCACTCACACTTGTCTTTCTGGCACATCATTCCCACACTTCCTGCCACTCCTTCAGTCTCCTAATTCCACTTTAAACAATACATCGTTGACTAGATGAAGTTTTATTCATAGACAATGACAATGCTTTCCATATGTTGAATTTCTTACTGTCTTCTGCAGTTGGAATCTAGAGAGGGCTCTCGCTCAGTGACCGGAGTAGCTCTGTCAGCAGCAAGTCTTGCAGCTGGAGGAGTACCCCACTGTCCTCAAAAATATTCTGACGACACACTCTGCAGGGAAAGAGAGGAACAGAGGAGGATTTTGGCAGATACCCACACAACAGCTATGGATCTACGCTGCCGGATGGAGCACAATGAGAGAGACTGGCTACGAGAGAAGGCCGACCTGTTGGAGAGATTTGATGTAGAAAGAAGGGAATGGGAATGTCAGCTGAAGGATATGCAAAAGAAAATAGAAGAGGTAAATTAACACAGTGGTTACTATGGTTATGATTGCTATGGTTAATATGTCATATGCCTCATCTTAACTTAACTTTGATCATGTCTGTCACCTTCACTCCAAACTTCCGGTGCACTACAAAAACAATGTCATTCATTATTGCAGCTGCATGTTATGAATGGGAAGTGGGCGTGAAATGTTTCTATTGTGTTTTTACCTTAGGTTGTTTTAGAGAAAGATAATGACGGTGGACAATTTTTTCATTAATTTATTATAAAATAAATGCATTAAACCACAACATTGCTTTGAAATAATAATCATATACTGATTCATATGATTTTAATATAAGGCTGAAACAAGTTTATTTATTAAGTGCAATTACTCATTTATTGATACTAACTAAATAATCAAATAATCATTGCCTGAACTTTAAACCGACTCCAAAATATGTCACAAGCTGAGATTTTCTGACTCAGACAAAGCAAAATTACTTCATAGAAAAGCATACATAGATAAGAAATATTTAGAAATATGCAAATCTAAGTTTTTATTCATGTTTTTGATCCTATTTGAATAAAATATACATCAAAACTGGCCAAACTATGGCTCAAGGGCCAGATTTGGCCTTTGAGCTGCAGCACCTTTTTGAAAAAAAAAGTGTTTCTCTTTAGATGCACACTTTTTTCATTTAGATATGAATCATATGTTTGTACCTGTGTTCTTTATTATTTTATATCACAATAAATGGACAGTAATAGATTAAAAGTCTATGTTTTACTGAAATGTCCTCTTAATAAAAATGTCTTGTATCAGTGACCGTGGTCCAGTCCTTCACCCCCAGTCTGGATTCGAATATGGCCCTCAGTGAAAAAATTGCCCACCTCTGCTCTACATTAATAAATATTTATTTGACAAAATAAATATAGTTCCATTTGATCATTTTTATTTTTAAATAAAACCCATGCTTTCTTTTGTGTTTTCAGTTGTATTGTGAGGTGAGGGCCAAAAGAGAAGGGACTGTGAACAGACTCAGCATCCCCTCGACCAGCACCGGCTCCAGCTTCCTGAGCAGCAGCAGCCAATCAGAGCAGAGATCAACGCTGTTTAGTGCTTTTGGCAGCAACAACAACAAATTCAGCAGGGACAGTGAAAGTCATCACTCTGTCGGTTACCACACAGACACACATGATCAAGTGCAAACTGTTTTTGAGGAGGAACTGAGTGGGACTTGGCAGCAAGATACAGGCTCTCAGAGAAGAGCCATAGATACAGAAGAGCTGGATAGTATTTTACTGCTCCACGGATGTGCAGAATCTCATAAACCCACTGCCAGAGAGAGTGAACGTGTCCACAGGAATTCCAGAGAAAATCCTCCATGGACAGAGCTGAATTATGGCAGTGAGAAAAAACGGAACACCACTGCTCTCAATGCTGTAAGTGTTCGGAATGCTGGGCTCTAAAACATTACATTACATTGTCTTATTAAAGAGGAACAATTCGTGTTTTTCTTAGCAAACCTACTATTCATTATAAACCCTCCTTACTTCTTTGGTTTATCTAGGAATCCAGACCCTCTTCACTGCATAATTCCTTCAATTGTTCTTCTTATTCAGGCTCTTAAGGAGATAGCACGTGTCAGCGAGGAGCTGTGTAGCTACCAGGAAGAAATCAGGCAAAAGAGTGGAGAAAAGAGGTACAAATATCTGCTAGATATCTCTGAGATATACATGTATACTTGTATATGCAACAAATGCTTAAAGAACATTATCTTTATTTTCAGGAGTCATAACTCCAGACCAGATGTGATTGGACCATGTGACCTCAGTGAAATTTATGAAGAACTGAGAGCATTAGAAAGGGAGCACTGGATTACCTTGTCCCCCGAAAACACATCACACCCTGGAGGTGGAGCATCTACTGACAGACACCAAGAGCCACTCATCAGTCTAGAGACTCAGTTGGAAATAGATTCTACAGCTCCACCCGTTCCACCCCGCTCTTCATCCTGGAATCTGAGCTCCCAACAAGACACAGATCTGAACATGCCGGAGTCTCCCATGACCACAGCCAGGAAATGCCACAGCCCATGTGTGGTAGTGGACAGGAAGTGTGCCAGCCCATCCATTGTGAGAAAATTTGAGGCCATGCTTCAGGAAAATGAAGGAAAGGTTTTGATAGATGGAGCAATATCATCGTGCTCTGTACCTGTCAACCAAAACTGTAACATCACCTGCTGTCATAACCGCTGGTCCTGTGATGCTAGTAAGCTCACAAATAAAGTGTCGTCATACGGGAGCGTCCAGAAGAGCTTCTCAGAGGTCAACATTGTAACTGCTGCAAAAACGATAGAAACAGACCACAATCTTATTGGTGCTAATTTGAAAAGCCACGAAGTGCATCCTCAACCTAAAACTCTCATGGAGACACCAGTACACTTTTCTGCTCCGGAGATACCTCCGACCAGTCCTGTCCTGCAGGCCCCAAGGAGAAACATAACACTGGAGCAGAAAACCGCAGAGTTCAATCGGTGTCTTTTTCAGGCAGAGATGGGCCATGGGGTAGAGGAGCAGGACACTTTTTCACCTCTAGATCTCACTCCTGAGCGCTGCCAACAAGTGCTGTTAACAAAGACTGCCTCAGGTGAGAAGCTGCTTCCCAGGGAAACACAGTTACAGCAACACTCTGAAGCCCCCACTCACAGTTTTGGTGTTGAACCCAAGCTTTCTATCTCCATCTCAGATATCAGAAAGCAAAGCCCAGAGGCTGCAGCACAAAGCAGGTGTATAGTAGTTCAAGAGCTCAACCAGTCAGCACCGTGAGAGAAACCCATGATCTGCTGCCCAAAGAGATACATGCTGCACAACAAGAGCACACCACAAAATGTGCACAAAGGTCTGAGGTCAAGCTCAGTCCTTCCAGAAAAACACAAATCAAAGCAACCACAGATGGTCACTGCTCAGAGCGAATTATGACTGAAAATGTGGTTTTGAGTGTAGGCTCAACCAGCTCAGACAGTGACAATGAAGAAGAGCCTCGTTCCATAACTGTGTCCCAGTCCCCTTTTGCAGAGAACAAACAGAAATTAGCAGGAGGGCCACAAGCGCAGCCAAAGCATGTGCCTGTCTTGTCTGACTGCTGCCGACCCGGGCTCCGTATGATGAATGAGCATCCTTGGAAGCCCCTCACACTGGCAGCCTATCCACGACCTGAAGGCTCCCGCTCCAACTATGGAGCAGTGGAGAGAATCCTGAAGAATTATGAGACCGCAGCCAAAAGCATTAACCAACAGAAAGAGACAGCCTCAAGCCCTAACCTGACTGTGAGGGAGAGGAGTGAGCCAGAGCTGGACATGCTAGACATGGCCTCTGTGCCTTCTCCTTTGTTCATCAGAGAAACTCTTCCACGCTCTCCAAGCTCACACAAGATCCTCGAACTGAAGGAAATTCAGCTGACTGTGCAGGTGGGTCAAGTGTTTATGTAAAATCAAATTATATTTACTATTTCAAAACAACACTAATTAGAGTCTTTCTCAGTCAGTTTTTATCATTTAGATTAATGTTTCCCAACTAAGAGTACATGAGCACTTATCAGGAGGACTTGGAATAAATTTCAGATTTAAAAAACAGGTGAATTTGGATAGTATTGGAAATAAAACACATCGCTTTCCATCAAGCAATATTAACAATCAAAACAAGAGACTGTAATAGTAATATTTGACAGTAAATTGCTATTCTAAACAAGATTTATTTGCCTACTATTCAAGTTTGGGGGGCCTCGAAGCATGAGAAAAATATTAGAGGGTTGGGAACAACTGATTCACGTAGATCATACTGTTGGGAAGAAGAGCTAATCCAGATAATGGCCTTGAAAAAGAATTTGCCTAAGGAACATTGCACATTTTGTTCTTTAACACTTGCAAAGGAAATGTCCTTGACTGAGGACACTTTGATGAGATGTTGTTTATTTCTAGTAAGTGCAAGCAGACAGAAGCAGGCCAAATCCTGTACTATAATCTAGACATCTGGGGCATTCCACTGCTGTAAGGCGAACTTTGGCATGTATTGTTAACTGCGTTAGCTACTGTGTTTTTGCAATTAAACTTCTGCTAGCAGCCAATCCAGTTAATGCCCTTGGCACATCAGGGAAATGAGCTACAGTGGTTGTGTCTCAAAGATTTAAAATGTTACAGCATTGTGTAGCCATTACAAAGTTTTTTTGGTTAAATTGCAAAATGTATAGCTACTTAATTGCAGGGCATATTTTATAACTGCATAACATCAGTCATTATATATTAGCTAGAAGAAAAAAACAATCAAGGGCTGAGCAGCATCTTTATACATTTTATAACTACCGTAATTTCTGGATTATAAGCCGCTACTTTTTTCATGAGCTTTGAACTATGCGGCTTATAAGACAATGCAGCAAAATTATAGATTCTCATAGACTTACTATTAACATGTGCGACCTATATATGTACTTTATCATTTTTCTTACTTAAAACTAGTGGGTGCGGCTTATATTCAGGTGCGCTCAATAGGGCAGAAATTACAGTATAGTGTTAATTCAATACATTTAGTTTTCTGTTAGACTTTGCTCATATAAAGTTGCAGTTTTAACTTAAGTTACCTATGGCTTTAGAAGAAAATTGCAGCAACCTGTGGATTCGCTCATCTTACTCTATATTTGAACTAAGCTTGTTGTTTTCCATAGGATCAAGATGACTACTGTTGGGACACTTGAAACAAAATGTAACGTATCTGTGTGGCGCTGTTTGTATGGTGTGAAAACCCTAAATGGTAATTCATTTGTCTCTCTACAGAAAAACCAAGTGTCTTCCACCACTTCCTCAGTTGTAAAGCAGAGGAACTTCTCCAGACCTGCACGTCCAGCCAATCGGCGCCGACCTTCACGCTGGGCTGGCCATTCTCCTTTCTCCAAATCAGCTCCATCGTCTTCTATGCCTCCTGCACTGCCCTCTTTTGGCCTCCAAAAACACTCCTCATTTACATTTTCACGCACTTTTCAAATGGAGTCTGTTATTATTTGACCACCTAGAAGCCTTGAGAGAACCTATAAACTGTGAACTTGCTTTTATCATGTTGTACATACGAAAAACTCTGAAGTGAAGACTGAAGTGCTTTAGTGAAGATTTGACCAATGTATGAGTAATAACTAAAGAATGTGATGAGTTCAATAGAGCTGAGCTGACCAAAGACAGAACTTTGTTAGCAGCAGCTTTGGATCAATATAATGGCAGTGTGATAAAGACAAATCAACCAGGCAATTTCCAAGGAGCAAACATATCACAAGCATCATTCTAAGCTCAGGTGTGGACTTATAGCCTTGACTATTGTAGCCTTGCTTTTACAGTTCTGTACAGACTCTTTACTAAATGTAAAGCTCTCTACTGATATTACAATATCGTATAAGTGGCCAGTTACAATCTAGTTTCACGGAAAGTCAATCAGTACTGTATGCACCATCTCATGTACTGTATATCATATAGAGTTGGGCAATATGACAAAATGTATCCCAAGTCTTGATTGATCCACAATGTATTTTATCTTGTTAAAGCTGGGGTACCTGTTTCTATGCTGCAAAACAGCAAGTAGGTTAATTCAGTCCCACTGCAATTCATCGTATTCGTTTAGCCCTGTTAAGGTATCCAACCTATTAGCTTGTCTGTCTTGCGAGGCGATCTCAAACAGATATAACTACAAAATAATAATTCAGGCCAACTGCAGCTGAACTGTCTGCTTCCAAGAAGAGTGGGTGACCAGAATTAGGTGAATATCAAACTACTCAAACTAATCCTTCGGCACATGGTTACTTTGACATCTTTGGCAGAATGCAACGTAAAACTAGAGTAACACAAGTACAGTCAATCATTGCACTGATCGACGAGCTTTTTTTTTTTTTTTTGTCACACTGTACGTAGCAGTATTTGTATCAAGTGCTGCATTTTCAATATACTCTTTGGTTACAAAATACAATGTTGACTAATTTACAGGAAAAAAACAGGTATTTCAGCTTTAAAAGCAAATACATATTATGTTCAATGTTAAATTCCTGAAAATAAATATTGCAGATGTGCGGAGTGCCACTTAGCACACAGATAGTCAAATAGAGTCTTGCCTACTTCTGAACTCTGCTTCAACCGACATGCTTTTACTGACGAGAATATAATTGACAGAGTAGTGACTAAATCTGAATAAGTTATTGCGTTAGATTTTGAAAATGTTCAAAATATGCTCAACAAATGTATTACAATGTTGCTGTTGCAATATTCACTATTTTCCTCTGCCTTCACATTTTACACACTGTGTTTGTTAACAAATTAACAAATGTGTTTAATTTGTATAGTTGTTTCAAAGGCTGGTTTCTTTCTTTGAATTTAAATACATTGTGTGTAATTGTGTTTTGTTTCCACACTGCACACAATGCTGGCTTTTTTAACATTTTTTCTCTTATTTTGTTTTAAAGCCAGTCACAGAGGCCTGATTGATGTGTTACATTACAATTTATGGACAGCTTTTTTGTACTTTGATTAATAATCCCCAGTGCTCATATACATAGTGCATTTTCAGGCTAAAGTGATGAATATAATGAAAGTGCTGCCTTTGGTGTTTCTTGTGTAATAAATATTCTGATCTACCATTGTTTCTCCACACTGATGTTTATCTTTATTGAAACACTTTGGACTGTTTCTCAAATTAACTCACTAAGATGAAGCACTTTACCACCAATCACACTGTGTCTGTCTTAATCCTGGCTTGACATGTTAGTGACATTGTGATCTATTACTTGGACAGCTCTCTCAAGTTTAAGTCTGCAGCACTATCAAACTTTTCTGGTTTTCTTTATATATGACAATATGACGTTAAAAGTTTAAAAATATTAGTTTAACAAATGCAAATTGCATTTGAGGAATGAATCAATGTTGGCCAAAGGCACAGAGAGACACTACTACTACTACACACAAACCAGACGTTGACCGAAATGGACACCTAACTCAACATGAAACCTGGCACCTACTGCCTGACTGGAATAACTGTGATACGGTGCGGTGCCAGAAATCTTACCCTAGAGATGATATAAATATAAATATTGTCCTCCTGTAGTGATGGTGTGTGTTGCTGTCTGTTTTCCCTTTTCCATAGTTTCAATACAAATGGATTCAGAGCTCAAGCCTCATGTGCAAAGACAACCAGTTGTTAAAAGCAACATATAACATTATGTGGGGAAGTGCTCTGTACTGCACTGCGACATGATTGGGAGTAGACAAAATAATTATGTCTGCATTAAAGAAGTGATTAATGAAAGAAAGGGTTTCCAACTTTTTATAATTGAGAGACGCTTTGACTGGGTGTAGAGTTGTAATATGGTAACTTCACTCTTGCCAAACCAATACAGTATGTGCATCACTTTGTAAACTTTCAAATACCTTGAAAATTAATCTTGCTGTGCAAGATTATTGAAACGGTGCTGTTGCATTTGAAAGAGTAATGCTGCACTGGGGAATCAGGAAAGCTTTTTGATCCATCTCCTGGAGTAGTTATTGTGCCTCCTGTGTTGTTTCACTTTTATTATCTCCTAAGACAGTAATACTAAGAACAAGCTCTGAATTGGACCATCAGGTAAACAAACTAGAGCAGCTCCAGGATGTAGCTCCACCCATAAGGCAGGACTTATCAACTCTGGGCAGTACTTTTTTTTTTCAGGCCAGTATTTTCAAATTGAAAGCGATTTTTCATATGACAAGCAACACATCAATTTCAAAATCTATGTTCAAACTCTCATATGAAACAAGAAAGGCACCTGTTTCAAATTAGTTTTTATCTGAGCACAGGTCGAGCCACACTGACTGTTGCACATTTTCAATTCTCGTGGAGTCCCAGGCAGGGGTGTATCGATTGGTATGTGGGTGAACAGTACATTACATTTCCAGGGGATTCAAACCTCAGTTCAAACCTCTGTCTCAGTGGCAGTGTGTAACCAGGAAACTAATTTTAGACCAACTCAGTCTGTGAACCAGTGTTCACTTCAAAGAAAATTACAGCTCAAACAATCTAGGTCCAACAAAAGAGTTTAAGCGGAGTTTTATGTTGCCTAAAAAGACTATTGCAGTGAAATGCCCAGAAAAACCCAATTCAAACATAAAACAACACACAAACTCAACACCATTGTATGAAAGAGGAGTAATAAGAGGAGACCTATTACAGTATGTAAAATCTACTTTTTTGAACCATGTGACAGTTGTGTTATCTCGTCATTAGTTTACCCAAAGTTGTAATGGGATTGCTGCATGCATGTTTGAGTAATCCTGTACTGTCCTTCAGCTGATGCTTTAGTGGTCCGAAAATTCCTGTCTTCACCTACCACCTATCCCCACCCACTTGTCTGTATTTACTTTTGGTTACTCAACAAATCAGATTCCAAGTAAAACATGTAGGGCTCAAAATTGTCATGTAGCCACTTTCGAACAACACAAATTTGAAATTAAAGCTAAATTTTACAATGAAGAGGTGAGACTTTTTAAGTTCTGCCATTTTGACTGGGAGGTCAATGGACCTGTTTCTTTTTCTAAGCAGTTTTAGATAATTTTTGTGTTTTACAATGAACAAAATGTGAATTATTAATCTGCATATGCAATAGTTACTTCCTAATTATACAAAGAAAAAAATCAACAAGAGGTCTCTTTTATATAAATGTTGCAATAATAAATAAAAAACAAAAAAATCTTATGCATTAAGACAATTTTCACACTTTCACCACTTTGATCGGAAGCAGAGACTTTTGTTCTTTTTTGTCAACCTTTTTGGGGTCACATCATTTAGAAAAAAATAATTAAATAAAAAATACTTTCTAAGCCATTGTACCTGACTTTGGGTGTTATAGACTCTTTTTGGTGAAGAAGAATCTTCCAAATACTTGAAAATGGCAAATTCTATTAAATGTTTCTATTAAATCTATGAATATTACATTTTTTCTAATTACATCTGGCATTTTACCCAGGGCACATTGGTTGAAAATGAATGATGGGGGCACAGCGATACTCAGACACATGTTATAGCCACAGCTGAGTAAGCTGTATGCACTGTACTGGAGAGGAAGAACCTGCCTGTCTGAAATAACTGCACTGTCCCATTGACCTCAGTGGATTCCTCACTTTTAAATAGACACCAGAGGCTCAGCTCACATAAGTCTGTCACCCACCACATTGTTTCCAGACTCAGGGATGAAAGAACACTTAGAAAAAGCAATCATCTGGAAAAAATATTAGGTGCCCAAGAAATTGTACAGTTGAAGGTTTGGGGGAAAAAACAAACAAAAAAGTTCAATATAAAATAACACGTATGCCAAGGCACTGACTCTATTGAGCAACTTTTAAAATCCACAAATGATCTGTTTTAATACTAACTTATCATTTCAATCTGTTCCTCACCTGCATGTCTAAAATAAATGAGGTTTACTAATTTAATCTGCAAGCAAACCCTGAAGCTCCCAAGTAACACGACAGTAAAATATTTTTAGTTGCACGTTTGTTTTCTCAGAGCATGGCTGTGAATAGAGGATGTGCGGAGAGAACTGAAGGATTTATGAGCGTTGTGGAACAGAGCAGCCCACAAGTCAGGAAGTGTCAGTCTGCTTGGATTTTATTTTAGCGCTTCCATCTAGCACTTTACTCAGTTTTGTTATGAACACACTTTGTTATTGATATTTTTGAAGCTTTATAAAGTAGTAATTATTATTTTTCACCTGTAGTGTACAGAATGTAAAGTAAGATCAATCTTAAAGGGGACCTATTGTGTAAAAACTACTTTTCTGAGTTTTAACCATGCACGTTACAACAGCGCTCATTAGTTTATCCAAAGTTGTATTTGGATTGATTCCTACAGGTTTGAGCAATCTTGTATTGTACTGCAGCTGATGCTTCAGTGCTCAGAAAACCCTGTTTACCCCTACCAGCTACCACCTATCCCCGCCCACTTCTCTATACTTATTTGTCATTACTCAAAAATTAATATTGCGAGTAAAACATGAATGGTTCGAATTATCACACTTTCCTACATGACAAAAAATAATATTTTTTAAATCTGTGGCTCATTAAGGTTACATTTTGATCAGTTGTTTCTTAGCCGTTTTAACTAATTCTAGTGTTTTGAACAAAATGTGAATTATTGATTTACTTATGCCATAGTTTCTTTCTAAATATACAGAAAATGACAATCGGTCTCAAAGTGGAGAATGAAATACATGTAGCCCACTGTAGTTAAATTCTGCCTTTAATTTCATTTTTTTTTTTTTTTTTTTTTTTTTTAATTGCGGTATTTTAGGTCTATCTGAGAGCACTCTTCAGCAAAGTTTAGTTTCTTTTGTTTTTTCATCTTTATCTTTCTTTGCATTGCACAGTGCATATTCTTGATAATGATGTGTTTTGGTGCCCTCTTGCGGGTGATTCAAATAGGCTAAGTCAGGTATTTTCTGTTTTGACCTTGTTTCTGGTCGGAATGATTTCAGAACAGGACACAGGGGCACTGTGGTTGAGGTAAGCCTTATTTTATTGCTTTGAACTTTATCCGTTGATAATTATTTACTCCAATCATCATTATGTAACTATTTTAATCCTTGCTATCTATTAATAATTGTACTTTTTTGCCTATATCAAGGCAAAGAGAGTAAAACGTAAAAACACTAATGTTTTGTATGTATTATTCTTACATTTACTAACTTGTCTTTCTACATTAGTGTCCTTGCAGAAGCAGCAGGATGGTCCTTTGTGCTGGGAGGCTGCTGCTGAGGAGTAAAGCCTTTAGAACCAGGTAAAGTACTTAACAGTTTGTCTACTATCAGAGACAAACGCCATTGTTTATTCTGTGTCCATACATCCCAAATTGAGGAACTAACCTTATTCCCTGGGTAATCTTTCCCACCATCTTTGAAACTAGATTCCTCACATATTTTGCTAATGGTTATTGAAAAAGGGAACATGCCACCCCAAAACACTTTTATTGTTTGCTTACTTCTGTTTGTCAAAATAACCACAGACCAACACATGTAGTCATTAGTTGTTACAAAGTTGTTTTATTCTACATTCCACCTACAGTATGCAAACAAATGTGCCTAATGTTGTTATCCTGTGATATTCACAGACTATTTCAAAGACAGTGCAATGGATTGGTGTACTCCAGTGCACATGGCTTTAATCCAGATGAAATCAAAGAGAAGCTGGTTGCTTTTCAAGGGGGATCCATTGATCTGTACAAACAAGACTCTGGAATTGCTGTATTAACTGTGAACAACCCGTCAAGGATGAACGCTTTCTCAGGTATAAGAGTCCAAAACAAAAATGCAAGAATTTTGTTTCCAATTGAAAAACATGAAAAATCTGAAAGACTAAAATATAGCTGAAGGAGAGGTAATAGTATGCCGTTAATGCTCTAAAAAGTATTGGTACAAATTTTTCAGTTAAGGAAACAACTTTTTGAGAATTTGTAAAGTTCTGTGTAAAAAAAAATTAAAAAATCTAATAGGGGATTGTGCAAATTATGTGTTTTAAATTTACCTTTTCTTCTAGGCAGCATGATGGTGGATCTGGAGGCGAGAGTGGCAGAGCTGGAGCACTGGTCCGATGGCAAAGGTCTTATACTTCAAGGAGCTGCTGGAACATTTTGCTCTGGGTCAGATCTAAATGCGGTCAGAGCAATAGCAAATTCCCAGGTTTAAAAGTATATTAATTATGCACACTTGTTAAGTTTTGTTCTATAATTTAACTTACATAAAATAATTGGTTCTCAGGATGGGATGAAGATGTGTATGTTTATGCAGAATACACTTACAAGATTACAGAGGTAATTTATACAACCAATTCTGGAAAAATGACAAGATTGACATAATGCATTTCCTTAGAACAGGTTGCCCCTAATCTCAGTTGCTCTTGTGGAAGGAAAGGCTCTGGGTGGAGGAGCAGAACTTCTGACTGCCTGTGATTTTGTGTAAGGTTTGCAACTATTACTAATTATACATAAGTTTATGAAATTACCTAACTAGTGTTTAAGACCTGGCGCCCAAATATCAATTGAAACTAAGTATTGGAGGAAGGAATTTTTTTGCCCAAGAGGTTTGAAAAACTAAAAATTTAATTATACTGAATGTCTCCATGATTTTCTCTTTTTCAGGCTAATGGTTCAAGGAAGTGTTGTCCAGTTTGTTCATAAACACATGGGTCTTGTCCCAGGATGGGGTGGTGCTGCTCGACTAGTGCGTGTTGTTGGAACTAAAAATGCTTTAAAGCTTCTTGGTGGCGCATTAAAAGTGGATGCTGAACTAGGATTACAGATAGGTCTCGCAGATGATGTACTTGAAGATGCTGAAGACCAAAAGACTATGCAGCAACTGGCTGAAAATTGGCTAAATAACAGCATTAAAGGTCCTCCCGCTGTAATTCAGGCTGTAAAAAAAGTAATAATATCAGGAAGAGAGCTTCCTCTATCTGATGCTCTGAGGACTGAGAAAGAGGTGTTTGGGACTGTCTGGGGTGGTCCAGTAAATTTGCAGGCCTTGGCCAGTAAACTGAAACATAAATGAGAGAAGGTCAGGTTGGTACATACAATATTCTCATCCTGGTTTAAACAATATATATTGCTGTCACAACTTAATCTTGATTGTCTGTGCTTTAATCTACATTTTGATGACACGATTTTTTGCATTTCTAAAAATTTTAAAAACTCTGATATACAGTATTCAGATACTGTTGCCTCAACTACTGTTAGCTGCACTGGCAATAAACAAGAACTGTATGCAGATACTAGGATTTTTGATTATTACTTACAGTTAGAGTGAAGCACCTCCTGCTAATCCTCCAGCAACAATGTGTAAATAATAAATATATAATAATAATAATTTTGTTGATCTGTATACTTCATATCTTGGGTAACAGAAAAGTACCATTTAACTAATTTTGGCTTTTAAATTTTTAGGATATGGTGGTCTCAAAATTAGTTTTGTTTTCTCTTGTAGCTGAAGAGAAGTTTACTTAAATGTTTTAACAGACAGGCAGAGTTTAAGGTGCACGAACCGAGAACTTACTGCAGAATCAAACAACTGTTACACCATTTTATTAGTTTGCACTCAAAGCATGTAAAACAAAAATAAAAATAACATTTAACTCTATGATGGCATTGTTCTAAAATGAGCTACTTTGACAACACGAAAATGCAAACAAAATGTGTTACTCAAAATGAACAAAACTAAAATAATTATATTGTCCACTCTTGGTCAGAGGTGCTGTAAAACGCTCTTCAACAGGCACATTCAAAAGTACTTCAAACTACTTCAATTTAAAGTAATTTCACAAGGGGCAAAGTTCACCACACATGCCAATGATGTAAAAGTCATGTTAAAAGGCAAGTGAAAAAACTTTCACATTCTGTTAGTTATTAAATTCTAAAGTACATGTGTATTCTGAAACATAATTACATCCGGTACTTTTATAAAACATAGAGGCAGAGTTTGTGAACTTTAAACAACAATTTAAGGTTACATTAGTTTAATCTTCATGGGAGAGTGAAAAACATACCACACATACCTGATACAGGAAAACCAAAAATGTATTTTGATTGAAATGATACATAACTGTTCCCAGAAGTGTCAGCCAAGTGAGTGAAGACACGAGAGTGAATCTTTGTTGTTACTGCCAGATTTGTGTGGTGTATTTGTTGAGTGTGTTTGCATGACTGCAATGCAGCTATGCACAAGGTACTGTTTAGTTTATGGGAACAAAAATGTGTCACATCTAAGTTGTGCAAATCATAAAACTTTTCTCAACTGAAAACTGAACAGGCAGCATAGCTGTCACACCAAAACATTAGGTCAGATATGCATATGACAAAATGGCTCAAAGTTAGCAGATTGTAATTCAGTTACATCCATCTTGCATGATGGACAAAATAGTTTACGAAAGGATACTCAACACAAAACCTGTAGTGCCCCACCTATCCTGGTGTCTGGAGTCACATCACTACTTGTGAGTCATGTCATTTTACAACTGAAGCAGTTCAATCACATTAGCTCTGTGACAAATTATCAGCATAATTCAAAATAAATTAATGAGTGTGAAATTTGTCAGTTAGTGGTATATTACACTTCAGTCACTGTACACTGACCATCTGGCATCCTGGACCTGCGACTTGAAGGGGGAGGAGATGTGGAGTCAGCTCCAGGAGGGACTCTGTCCTCTGGGCTCAGTCTTTGCCTTCTCGGCCTTTCCTCCCATGAATCCACATGCTCCCCCTCCCCACCCTCCTCCTCTTCCTCTTCATCATCACTCCAATCTCCAGAGCCCGACTCATCCACAGATGTATGTGGCTCTGAGGATCTGGAGGGCGAGGTCTCATCATCCTCCTCCTCCTCTCCTTCTCCAGGTTCTGAGCGCTCTTGTGAAAGTGTAGGTCTGGGGCTAATCTGCAGCTGTGACAGAGCATCCTCCAGAGTGGGGCTACTGCTCCCAGGCTGAGCCCGAGTGAAGTGGGAGGTCTCACTGTGAGGGGAAGAGGAGGAGCTATGAGTGGCTGCTGTGGAGCTGATAGTGATGTATCTGCTCCATCAGCTGAACTTTCTCTCCCGACAGCTCCAGCTGCTCCAGAACCACTGTCAGTGTCCAACCGCAGTCCAGCAACACCCTTCTTTGGGATGTCTAATACGTCTCTTTTCATTTTTCGTCTACGGCCATGCTCGTTGCGGCGATACTGCACCATGTTCTCCAAGTCAGCTACATACAAGAAGCCAGCTATGAGCATCTCGGCCGTTTTCTTGCCCTTAGAAAAAGCGTCCTCAAGTTCACGACTGGTTCTTTCATCATATTGCCACCAACCATTTCGTCCCTCATAATACCAGGCGTGGTCATTGGCAGTTCCGCCCCTGCCCCCGCAGATGCCTTTAGCTCTTCTGGAGACAGGAGTGTCGGCCTTTCAAGAAAGTCATCAGGTACTTCCTGTCGGCAAAGAGCACATCGTTTGCTCTGCCATGACGCTCCCTTCACACACAGAAAGCAGAAGACATGGTGGCACGGAAGCTGGACTGGATGAATACAGGTCTGCAGGCAGATGGCACACTCCGGTACAGGAAGGGAGGCAGTGGGATTACTGGAGCCAGAGCATGGGGATTCGGCATTATTTCCACTTCCACCACCTTTTTACTGGATGGCAATGAACTCACAGAGTGGTCAACTTCACCGCAACTAGCCATCCTTAAGAAGTGCTAAAGAAACAAAGAATTATATCTTTGGATATTTGATCCAGATAGTATAAAGATTTTTAAGATGTATTACTTACTAGAGACTTTTAATGATGTTGTATCATTAGTGGTTCTGGTGAAGTTAGAACATGCCACTGCTGAGAAAATAGACATTATTATTGGTACTAAGTAGTACAAATGATTGCAGAGCTATATTGTTGAGAAAATCTGTGACAAACATGCAGTCTCGAGAGATTAGCTATACTATGGCTAATTCGTTTTTTCGGTAATGAGGGGGCGATTGACTGCTAAACAAAGAAATGCTCTGTGGTATGGGGAAAGAACGGATTCTGACAGTTACATAATGTAAAGGTTTAAAGTATTACTATTATGTGAAGCTAAAAGGAGCAGCAGAAAATAACTTCTTCACAACAGAAGCTAAGACTAAAAAAACGCTTTATGTGATGTTTTAGTTATAACAGTACCGTGTAGAAACAAAACAAGCAGTACTTAGCTACAGGAAAGACGTGACTATTACAAACTCTACATTAGCTCCAGTAAAAAGACGAGCGTTCATGAGACGAAGCTAACGTTAGCTTCTTTGGCATAGCGACGCAAACAGCAAAAACAGACGTTTACTTGCGAGTCAGACAATCTAAGCAAACACAGACATGTTGTACCTGGAGGTTTCAGCACGTAGATGGTTTGTTTTTGTACTGTAAATATCTGTAATAGTTTGTAATGAGATTGTTCCTGAAGATTGCATCTGGCTTTGTTTTCCTCTGAAAAAAGAAGCGAGAGGATAAAGACAGCTACGTAGCTGTACGTGCTTACGCAGTCTGACGTACGTGCGTTTTACGCTTATCTGGGACGCATGACTGTTGCTGGTCTTCCTGTTCGCTCGTGGCTAGAGGACGTGGTGTCACAGAGGAGAGGGGCTACATTCATTTTCTTCATTGAACTAAGTAACTAAGTAAACCAGTCGACATGTTTTCACGAGCCGTCAGACCTACCGTCAGCCTGGTGCGCGGTCTGTCCACCACAGCACAAAACAACGCCAAAGTCGCTGTACTTGGTGCGTCCGGCGGAATAGGCCAGCCTCTGTCTCTGCTACTCAAGAACAGCCCGCTGGTGAGCCAACTCTCCCTCTATGATATCGCCCATACTCCCGGGGTGGCCGCCGACCTCAGTCACATCGAGACCAGAGCCCATGTCACCGACATATTGGTCCAGACCAACTCGGCGCCGCTCTGCAGGGCTGCGAAGTGGTGGTGATTCCCGCAGGTGTGCCCCGTAAACCTGGCATGACTCGTGACGACCTATTCAACACCAACGCTACCATTGTCGCCACCTTGGTCGACGGTTGTGCCCGCCACTGTCCAGAAGCCATGATCTGTGTTATCGCTAACCCCGTGAACTCCACCATCCCCATTACATCAGAGGTCATGAAGAAGCACGGAGTGTACAACCCCAACAGAGTTTTTGGTGTCACAACCTTGGACATTGTCAGAGCTAACACTTTCGTGGCGGAGCTCAAAGGCCTAGATCCAGCCCGTGTAAACGTGCCTGTCATTGGAGGACATGCAGGAAAGACCATCATCCCCCTCATTTCCCAGTGCACACCAAAGGTCGAGTTTCCCGCGGACCAGCTGAGCGCCCTCACCGGCAGGATCCAAGAGGCAGGCACTGAGTAGTGAAGGCCAAGGCTGGAGCTGGATCTGCTACACTCTCCATGGCTTATGCTGGTGCCCGCTTCACCTTCTCCCTCTTGGACGCCATGAATGGAAAGGAAGGTGTAGTGGAATGTGCTTTTGTCCGCTCTGAGGAGACAGAGTGCAAGTACTTCTCCACTCCCCTTCTCCTTGGCAAGAGTGGCATTGAGAAGAACCTGGGCCTGGGCAAGCTCTCTGCCTTTGAGGAGCAATTGGTGGCAGATGCTATTGGCGAGCTCAAAGGCTCCATCAAGAAAGGCGAGGACTTTGTTGCTAACATGAAGTGAACAGAACAGAGGCATTTGACTTGTAAAGGGTCATCTGTGGTGTGTGTTTGTCTTATCTACTGCATCTGGAGACAACCAAAACATCAACTGTTTCTTCCCTGTTTTTCTTAGCAGTAACATTGACTTAATTATCCCACTCAAATGATCAATTACGGTTCCTATGCTCTGTTAAATGTAACTTTGCCTTGCACTTATAATTTATTATTATACTGTACGGCAGTTGTCTGTTGAAAAATGTAAATTTGAAAGAAAAGTATATATTTTCATGTAAGTGTATACAAAGTTTTTTCTGCTTCAATATTTGAACATCCAGATGCATCAAGATGTTACTGATGAGCGAATCACTCTAACAATAAACAGCTTAGACTGGGAAAAAAAGATTCTTTCATTTTCATAAGTGCACTAACACAAAACATGTAAGCCCAAGATAACAGTATATACAAGCTTTGAAATTAAGTGTCAAAGATTTCAAGATTAAAATTAAAGTGGGACAAACTAAAGTATAATTTAAGCAATCAATACATAAAAAGTTTGAGTGTTTCTGGACAGTATAAAAAAGATCTCGAATTTTATCAGAACTAGTTGCCTAAGCCCACAATGTTTAATGAGCTTTTAATTTTTTTTTTTACATCTAATATTTTTAAACATTTTTCAATTGTCACATCTATTACAATAGAGTAATTTGAAGGGTAAGATTTGTGACCACAAATAAAAGCATTAGTCAAAAAGAGTTTTATATTATAGAACTGAAACAATCTACTCAATGGAATAGTGAGATGAGCTATAAAGTAACACACCCTTCATTGTATTCGATTAAATGTGAGTAATTACAGGTCATGGTTCAGTCTTGATAAAGGTTCTTAAATAACCTTTGGATCACCCTCATCACTTCTGAGTGTTTCACGACCAACATATTAAAAGTAAAACGTTCGAAGAGATTCAGACGTAGGCCAAAATCTTTACATTTTATTTGATGTACAGGTGCTTTTGGTTTCTATTCAGGAAGCTTGACTGAGAGCAGTTATGCTTAGCCTATGAAAAACAGTGACAGAATGTCGTCCTTTGCACAACATGTAGAGAATCATCACTTGTTCGAGTGTGCGAGAGAAAAATATTTTCTATACAAAATTTGCAAATAAGTAAACAGATCTACTGAACAGGAACAAGTATTATGAACAAATTGATCTACATGATGCTGCAACAAATCTACATTCAAAACCCAACATGGTACTAGGGACCCATTAAATAACCATACCAACAAGTATATAGAATAATCTCTTTTTTTTTTTTTTTTTCAAAAGTTAGCCAGTTTCTCTTTCTCTGCAGTCTCAGTAGCATCTTGTGATCCTCTTGTTTTATTTAGCAGAGACACAGGTGGAAGTTAAGAAGTCACCAGAGAACATGCATTTCAGCTTCTTGTGGCCCAAGATCTGGTCTGTGCACAGTTTATCTAAATACATAGCAGCATCACCCCTGCAGAGAGGGGCTCAAAGGGAGACAGTGCGGAAAAAGGAGACAGCACAGGTTGCTCAGTCATGGTGTCCTTGGGCCCTATTGCTGTATTGTAAGCTTTCAGGTGGGACACGTTGTGATTGCTGGTCTCTGCGTCTCCTGTGCTCTGTTTTGTTCCTGTTGTCAGAATTGTCGCGCTCGTTTGGGTCTCTGTCCCGTTCCCTTTTCTTGTCCCGGAGCATCTCCTGACCGCCCTTGTCTCTCCGGTTGTTGCGATTTCTTCTGTCTCTCCGCTCATTCTTCCCCCGTCCTAAAATGAAAAACAGTAATTTACATCATATTTGTCTCAAAAAAAAAAAAAAAGTTTAATTGATGAGTTGTGTGGTTTACACACATTTACACTAGGGTGACCAGACAGTTATATTGACTCAGGACAGTCCTTATTTTGTGTGGGTCCCGTCTAGGGCTGTACATTAATGGTCTGGAGAATAATTCAATAGTGACTTCTTTGATCAGTCCTGCAATTGTGATTTGATTTGCTATTTATGTTTTAATGGCAGGATTCTGTTCAGAGTTCAGATGTAAAGTATAGACAAAATTATTAATGTAATTTATCTAAACAGTTTGTACAGATTTAATCTTCAGATTTTTCCTGCAGACAATCACATTGTTTGTGAAAGAAATGATACTTTAAAGGTGTGGTAGCTGATTTTTACACTGCAAACTCGATTTAGGCTAACCCTGCCAACTTCCATTCATAAATTCTTTGACACAAGGTTAATATCGACATGTATTCATTTTGCTTGCAAGTATTGTCAGTAAAACAACAAAGTGAAACTGGAGAAGACCACCCAAGCACAAGATCCTGATGAGTACTAAAATTCTTTATTATTGAATTCAGACAGTACACAGTGGTCTCATGTTTTCACAAAGTACTGCATTTATCATAGATATTTTAGTAGAAAACACAAAGTTTTCTCATTTATAACTAAAAAGTTAGTTACCCAAACTTTAAAGGAGACCTATTGTGATTTTTCTGTATATTCATGTTCGGTTCACTGCAAAACAGAACAATGATTTAAACATCTTAGAAATAGAAACTTGTTCACTGACTTCCTGTTCAAAATTGCATAATTGATAAGCCTCTACATTATGAAATAAAATTTCAATAAGCCACAGATAAAAGAAAAAAAACAAAACTATTTCTTGTTGTTGGGAAGTTGCTACATGGCAATTTAAACCCTGTGTTTTATTCGCCACCTAAGTTTTGGAGTAGGTGGGGATAGGTGGTAGGTGAGGACAGGGATTTTCTGAGCACTGGAGCATCAGCTGCAGGACAATACAAGATTACTTAAACATGCATTAATCCATCCAAATATAACTTTGGGTAAAGTAATGATGAAAGAAGAATGTTGTAACATGGCTAAAGTAGATTTTACATAATAGGTCCCCTTTAAGAAATGCATATTTTTCTGATATTTTTTACGATATAGCAATAGTAAATAAAGGAATATATATTGCTATTTCTTTTGTCAATAATCAGACAAACATTGGCAGAACAGAATTCAGTCAACAGAGAATTCTCTACAGCAGAGGTGTCTAAAGGGCCACATTGGCATCATTGTTGTCCTTGAAGAGCTTGTAATAACTCTTAAAATAATTAATTACTAGTTTTTCTACAAATAATTGATACCAAATTATGTTTGTGTGTTTATTGACGTGACATGAATATACATCTGCAATTGTTTGAAAATAGGCCTACTCTTAAGTTTCAGACAAATAATTTCATTTGGTTAAGACACCCAGATTACTGCTATTACTATATATATATATATATATATATATATAGGCTATAGATTAAAGGAATACCATACGTTGGGTTAGTATGGCGCTATACTGTAGGCCCACTCATAAAAATAAATCATAATCTCATAATTGCCTAGTATGGATCTGGTGTGTGTGTGTATGTGTGTGGGTGGTGTATATGAATGGTTGGTGGTGGTCAGAGGCACCGCTGGGGCAAAATGTCAGCCTAGCTTCTGTCAGTCTGCCCAGGGCAGCTGTGGCTACAGTAGTAGCTTACCACTAGGCCTACCCAAGAATGTGCGGGTGTTTTTCTATGACTCCAGCGTCTGGTTTTCGATTTATTTGGCCATAAAGGAAAGAAGGGCTGCACAGCACATTTGTATCTTGCATAGTTCACCTAGAGTGGGCGGGTGCTTTGAGCAACAGCAAAACTGCCCGTAGGCTAGGTTCGAGTAGACCTACGGAAAACATCTCTTACAAACAAATAAAAATCTCTTAAAAATTCGTAATTACCAAGCCATTTCGTAATTACGAAATAATTTTCCTCATAATTACGAGATATTATCTGTAAATCCACATTTTATTTTTTTTGTGAGTAGCCTAATGGAGCGCCGTTGGTAAGCGAGTGAACAGAACTGCTAACAAGAAAAAGAGAATAAAAATATCACGGAAGACTGAAATTAAAAAAAAAAAAAAAAAAGCTTTTGTTACAGCTGACTAATGAGCTCGATTGGATTGCATCTTTGTGGCTTTGTGGCTGAACTCCTTTGATTGTAAGGTGAGTGGGTTAACGTTGGTTTTACTATGGTTGAATGTAAGTTAACTATAATAAACATAAACAAAAAGACACTACTAATCAATATCTGCTATTGGGACAAGTATTAGATTAGGCTAGCCTACATGTGGCTAACTCTCGATTTCGCTATACATGCAGATCCACTTCTTTCACTTTTTAGGAACTAAATAAATCACAATGTATACATTAATTATGATTTTGGCATACCTCCTGACGCTACATATTAGGCTACTTGACAGGCTAATAATTCTGAAATGCTAAAACAGAAATCAGCAGTTTTCCCGCGTGTATATATGCTTCACTGATGTACCTGTTTCATCACAATTGCACTTCTTTATTATCTCCACCAGATGCCAGTGTTGACTACAGACAGCCACATACCAGCTGCTCCTTCTCCCTATAACAGACCTTTGTCCAAAATAGAAAGTCTTCAAATAAATCCCTAATTTATCTGTTCTTGCAACACTATGTCATAAACAAAACCAGGAGTGCTGGTATGCTCCAGGTTTATCTATGTCTTAGATAGAGTTATTAATGATAATATTAAGCTCCACCTCCAGGGAGGTTGGAGACAGGACTGGCCCTTCCTGTTGTTGTAGAGCGGCTGTCGGTGTGTGAGGGAGCAGAGGCACAGTGGGTTGCTGGTTGGCTGGCTGCTGGGGATTGTGAAACTGCTGAAGTAGGCAGTAGGCACCCGAGCAGACAAACCTCTATGCTCTGAGCCTCCTATCCCTCAACAGGTTTCTTCTAATTTTATGGCTATTCATAACTGGCTCACGCCAGATCGATTATGTATCACTCTGCATTGAGTTCTACACATATTCATCTGGAAGGGCTCTCGTCAAAAGCAGTTGGGAAAGGGAGGGAGTTCTCGAAATACGTCGATCTGATTGGACAAAGCCCACCCACCTTAGCGGTTTTTAGCTAATCACAAACATAATCAAAATGACGTATCCCACAAACCGCTTTGTTTCTTACTGCGTATTGCAGAGGAGACGCCAAACTTCCGTCGCCAGATGCTGAAGACTAATCCACTGATATCATTGTGTTCATATTAACACAGTTTGAAGCACTTCACAACAATATTCCACCTCCAGCGAGCAACAGTACGTCTGCGTCTGTTACAGCTGTCCTCCCCGTGGTTGTGTCCATCTCGAGCGATTTGCGCTTTCCCTGGTCCGCTATCTGCGTCTCTCGTGAGCTCCGGTCCGGCTTGCATCTCTCTGTAGCTCCGGTCCGTCTATCTGCGTCTCTCTCGTGTGCTCCGGGTCAGGTCTATCTGCGTCTCTCTCGTGAGCTCGGTCCGGCTTGATCTCTCTCGTGAGCTCCGGGTCCGGTCTATCTGCGTCTCTCTCGTGTGCTCCGGGTCCGTCTATCTGCGTCTCTCTCGTGAGCTCCGGTCCGGTCTATCTGCGTCTCTCTCGTGTGCTCCGGGTCGGTCTATCTGCGTCTCTCTCGTGTGCTCCGGGTCCGGTCTATCTGCGTTTCCCTCGCGTGCTTCAGCCAATAGCCTTTGCAACACTACCTGCGTCTGCCCGCGTGCCATGTTGTTGTTTTGCTGTGAGCGTGACGCCTGGCACTCGCTGATTTCACATCTGTAAATCCCGCCTCCTCCTGTAGAGAAGCCTTCTGATTGGTTCGAGGATTCGATACTCGGCTCAAACCATAGGGCGGGAGTCTTTCAAGATGGTTTCTCGTGGATTTGTAAACCCACAATACCGCGAGAATTCATCTTGCTGCGCAAGGTTAGGCTATTCAAGCCAGAATTTGTAAGAAGGACCCCACTTCACCACTCAATATAAGTCTTCAACTGACTACATCACAACTTGCTGTCTAATAAAGCTGGTGAGCAGGTAGCTACCCCAACTTTTTAGGTAGCATATTCATAATAATAATAATATAATAATATAATAATAATAATAATAATAATAATAATAATAATAATAATAAATGTAATTAATTTTGACACCACCAGGGCATCACCCTTGATAAATGTAACTCATCTGTCACTGATTCAAGTGGAGACACATCTCGTTGGCTGGATGGATGCAGTAATCTGGTGCTTTGACTCATTCAGTTCTGCCTCTGTCCTCTATAAACACAGGAAGTCCCCTTTGCTCTCATTGTTTTCACTGCCCTGACACTATAACTATTTACAATTTCAGTGGTGTAGTCATACTGTTGCCTCTGTGTTTTGTCAAGGAGAAACCTAATGTGTGACGTTTTGAGAAGATTAGTGTTGGCCAATCCATCATACTTTATGTGGACCATTTACTGTCTGTCTTCAAGTGGATAATAGAGTTAAAATGAAACATCATCATCCTGACAGGAATATACATTTTAATAAAGAAATATTTATTGTGATACTTCATTATACAACTTTAAGACAGAAGTTGTATTGTGAGCTCCAATGCCCAGTCCTACTGACAAAATCCACCATTTATTCAATTAAAAATGGTATTTATTGATTTTTTAAAATGCAATTCAAATGGTAAATTTACCGCATCAGAATTGTTACTGTAGTTGCTTTTAGAGAATCGTACCATAGGTAGTTTGTATGCAGTGTTTGGAGTAACTCATTACAAAGTAACTAGTTATGGTAATATATTCCCCTTTTGAGTAACTAAGTAGTGTAGCTCATTACTTGTTGACACGATATTACTATACTAGTTACTATCTGAGTACCGGTAACTTGCACATACAATAATGAAAGTGACAGGACTCAAACACCACTAAAGTACTGTCTGTTGGCTTAAAAGTGAATGTGTTGAGACTGACACCACATTTCCATAAATTCATTAGTAATCAAGTGTAAATGTAACAGGATTAGTATTGTACAATGTCTGTTAACAAATGTGTGATTAGCTCAAAGTAACTCACAGTAGTGTATTTTGAGCCAGTAATACATTATAAAACAAATGTATTTCATGTTTCTCGCTGTAAATAGTAAAAAATAATGTATTACTTACTCAACACTGTTTGTATAAATCAAACAAGAATTTAATTATTTTTTTTAATGTAAGGCTTGTCCAAACAACACATGCAACAACTGTGTATGTCATTGCTTTCCAACCAGGGGTACAGGGTTGTTAGCAAGTTTAAAAAAAAAAGTTAAAGTGATATTTGATTATGAAAAATGTTAGTAGTAATTAAGACACTGTAGCAATTAAATAACTTTTGCCTGGTGTTTGTGATATGTATGTGGCATAAAACCTAGGTTTTTAGACACAAAAGGTTTGTGAATTATTGGTGCACACAATTGTTTATCAGAAAGTGGCACATGTCTCATTTATCTGTCATCATTTTTTGTATAATACAGCCAATTTTAATCTCTGAATCATAAGATGGGAAATGCTTGCCAAAGTGTGGTGTCTCTTCTTGTATGAACAGCAATATGTTTACAACTGCCTGTAACTATAAAATGATTCACCATCAGGCACAGGAAATGATTGCAGCCCAGTTTATTGTCCTCTAAAGTGATGGATATTGTGTGTATGGTTGAAGGAGCACTGTGTATTTTAATGATGCCATATCCTCCATGGCAGGCGCTGTGTCGTCCGGGGAGCTTTTGGCGGGAGCCAGGCATGGATTAAAGGCTACAAACTGTCCCAAGAGAGGAATGCCCTCCACATGACCAGCAGGATGTGTGTGAGTGGACTGACAACCCTGTCTGACTCCTATAATTCAATTATAGGAGTCTCGATGGGTAGAATACATGAAGCATTGTTATAGTGCTGGAGGTGAACAGGTTGAGTGAAGGGCAGTGTACACATGCACATCTTTTGTTTGGCCTGACAGAAGAACTGTGCCGCTCTTCCTGATTTGATATCAGTGATTTACAACTTGAAAATGTTTGCAGACAGTAGACAGTCTTTGGCGTCTTTTCACAAAAATTCCACTGTCATCTTGCAACATTGTGAGTTCCAGTACTTCCAAAAAAGTATATATTTAACATCTTCCAGAATAAAGACAATATAATAGCAAAATGTTGTTTTCAAAAGTTGTACTTATTGATACAATAGGTTTTAATATGAGTGTATGCTTTTTTATTTTCATTTTTTTTAGATCACTTATTCATTAAGTTTTGAGCCCATGTTCAGAAAAAAATTTCCCACTTCCACTGGTATAAAAGAAACACATCCAACAGATCATAATTCACATTTTCAGTTGCATTATCATGTGCAAGACTAGACCATTAGCCACAACTATCTGTGTTAAAGACACAGAATGCAAAACATACAAAACAATGAAGACACAAAATAAGCTCCACTCAACTGGAGCTCCACTCAAAATTTTATCGTGCAAAATCTTTAATCATGCGAAAGCTGCAAGACAAGCCCAGGAACACAAGAAAGTTACTCTAAACTGATTTGAAGGCATCTGAAATGAAGTCACTGCCATGATGAAAACCACTGGCAACACTTTATGGTTTATAATCCTGCAGAGCTCACTGTCAGTGAAGCATGGGCGAGGAAACATTATTTTTAACATTTTGAGTGAGAATCTCAGAATATACAGTATATATATATATAATATTATATATATATATATATTTTTTTTTTTTTTTTATATATATATTATATATTATATATATATATATATTATATATATATTGTATGTATACTGTATATGTATGTGTGTCAATGATTTAATGAAAGGAGGAAATGTAAGTGAATATGTGTGTAAGTTAAGTGTTGTGTGGGAGTGCATGGGGATGTGGCAGGAGAGCGGAGGAGGAAGATGTATCAGTGTCTAAGAGCTGCTGGGGATTACACAAGGTTGTGAAGGTCAGACCATCGACCCTGTAGCGTGTGTGCAGAAGTAAACAACACAAAGAGGACGCCCAAAAGATACGTTAATTAGCTCTTTTCAACGGGAGAATCCTGGACCGGGCCAGCAGGGAAATGATATGTTGAGGCAATAGAAATCGAAATGTATTCCTAAATTGACTCCCATTTAATAAGGTTAAAGGAACAAGTCGCCAGCAGCCAAACTCACAGGCACCTGTCCCACTGTCGAGTCACCCTTGGAACATAACAAATCTAATTATTACCAGAGAAAATCTTTTGGCCCAGGCAGGTAATGTCTTGCACAAATTAAACACATAAGTTTCAGTGCACACTTTTGCTCCCTAGAGTGTAAAGTAGGTGTGTTAGCTTAGGATTACTGAGCATGTTTTTTAATGTGTGTATTGGCAGCTGTGGGGATAAACCATCACTGATCCCCTGGTCGCCACATGCCTCCCAAGGGAGGATGTTGATGTTGAGCTGGCTGTTTCTACTTTTTTTTGCTGCATCACACACACATGCACACACAGACACAGACATAGACACATAGTTTGTTCTGTAAGTGTGAGGCCCCAGGGGGCTGGATCTCTCTCAGCCTGTCTGTGATCTGTCATTTAACACTGCAGAGCCCAGGCTCAAAAACAAGCAGCCGCTGCTGCGGTATCCACACACACAGTGTACACAGAGGACCAGGGACTTTATGAAGTCAGCCTGTCTGAAAGCAGTTTGCACCCGATTCATCAGAAATGATCACACTACTCATTGTTTACTAGAGACCCAGAGTATTGTCTCTCTTTAGAGTCGCGTGGGAAAACACACAACATAGATATTGCAACATCGCACGTGTGTTCCTTCTCTGTCCTCAGCCTGACCACAATGACAATCCTCTGAGTAAACAGACATAGTCCTGATCGGAAGAACACCAGCTCTGATTGTACAAGCTCAAGCGCCAACGTCTGGAATTCATACAGAGCTGAAACTGTGCCATGTGTCACAAACACAATTTTGGCAGAAGCACCATCGGTCAGCAGCCACTAAAATACAAATGCAGCAAAAAGCCTCTGCCAACTGACATTTGTCTTGCATTATACAGAGTACTGCTGCATGCAAATCACAACATCACTTTCTACATTTCTCAGCATCCAATAAATACAAACAGAACAAACAACAAATAAGTAGAGATACTGCAGAATAAATGGATATTTGTTTAATGAGTTAATCTTTAGTTACTGACCTGAACACTTTTTCCTCTTGACCAGGCATTCTTTGATGTCAGAGATCTCTGGACACGGGCGTCCAAAAGGGGATGGATACTGCAAGACTAGCCTGGTGCGTGTCTCCTGACCCTTCTGAAGCCACAAGTTCTCCCGGAGCGAGAGCAGGGGCTCCATTCACTCCACTCACCCACCTCACAGTGCACTGTCAGGAGGCAGTCAAAGGTTAGTGAACTCATTCACAGACAGGTGGCATCAGAAAATTCACAACTCATTTACACGAGGAAGCATGTTCATAGTAATTGATGGCCTGGTTTAATAAACACAGTTTAGATTCCTGAACAAAAGTGTCTAATCATTGCTGCATATCTATGTGAGAATTATCTTCTGTTTCTGACCTTGTGGGCTGCACTCCATGAGTTTGTCATTGGGCTCATAGTCCTCGGGACAGACATGGTAACACCTTCCTTGAAGCTGGTACAGCCCTGGTCTGCAGCGCGTGCACAGTTCACTGTTCAAACATGCTTCGCACTCTGCTGGGCACCCTGTGAAAATTACAGGATTAGAGTCCCAGCAACGGCAAAATTCCCTGTAGTATTTATTTACTGTATGCAGTTTATATATGACACTCACTGTGCACACACTCTCGCTGGATGTCGCTGCGCATCAGCCCATCAGGACAGCTCTCCAGACATTTGCCCAAGTGGAGGTAGAAGCCCGGCCGGCAGCGGGTGCAGAAGTTCTTGTTAAAGCAGGAGTCACACTCGGACCTGCACTCTGACAAGGATACGCAGACCCACCACCTCAGTTTATTTAAAACAGACAAGTTATGGTGTGTGTCGTGCCTGTTAAATATACAGCATGTCTCAGAGTGTCCATGTGTGCTCAGCAATACAGTTGGAAGAAGAGGCCACTGCGGGCAGATTCATGTCCAAGTGATGGATGAGTCGAAGTTAGAAAAACACTTGATTTAATTTAATGTCACCAGAAACATTATTCACAGATGAACAGACATATGTGTTTGTGTAAAGCTATGACCTTTTCTATTAGTGCTTGTAAAACAATGTGCTTATAAATGTGTTTTAAATAACGGCTTTTTCTGTTCTGATACCTACAATAAGCAGTTCATGTACAGTACTTATTGCACTTTGTCTATTTAATTTCCTCTTCTCAAAAGTACACTGGCTTTTGATTATAGTCTAGGCTGCAACGCATTTCTAATATACCTCTCCAGCTATTAATATATAACTTAAAGGACACATATTATGCAAAATGACTTTTTTGAGTTTTTAATCCTTCCTCACTAAAAATGCTGCGGAAGTTTTGTTGGTGAGATATCTTTTGTTCTCCCAAAAACACAGTTCTAAATGTCCCAGATCTGTGATGTCATAGATAGAGCTCTGAGATACTCTGCACTGTATTTAAGTCTGTAAATCGTCCAGATTTGTTTTAAGTATTTCTGCAGGATTAGCATATCAAGCAAGATTGGTTTGATTGCATAACTCTGTAATTTTCTTTGGAGTCAGTAAATAGAACTCTAACTCATTTTTTGATGTAGAAAACACACACAACCCTTGTGTGACTTTACTAGACATTTTTATTAGTTCTGGTGCATGAGATTCCAATGTGGAGGTGCTTCGAAGCAGGTTTGAAGGAAAAACAACACAAAAAAATGCATAATATGTGTCCTTTAAGTATGTGTAGTATGTTTGGAATTTAACAATAAATTTTATTATTATTATTTTTTATTTATTTAATTGAATGCCATTAGATTAGGATATGAACATTTACAGTCTATACTTAACTACCTTCCTCTTGAACGTATATGACTTACTTGTGCAAGTGTTTCTCTCCGGTGAACGAATATCGTAAAATCCTGGAGGACATGACGTCATGCACACTCCGATCTGTTTCATCCCAATCCTCTCCAAGTGCATGAAGAATCGTGGCTTACATGAGAGGCAGCCATTGTAGTCGGAGCAGGTCAGACAGCCGCCTTGCTGGCACCCTAAGGCCCCGCTAGAAATCTCTGTCAAACACAAAGCAATAATGGATATGAGTGCAGGAAAAATTGTGAGTAGGTGCAGTGGGCCAAAGAGTATGTTGTTTGTGACTCAATGGAATTATTTTTTAAATCTTTGAGAGATGAGTTTGATTTGTCTGGGCAAATACGGTGTCAATTTGATGTTAAGATTTGACACACTATATTTTGCAGTATTTGCAGTGACTCTAATATTTTTATCTGAAGTTTTATCTGCAGTTACAAATTGTGCAGTTTGGCTTGGACAAGCTTTGAAATAAGTCATACAACTGCATACAATTGATCTTATCCTGTTCAAGTGCTTAATGATGCTGGCCTTTACATTATGCAGTACCACTGCTTTAAAACCATACTTTTTTGAGCTTGAGGCTTAGGAACAATTTATAGAAGCCAAAATGCGTGACTAAGAAGCATACCGGTATAAATGTTCCCGTTATAACTGCTTTTAGTGACAGATGATCACAATATACATGTGCACTATGTTGGCAGTCTTATGCATTGCAATGTTTAGTCTGTTTACTGATGTATAACCACAAGGATGTATGCACGGAACAGGCCTCTCTTGTAGATGAAAGTCAAACCTGCTATTATCAAGGTGGTTGCAATATTGACATCTGTTCAGTGTATTTACAGTCCAAGGAAAAGTGAAAGTATAAGTAGTAGGGTCAAGGAAATGACTAAAAGCTTGTTTATTGTTGATTGATTTTATCAAAATAGTTAGGTTGCTCAGAATCTGCTTTGCTTGAGAAAAACAACAAAAACAAAACTATAATCTGTGAATCAAGAAAGTTTAATATTTTTAAAAATGTTTCAGACTTTATTGGAGTAATGTATGAGCACATTCTGCAGGAGTAGGTCAACTCACACAGCTTCTACTTAAAATCTAAATTTGCAATGCATTTCAAAGCAGTGCCCATAAACTGTGGCTATAATTACATTTCAAGTAGAACTAGTAAACCAAAGTTTGGGGAACTAAAGAAGAGAGTGAAGGCTGGGATCAGAAGAAAAATTTCAGATAAACAGACATCTGCTTCAAATGTTAATGATCATAAACCCTTGTGATTAGTGCAGGTCAGCATGGTGCAGAAATGGCAGTAAAAGTTGCAGTCTTAAGAGGGAGCACTCAGATAGCAGCAAACTTCTCTATTGTACAAAGAAATACTCTGAGCAGTGAACAGTGCTATTACTGTACAGTACACAGTTAAAAAGGGAGTACCTGATTTTTGTTCTTATTTATATTTAAATGTGTCCAAAGCTTAAGAACACATAGTGAAACTGGAGCGGACCACCCAAGCACAGCCAATCAGACGCTCTTCAGCTTTTCATGAAAAATAAAATACTTTATCATCCGATGCAGATAATAAACAGCTGTCTTATTATGTCATAAACTGTCACATTTAATACATTTAATACCACTTTTTAGTGGTAAAAACAAAGATGCAGGTACCTCAGATTTAAGTAACAATAACAAGTTACTTGCTTCTTGAAGTATTTTACATAAAAGTTATCACTGAAATCTATTGTTTAATTAGTGATGCCTTTTTTTTTTTTAAATCAAGGTTGCATAAAACACACTAGCCTATGACACTGAACTTTGCATTCTCCCAGTAAGTCTGTTTTTTATGATTTTTTTTTTCTTCAACATTTAGCAGATAACTGAATAAACAGGCACAGGAGTAATAAATATCAAGTTCGTAGATATCAAAGATTCAAAGGCAGTAAATGCTATGCTCACCTGTAACAGCTGATCATCACTTGTTTCCACAAATACTCTGTAATCTTTTTTTTTTTTTTTTTTTCATAGCAATCCGTGAACCCCTCTGCTTCTTAACCTGCCAGTTTGCCATAGATCACAAACACTTAGTTTGAAAATTTCAGCAATCTGTACAATTGCTGTCCATTTGGCCAAATGCTTCTGCCAAGCCTCTGATTCACAGAAGACTTAAGACACTGGAATTTGGCCTTGCCCTTGCCTCTCACTGACAAAACCTCAGTTGTGCTGTGGTATCTGGAGATACATACCAACAAAGTCACATACGAATAAACACACGCACATGCTCACACATAGAAACAGATGGTGATGGGAGAATGGAGTTGTGCAAGAAGTAAAGAGATAAAAGAGCCAAACACTACCCCTGCCTCAAACATGCCCAATGTGATTGTAACTGCCATTTAACAAGTAACAATGAGAACTGATAAGCTATATGTACTTTTTAATATATTCTAATTAATCCACACCGTTTTTCATTCATTTGTGTGATTTGTTTCTGGTTAGAGATGGTATACTTATTTTGGCATGTCTGTGGTACTAACTCATCAGACACCTGTAGTGTGCACTGTGAGGACTCTAAACGGTCTCTATTTATATAGCACTTTTCTACCTTTCAAGGCACTTAAAGCGCTTTACAGTCAGGGATCTACTCACCAAATGTATGCAGACACTGAGGCAATATGAGTTAAGTTTCTTGCCAAAAAAGACACAACGACAGTCCACGCTTGTCGTCTACTGTGGCACCTGGTGCTCTAGTAGTTTCCCATCCAAGTACTAACCAGGCCCTAATTTGTTCAGCTTCTGAGATCTGACGAGATCAGGCTTTAACAAGCAGGTATGGCCACAATAATAACATATTGAGTTCATAAGTGTTCTTATCTTCACTCGTCTCAATTCAGAATCTACCAACAGTGTCTTGTCCCAGTGCTGTTGCCATGATGACCAAGTGGACATTGACTCTCATCCTTGTTACACTCTTGATACCTCTGAAGTCTGCACTCATTCACCCCATCACCAGCTCCGGTATTTCCCTCTCCTCCTCTTATTTTTTTTTCTACATATCATACTTCAAATTATATCATTATAATTCAATATGTTTTTGCCAAACTTTTTCTGTAAGTTAAATTTAGTTTGTTGTAATTTTTTTATTTGTCCTTAATTAACAAGACACCTGCTTAATTGTTCCAGTAACCCTTCAAACACATTCTAAAATTTAAAATGGAAGTTTTGTGGACTGATCCAGTCCTTAAAGGAGACCTAGTGAGCTTTTTCTATGTATTGGGTAATAAATTGCAACATACACACATACATAGATCATTGCAGTAATTTACATTTTCTTTGTTGTAAAATATTTTTTTAAAAAATGCTTACCAATAAAAACAAGTCTACTGACTTCCTGTTTAAAACTGCAGAACTGATAAGTTCCGCCACTGTATTGTCAAATTTAACTGTAACAAGTTACAAGTGTTCTTAAAGTTGAAAAGTGACTACATGACAATTTTGAACCCTGCATGTTTTACAATACAATACAGGGATTTTACAATATACACATGCATGAATCAAGTATAGCTTTGACTAAAGTAATGATGGAGTCCACTTCTAAAATATGGTTAAATACAAAATAGTGGATTTGACGTTCTCATCTCCCACTTGGCCAAAGCAAAATGTCTTGGAAACCATTGACATAAATTGACATTACTGCATGTTGCAGTCTTCTTTTCCTTCACTGACATGTTTTGTGGCCATTTGACCAAGCACGGTGTATGGACAGTTAAACTACTCTGGATAGGACAAACAATCATAGCTTAGCTCTCCAGGAATGACCTAACCTACATTGAGTAGAGCTGCCAAAGCAAGTAACCTCTGAACCCCTTAAACCACATAGCAGTTCACCTCGCAAACTGTGTTTTTAAAAAGGTTAGCCGTGGTCATTGTAAAAAAGGTGTGAGAAAAAGACAGAGTGCAAACAGAGCCATGTGGGTGAAAGTAAAGAGATGTTAAAGGAGGTAGCATGAAAATAGTAATAAATACCCCGTAGGTCTATTGTCAAAGAAATTACAGTTTTGGCAAGAAGGTATATGAAATATTCCAGGTATCTTGTTTGCAGACCTAATCACACACATCTGGACTGACTCAGTCAAAAGATGCATAGAGGACCACTGACTGGAAATGAGGAGGAATGGATTTTATTATTCCTAATTGTGATTTGATAATTTTTGGACTAACCCCTACTGATCTATAGGAAGCATAAATGCTATGGACATATTGCAACTTTACAGTGTAATGTTTAGTGACTATCGTTGTAGAAACACTACCTTACTATAAAAGTTGTTTGAAAAGGACAAGCCCTAACTAGTCCCATTAACCTGTGACTGGCCCTGTTCGCACCGCTAGAGAGCGACGGTGACCACTGACTTGAGCAGAATTGTGTGCAGTTTATACGGCCACCAATTAGATAGGCTGTTATATTACAGGCAAGAAAGAAGTAGGCTTATGGTTTCCCAAGTCAGTATAGCAACTTCTTTGAGCCCAGACTGCTTAAATCAATGTTTAGACTAGGCATTGTCTGGTGAAATTGGACAGTTAATTAAAAATGTAATTAGATTAAATAATTTAACCATTTCAAATGGTCAAATGTCCACCGCATTCACCGGTCCATGCCTGGTCTAAATAGGCTACCTGCATGCGTAAAACGTAATAGTGTACATTGATGGTAACTCACGTTTGTGGTGCCGGTGCCTGCTGTGCTGACCGCCAGTGTAATCCATACAGTACAATATGATCAAAACAAAGGAGATCAGTTGCAATTGCATAGTAGCCCACAGAGATGATTTTCGTAAAGCCAACGTCAATATAAACCACTGAACTTATTGGATAAGATCCTTTGGTTTCTCCAAACGCAAGCGTAGTCGAGCCAAAAAAAACAAACATAAAACAAAACAATTAAAGACCTCTAGAGCCCTATGCTATGTGATATGAGATCGTGGCGATAGTTCACGCGGGCCCATTGATCCCTGGCCCGCTCGGACTTTATCATCCTGGATGAAATCTTCATTCGGAGTTGCACTGACTCAAGACAATCTCCGCGCCGTTATACGGAGCATCCCATTGGAGAAAGCAGAGTTGCCAAGAAATGTCACCCGTCTTGCACGAGAACACGATATTAACCATTTGTGAGAATAAAAGTGATGAAAAACACGTGTTCATTCCTTGGAAAAAAATACATTTGTAACATCCATTTGTAGCGCTCCGGGTAAATTTTGCGTCCCGAAATGTGCCGTGCGTCCTGTGTGCGTAAAATAGTTCTGACAATCCAGGGTCTGTTAAAAACCGAATTATTTAAACATTTCTGTCAATCAACTCGAATTAGCGCTTGGACAGTTTACTTTACATGTGGCTATCAAACTCTCATCCCGTGTATCCATCAGCAGCGTGCAACTAAAGTGAACCAGAGTGTTTCTACACAGCTCTAACGCTTTCTGCTTTGCGTGCAGGACTCATTCACTCCCTCCCGTAGTCCCGCTGATGACTTCAGCCCTCTGCTGTCTCTCCCTCTCCCCCCACGAGCTGCAAAGTTTATTTAGAGGGCAAGCCCCCCGCGTCAGGCACCGAAACAGAAAGGGAGAACACACTGGAGTTATTTTAACAAGGGTAATGTGTCCTGTGGCTGGTGCGATACCTGCCTCAAGCACGTGTAGTGTGGAGAGAGAAGAGGACACATTTTGTAACTAATCAGTTGTGTTTTTGCTTGTAAGGTTCTCGTGTCATAATGAAGCATTTAATAATAGGGCTCATTTTTACCACAAAAAAGCCCATGGCCAGGCAAGCTACAGACTTGAATCAAAAAAGACCTGACAAGCCTTGATGACTTACAAAGAAAACAGAAGATCTGAAAATATGGACATTTTTTATGCTTGTTCACAATAGAATACTGTATCAAGTTGTGGGGACTTATCCTGAGGACGTAGTTCAGACTGTGGACGGTTGTAACGTTAGCTTCATTCATTTCTTCTGATTTTTATTTTTATTTCTTTGTTTTGTTTGAACTTTCAATGGTTTGGTCTTTTGGAACCTTCCAAAGCAAACATGTATATATCATACAGTTGTGACACCTGTAAGTGATAACAATATTCGTCAATTAATAGCTCTTGACAGAGGTGTATCGTTTTTCGCCTCTAGAGGGAGTTATCACCATAAAAGCTTGAGGCACTTTTCACTGTCACACCCGCGTTACTGGGATGCAATTGTATCTACAATTAATGTCTCATTTGACTGTTAAGGTTGATAGATATAAAATATGTCCAGTCATGTTTTTCTTGATGAAGTTATCACTGAAAGCACTCTGTCTTTCTGAGCACAATAATGCCTTGTTTAACATCAGTCAGTAGTCTATTTTTCAGCAGAACCACAGTCATTATGTTCCGGTTTGAAGGGGTTTGGTAATAAATGGTGAATGCAGATGGAGAAGTGGATTGTATGGCCTCATTTGTCTGACTGCAGTGTTGATGTTTCAGGGTAACATGTCCACTGCTTCTCCTCGCTGTGGCTTCTGCTCCTTCATCAGTCACAGGACTGAAGAGTGCTACGCAAACACAAAGCACACATCTTCTTTATGGCTGCACAGACCAAATGTCCAGCATTCTCTCAAGACCAGAAACAGTCTGTAGCCCATAGTTTGAGCCATTACTCTTTCAACCTCACAAAAATGTTTTTCCTTTGTAAAATTATATTGGTTTAGACACTCAAGGTTAGGCAAAGTCACATTAATATGACAGCATTTGCTCTATAAAACATGCAAACTTTCTACAGACAATGTATCTTAATTTTTGAAAAGTATTATCTCTTGTAACTCCTTTGAGATACTTTCATATTAAAGTGACACCATGTAGTTTCATAGATGGCAACTTAACATTATATGAAGCCAAGTGGATAAACAATCGCAGTAGATAAAAAAGAAATATGATTGTGCAAATCCCTCTGCACTGGCCTTTTTGGTCGCATCAGATTTGTGTACATAGGAGAATAAAGGTGGTCTTTGTGCTGTACCATTCTGTACCAGGCGCACTATCCCATGAGGGCAGGAGTGTGTGTGTTTGAGTGTGTGTATGTAGGATTGGGGTGCCGAAGGTTAAGGTCACTTGGTCAGTCCCTGGGACTGTCCAGTGAGAGAATCAGTCGACACCTGTAAATGAAGTTGGGCAGGTGCATAACCCTCCTAAGGATGGATACACAGTACTTTTTTCATGTGACATTTAGTGCTCGCTCTGTCCCAGTTAATTTGTGTCTTGGGTGCACATTTACTCCTCTTCTGACACACCTTATTATTCAAAGTATTTGTGTAACATAGTGCATTTCTGAGCAAGTTTCTTTTTACATTTTCAATTCCAGCACCTTTATTTAACAACAAGACAGCTATCATTGTGGCAATTGAAGAGAAAGAACCCTAACCGTAACATGGTCCCTTTCTGTGCAAGTTTCTTTTTAACATTTTCTTTTACTTTTTTTTTTTAAACTCATTTTATTGAGATTTGCATAATTTCTGTTTCCAAACAAAGAAAACAACAAACAAACAAAACACTCTTTGGCATTATTTTCTGGTTTCCCATACAAATGAGCAATACTGTCCAGATATCTCTTGACAAGTGACCACTTTCGAGTGAAAGTCTTCGGGGTCTTTTCAGCTGCAGTTTTGCTGTCAGTTCCTCCATATTATAGACTTCGTGGACTTGTTTTTCCCACTGTTTCAGTGTTGGTAGCCCGGTATTTTTACTGTTGTACAATTTGTCATGGATCTTGTTTTGTGACTGTTTTATTTTGAAAATGTTTTGTGTGTTTTTTTGGTTCACCCTTCCTGTCTGTTAATTGTCTGTCCCGCCCTGATGTGTTTCACCTATTCTGTTTCAAGGGGATTTAAACCATATTTAAACCATATGTTGCTTTACTCCTCTGCCGGTCCATTGTCATTATTCGTCTCATCCAAGTCATGTCTTATTTTGTTCTGCGTTGTTTGGATTTGAGTTCTACTTTGTTTATTAAAACATTATTTTTGCAGTTTTGCATTTTGGATCTTTCCTTTGATTGCCCCTCGTGACACAATTATCATTTTTCTAGCAACTAACAGCAAAACTTTTAAAATAGACAATTTATCTCCGGTCAATACCATTTCTTCAATGTTTAAACAACCCAATATATAGGATGACATATTTAGCGGCAGATCTAAACCCAATACAAATATTGCGTTCTTATTATATAATTCAATATTTCTGTATTCTGTATTAAGATATGGGTGGGGGCAGTGAAGGAAAAAAGCCAGACAACACAATTGGAGTCCTGAAAAAATCTAACTTTCACCTTCCAATCAAATCCCCTCAGTGAAGGACTATTAGTAACAGAATGAGTGTCTAAGAGGCCATCATCCCAGTCACTGTCTTCAATAAGTATATTAGCCTCCAGTTCCCATTTGTCTCTAATGTAGTATGTATTTTCTGACTCCTTTACCAAAGTTTTATATAGCATTGATATACTTCTTTTCAATTTCTTTTCAATTATACTAATAAAGTATTTTTCTATCCTAGTAGTTGTACCCTTCAGTATTTCCCATTCCTTGTGAAATACTACATAATGTCTTATTCGGAGGTACCTAAAAAAAGTCTTTTGAGGGCAAATTGTATGTTTGCTGTATTTGAGCAAATGACTTAAAGTAGTACCCTTCTATTAACTAATTCAAAGTCAGCAAGCCTAATTCTTCCCATCTTTTAAAACTAATGTCCTGCAGGGACGGTGCAAAATCAGGGTTATTTGCAATTGGTAAAGCCTGTGATACAGTGGTCACTCAGAGCAGCAAATTTTCTCCGTACAGTACTCCGTCCCATATATTTAAAGTGAACTTTATCCAGATGTTATTCATTTAGTTTTTTCCAAAATTTCTTTACTCAAGAATACTAAGGTAAGAAGAGGGACATTTGCTTTTTAGCATTTTCAATTCCAGCACCTTTATTTAACAACTGACAGCTATTATTGTGACAATGGAAGAAAGAGAACTAAGGGCAGTTATTGTAGACAGTGAGACAGGAGGAGAACCAAGCCGATATTTGATAAATGATAAAAAAAAAAAAAAATAATAATAATAATAATAAAAACAATATCTAATGCGTAATGACTCATCTTATCTGAAAATTCTTTTTCAGAAAATGTGGCTAAAACCAGTGTTTCTCAGTAAGGGGGACGTGGACCATTTGCCAGGAAGTACTTGGGATGATTGCAGATTAAAAATAAAGGTAGGATTTCAAGCATTGTAATGTAAACAATGTTATTTGCTCCACATTTTACATGTTAAGAGGCAATCTTTTGACAGGAAATACACTAAAACAATAAAATGCAATGATTTTGAATAAAAATATATGAGTAAAGATAAAATACCCCTAAAAACACATGGCATAGGGGGTACACTGCGTGAGATCATGGTTGTACTCAAGACGAAAAGGGTTGGGAACCACTGGGCTAAACCACAACCAAAATGCAGATGCAAAGATGTCAATGCTGCTTTCTGGTTTGAGCCCCCTCTGGTCTGACCAAGTACTGGTCTGTCATTGTTAAACTCCTTATTACTCCGGCTATAGTCTGACTCATAAAATTCCCACATGACTTAGACAGTTTTTATTCACTGTCCTGTCGTCAGCTTTTGAATTAGGGTGCCCTCAGAGCGCACACCAATTGATAGCGCGTGCCTGTCTGGACCCTGAAGAAAACAGTCGCTTATAGTGACGCTCTAAGCAGGTTTTTTGACATGGCATGTGTTATTGCTGAGAAAATCCTGGTGGCAATCCTGCACATTCCCTCAGCATGAAGCAAGCATACTGATACGATCATAGGCCTGGCAATTGACTTCAATAAGCAGTGCACATGTTTGAAAATAGAGAAGTTGTAATATATACATGTGCTTCCTGAAATCCTATTGAAGACAGATGACCAGAGCTTCTCTCATCTAAATATGGATGAAGACTGAGGCAACATATGTAGATTTATATACATTAGTAATTGAGTGGATGGATTTGCAGTAGTTGTGATTGTGATGGGGGTCAATGACAGGTCAATGTAAACCTATGGACACAAATAATGAGCATCTAAAAGAAAATAAATAAATAAATAATGGTAATGTAACTACTATATGAATAGCGAAAAGCAGCCTAGAGTCCAGGTCAGCAAAAAAAGATAATGCATTTTTCACAGAAGCATCCCTTAAATGGCGCACCTAATAACTCAAATGCTACCGATCAAGTCTTGTAGTAACTTTAGTGGGTCTAAACTTATGTTGTGTTTTGAAAGAACCACTGACTATGGTTTCCTTTGGTTTTACGACTTGTTCTAGCAAAACAAAACTTCATTCTTCAACGCAAAGACGAGAATCATGATATTATTGAGGTACTTTTGACAATACAATATTTTGATTATAGTTAGAACTGTTATTTCTTCTGCAGTTTTTAAGGAAATGAGCTGTGAAGCTCAAGTGTGCCATAGTAGTGACCCTGAGAGGTATCCCCTGCACAGGCCTGACTAATCTGACCATGAGCATGGCATTAACTGCGCATTCTTTCCAAGGCTGCCCCTCCACTTACCTTGATCCCCATAGGAGCAACATTTCAAATACACCTAATGTACAGAAGTGGCCTTTTTCCTTTTTTTAATGTAATTTATTATTTTATACATGTCAAAAGATACAATGCATTTAACGAACACAGTTTTTTTTTTACTTGGGAACTCAAAATCATGACAAGGTAATTTTTTTTCCAAGGATATGTTATTTTTGTCGGCTCAACAGTGGAAGCATTGTTGGAATCCAGATGTGGTCTTTGATGCCCAACTCTAAAATCTTGATATTTTCATTGATGGTAGTTAGACAGTGATTAAGACAGTGGTTATGATTTGGCAAAAGAATATTCTTGACGAGACTGTGATGGTTTACCATTGCACCCAGTTTATGGAGCCTTGAAGAGACCAGAGCTGCCCAGGAAATTTTAATCATCTTCACTCAGGCTTTTTCCCATCAGTTGTTGCCCGGGTAACAGGCGAGGTTGTCCTAGGTATGTGTGTGGTGTGTGGGGCATCTCCAAAATCAGGCTGTGCGCAAAGGAACCTGTGGGTTACTTTATTAATGTGCATTGTGGATCAAGGAGTTCTTTCTTTAGCGTGATAAAGGGGGCTTTGGCTCTTTGCTCATGACGGACCCTCCACTTTTGTCTGTGTTCACTGAGCTCTGCAAAGAGTGCTGTGCTGGGACATCCCACGAAACAAAGTCTTGAGTTCATGATTCATGCGCAGAGCTCAAAATATCAGTAATGGCGGTGATTTTCATTTTTCCGCTACCCTTTTGATTTAATCAGTTGCTTTTATGTATCTGAGAGTTTACGTATATTTCATTGACACATGATTGTTTTATTAGATTTCTGAAATTCTCATTTTTATTCCCTGTCTAGGGTATTTCTGGTAATTTTTAGCAAATACACGGTACTGGAAAAGCCCTCAGAGAAACTCCAAAACTCCTCACCAAAGTCAGAAAGTTGAAAGAAGGCAGATGGCCTGAGCTTTATTTTTCTAGTGAACAATTTCCTCTCAATCTGAACTCTCCTAATGGAAAGAGGCTGAATTAAAACATGTGTGAAAGTGCAATTCAGCCCTCAATTCTTACTTGGGCTGAACAACCACGGCCAACCACACTCTAAAGAGAATTTGTCCTTTACTAAGCAAATTTATGTGGACATTTTTCCACACAGTAAAAACAGGCTTTCCTCCTGCAGCAGCTCTGGACACATCTGGATTCTTTACAGGAGTGGCTAGTGTTAAGTGATTCCAAGGACTGCAGCTAAATAGGTACAGTGGTTTTATAATTATTGTTCCTCAGTGTGGTTTATAAGTGATAATTTCTAAAAACAAAGCCAATCTTTATGACTCAAGGCACAGTTAAGATAAAGAGCATTCTTGTGCTGTGTTCTGTTCTATGCTGAACGTGCCAATATTATCATGATATAGATTCTTGTCTATATGCAACCTGGACAACACACAGAAGTATGTCTCTTTCCATTTTTTATCCACAGTAAAAGGATTTGCATAACTGATGAAAAGAGTGATGCAGTCAGTTGTGAAAGACTATAGTCGTGTTGCATGCACATATAGCCTATAGGAGCACTGCACACACATGTGGAGCACGTGGGACTAGTAAAATCTGAGTGATCAGTACAAGTAGCAGAGAGGGGCGACCCTCTACTCTGGCTGTTTATGGCCAGTGATAATGGCCTCACAGTAAAACCAACAGTGGTCCAATTCCACACAGTTTGTGACACTCAGTTAGTAACAAAACCTCTGTACAATTTTTTGCAGTGAAGCATTATACAGCATGGTTTAGTTCACTTTCCTTGTTAAACTCCAGTTGTAAATTGTTTTACTTAATCAACCTCAACTCTACTGAAATTATGAAAAAACAAGACTTTATAATGTAATTTCACTTGATTCTGAGTCATAGGACCCACCAATGTTGCCATTAAAAAAAAAAAAGAATGAATATTTTTTCTGATCCAATTGAATGACTGCATCAGATCATTGTAATTACCTTTGCACAGCGTCCAAATGAAAATCATGAACTCCTTGAGGAGGACAGTACTGATTGACTTTACTGATTGCAACCACTTAGTCCCAAGGTCACAGTGGTTTTGAATATGCTGTTAAAGCCATGGTCTCATCCCTTCAGACATGAGGATTGCATATTTTAATCAAACAAAGAGCCAAGAGCAGCTTAAGTCAAATCCTAGTGTAAAGTTATACTATTGCTTAGTTTTGTGTGAATCCAGTGAGACTGTTTCAGTGGACCCTTCCTCCAGGTTAAGCCTTCTTGACAACTACAGCTGTTTTAGGATCACAAAATAATCAGAAATGTGATGTAGGACGTTCGAGGTGAATTTTCTTTGTTCTTATTCAGTTTGTTCTTATTCAGTTGTAGCATAGATAATGAATTACTTGACCATTTTTTCAACATGTGTTCCTTCATGTAAAATTTTATTTCTTTGCTTTTATTAGTTTGCTCAATTGCAAAGAGGTCTTTCTTTTTTAGAAGCCACCCGTTTACTCCATGATGGACCATCTTTCAGCTTCTCCTGCATCACTTCTCATGAGCAGTTTCCCCTGACTGTAACTGCTCATGTTTTACTGCACAAGACTGTATCATTCAACCCAAACAAATTGCTGAACAAATGGCCACCAGCAGCTGCAGCTCAGGCGGATTAGTCGATTTATATGTTTGTTATAAAGTGTTAAATCAAAGTTATTAGGGTGTAATTATTTTTTACAAGAAGTCTCCACTCGCCTCTCACTGCTGCTGCCCTGTGGGGATGTTTGGTTTTGTCAGAGAAACATTTTCACCATCTGTGCTGTCCTCTCAGGATTTATGGATGCATGTTGGAGTGAATCTCAGAGGTGTCCTCACTTGCAATGATTGAAGAATAGGGTTTGTATTTATTGCTCTTATTGGATATTTATCATGATGTACTATCTACACTATTGCATTGTTTTGTGTCTCTAATCCCTGAAGAATAGTATATCTTGTCATAAATCTTGGACAAGAATTTAACAATTGGAAGAACACTGTGACCTCCCACAATGTGCAAACATAATACTGCTTTAAAGGTGCTCTGTGGTGTTAAAAGAAAGTGTTTTTTTTTTTTCTCATGCGTGACATACTGTATATAAACCACAGAAAAGTATCTAATATCGTACACTTTCAGTAATAATTCCATGCAAAGTTTTATAAATGATATCCCAGGTTGAGAGAGTGGCTTTGATGTATTTAGTAAACGTAGCTATAACTCAATAGCACAAGCTCCTCCTTTGTCTCCTCCAGCTAATGTGTGTTTGTTTTGTTTTGTTCAGTCAGTTTTCAGCGTTGACAGATTTTCAAAAAGCAATAAGCATCAAAACCCAGTGAAAAAAAGCCCAAAACAAGCAACCTAAGCGTTGTAAGTAAAAAGACTGATTCTTGCTTGCCTCTCCACCTATAACTAAATCTAGTGTCCAAACCTGAATATAGAACGTGTAGAAGTACATTCTACAATTGAGCATATCTTCAGTTGTGTAGTATCTGTAGTATGATCAGCAAAACGCCTGGAATTTTCAAACATAAACCATTTTGATCATTTAGACGTCATAAAAAGTCATTCCTTGAAGCTGATACTCCTTCTGTTTACATTACCGCACTGGGAGAAGCTCAGAGACGCTGCAGGAATGTTCAAAATGAGATGGCATTGCTCTAATACGTGTGTAAGCCCCACGCTAACGCTGGTTTAGTTTGTTATGTAAGTGATGACAAAATGGTACGTCACATCCAGATAACTTTCAGCTACCTTGGGGCATCCGTAAGGAACCATTATCATATTAGGAGTCACAAATCAGTATAAAAATCTCCATGACCAGCCAAGAACAGCTACATCCAGAGTCCCAGTGCGGCCTAAGGAGTTGTCCTCAAGCTATTTAATCACAGTTGTTTTAGTGCTGGTAGTTAAGTGGTGCGATTTATGGCTGTGTGGAGAGGTGTTGCCAGAGAACGGAAAAACACAGCCTCGTTGAACCCAAGGAGCAGCAGTGCACCAAGAAGACAGGGACAAGTTTGGATTAAGCTTTACCTCAATTTGAATGCCATCATCCTGCTGCTATATTTAGGCCACATGTCCTCTATCTCTTACAGTAAGTCACAGTGAGAGGCATTAGGACTTCATAAATCTCAAGGTTGACACCAGTGTTCGGACGCCCACAGGAACACACACGGTGAATGGACACACTCCTGGAAGATAAGCCGTGAGCTGTAAATATGTCGAGTGCTGAATCCCAGTGGTGTTTTCATCAGTAAAAAGACTGGGCCGGTGTTGGCTGAAGGAAAGCGAGAGCCCAGCAATGACACATGGATGATGAGAAACATGTCGACATTTTCATTTGAGTATGTTATATGTTTAGACATGGACAAAAATCTCTACATGGGTTTGTAATTCAGGGGTTGGTTGATTAAAACAACCAAGCGTATCAAGAGCTAGTTGTTTCGATCAGGTATGAGACGATATGATGGAGTTATGCTGCTAATATTGAATTAGCAGCATAACTTTTTCGCACAGTGATAAACTCTTGTAGTTAGCTGACAATGATCAAAACTTTAATCAACTTTTTTATAAAGCGCTTTTCATACATGCATGTAACACAAGTGCTTACATTTAATTAAAACAATCCCACATGCCCCCACCCTCCACCGTCCCGCCAGACAACCCCATATTACAAGCACCCCACATGCACCCCACACACACACTCACCCCCCACACACAAACACACCCCTTCCGCAGACAATGAAACACAGCTCCTTTCACATACATACATTGGCTGGGTTCAGATGGACCAAAGGTAGCATCATCAGAGGAGCTGTCTGCACCAGGAGCAGTGCCACCTGCAGCTGCAGGCACCAGCCCAGGCCCAGAGAGGAGGTAAGGTCAAGACCAAACCTCCAGGGCCCATGAGCCAGAGTCCAGCAGCCACAGCCGACCACAGCTCCCGGTGCAGAGGCTCCTCAGAGGAAACACTGGAGACCCTAAAAGTGATTAAGAGATTCAAATAAATAAAAAGTAAGTACAAGCAAACTAAGAACTAAAGTGTAACAGAAAAGCTTAAAAATACTAAATCTAACACTAGTAATAAATAAATAAATAAATAAATATATTAATGAGAATAAATAAATATATATAAAACAATAAATACTAATTAAAAGCTAAGCTAAAAAGATGGGTCTTGAGCCTGCTCTTAAAAACCTGAATGTTCTCTGCGGCCCTGAGGTCCAATGATGCTGGTTTGACCTGTTTCCACGGCTTGTGTCTATGAGCAGCGACTCTTTCTGCATACCGGGTGCGTGCGCATTGCCCGTGTTGGTAAACAAGTAATTCCTCTATACCAGACCTGGGCAAATTGCGGCCCGGGGGCTGGATGCGGCCCGCGGCCTGGTTTCATCAGGCTCTCAGTACATTTTGTTACTCTTTTTATTTCTTCTTTTGATTGACTTATAGCTAGGGACATGTGTTTTCACTTGTGTTCTTAATGAATATCAAAGCAAATGGATCAATAAATGGATAACACTGAATAAAAAGCCTCTATCAAACAGAAATGTGCTAGTAATAGTTAAAATGTTTTACATCAATGATCGTAATCAGGCCCTCCGCCCCTCATCTGTATTCGAATATGGCCCTCGGGAAAAAAATGATTAAAATCAGAGATGTACAAGGTTTAAACTGGGATTATCTGGTGACACCCTTGCACTAAACCAATGACTAAACCAAAACCAAATCCCATTCCAAACCCTTCAGTTAAAGACTTGGTTCTTGATGAACTATCTCAGCTCAGACTTGTGTTTACACTTCTGAAGGTACACACTCCCTTTGCCCTCACGTGCCCTCAGGCAAACACACTGCACCCACACTCTCTGGCACCAGCTCTATGAACCATCGAGAAAAACAAATAAACAAACCAGTCAATGACATAACAAAAGCGTACCGAAATATCAAATTATATTTTAAGTGTATTTTTTTTAATACAGGACTTTTTCATTTTGTGACACAAACTATGAGAAAATATTTGGACAAACTCCTTTAAGTGTAGTGTTCATTCATCATTTTTCATTTTTAAATTGAGAACATATCATATTTTTAAAACTTAAGTAGTAAAGTAGTTGTGCTGCCTGAAATACTTGTTTTACCCCAAATATGCAGTGTATGAATTGAAAAACAAAGTTCCCATATGACAATTCCTTTTAGTTAATCTCATCTTTTGCCACTCTTCCCTCCTCTTTCTCTCAGAGTCACGGCTCATTGGAAAACAAACATCCTGAGCTCTCCTCCCCACAGCCCATCTATAAACCATCCCTCCCTCTCGCTCTCTATCCCTTCATCCCAAAGCCAGCCTCCTCTAGCTCTCAGTTTTAGCCTGTAACCATATCCTACCTGCAGAACCCTCTCATGCATTCATCAACGTCAGCAGGCAGGACCGTCTCTCACAGGGCAAGAAAAAACAGAACACAACATTAAATTAGAGAGAGGCAGAAAGTGAGGGAGCGCTGCTGTGAAGAGGTGTCCCGCAGAGGAGGCATGTGTGGAATCAGGACTATGGGCCCCTTGCTGAGCCTGAGAGCCACTGGTTCAGGGCAGAGTTACAATGCCTTTAGAGGCTGCTGTTGCCAATGAGGATTGTATCAAAATGGCTGCAGCTGTTACTCAGCAGTTACAATATCTTTTTTTCTGATACAGTATGTATTGTTATAGGAAAATGTGTTTTTTGCTTTTTTTCCCTAGTGACCTGTTTTAAGCATAACTATTCAAGTCGACTAACAACTGATTCTTAATGGAGATTGTTGATGTGGTGTGAACAAATTGTTTTGTAGATGTGAAAATAAGCAGCGCTAGCATCAGATTAGCATAAGATTGCAGCGGCATTGTATTTACAGATTATAATTTTGTGTGTTGAAGATTTGTATAATCCATTGAAATTTGTATTCAGAAGAAAAGAAAGTTTGAAGCGCTCCACAACAAGTATTATTCCCAGAGGTTACGTTAGCCGGCTCCTGCCGGTCTTTGGCCGGTAAAATGTGCCGTTGACCGGAAAAATAGACGTCTCCGGTCAGTTTGACCGGCAGTCGAAAAAAAATGGAGAAACAATACATGATTTACGGTAGCACTTTAAAAGACCTCCACGGTACCTACCAGTTAAGTACCATGTCAGTTACTAGTAACTAACAGTGACACTTACTAGTACTTACTCTGGTACTTACTGTGGTACTTACACTGGTACCTAGAGTGGTACTTGCAACAGCAGTTACTGGTACATACCACTGGTAGTTACTGGTACTTACTGTGGTACATACACTGGTACTTACACTGGTACCTACAGTGGTACTTTGAGTGGTACTTGTACCAGCAGTTACTGGTACATACCACTGGTAGTTACTGGTACTTACTGTGGTACATACACTGGTACCTACAGTGGTACTTTGAGTGGTACTTGTACCAGCAGTTACTGGTACATACCACTGGTAGTTACTGTGGTACTTACTGCGGTACTTACACTGGTACTTACACTGGTACCTATAGTGGTACTTGTACCAGCAGTTACTGGTACATAACACTGATAGTTACTGGTACTTACTGTGGTACTTACTGTAGTACTTACACTGGTACTTAAGGTGGTACTTGTGTCAGCAGTGACTGGTACTTACAGTGGTAACTATTAGTACACTCACCACTTTTAATAATTTGTGGCACACACATATGTTTCAGTGGTGGTATTATTGGTACTAAATTAAAAAAGTAGAGCTCATAAATTATGAATAACAATAAAATGCAAGTGTTAAAAAAGCACCAACGTCTTTATTTATGTCACAACAATATTGGGTATTGACAAATACCAAAGTAATTATTTGTTTCAGTAAACAAAACAACAGAAAACAATTTACAACAATCTTAGCTTAATTCCAACATTTATTGATAAATACCATGATACATAATGGTAAATAGTGGTACTACAATGGTACTTACACAGTAGTTGACAGTCAACTACTAGTAACAACGGGACATGTTCTAAAGTGACACATACTGGTACTTGAGTGGTACTTACTACAGTAGTTGACCGTCAACTACTAGTAACAATGGGACCTGTTCTAAAGTGACACATACTGGTACTTCAGTAGTACTTACTACAGTAGTTGACAGTTAAACACTAGTAACAACGGGACCTGTTCTAAAGTGACACATACTGGTACTTCAGTGGTACTTACTACAGTAGTTGACTGTCAACTACTGTAGTAAGTACCACTGAAGTTGCCCCACTGTGGCACCTGAGGTTCTTCTGTGGTCTCCCATCCGAGTACTGCTGAGGCCCAACCCTGCTTAGCTTCTGAGATCTGACAGGATCAGGCTTTGGCATGCTGCATGGGTTAGGGTTACGGTTAGGGGGTTAGCATGCAGCATGCCAATACTGGTGGTAAAAGTACCACTGTAGGTACCAGTGTAAGTACCACAGTAAGTACCACAGTAAGTACCAGTAACTACCAGTGGTATGTACCAGTAGCTGCTGGTACAAGTACCACTGTAGGTACCAGTGTAAGTACCACAGTAAGTACCAGTAACTACCAGTGGTATGTACTAGTAACTGCTGGTACAAGTACCACTCAAAGTACCACTGTAGGTACCAGTGTAACTACCACAGTAAGTACCAGTAACTACCAGTGGTATGTACTAGTAACTGCTGGTACAAGTACCACTCAAAGTACCACTGTAGGTACCAGTGTAAGTACCACAGTAAGTAACACAGTAACTACCACTGGTATGTATATTACTGTAGACTATTTGATGATAACTCCACATTAGTTCGTTCTGCGGTCAGTCCGTGGCTGCTCGGTTCAGAAACTGTAGACACGCGCTGATACACGTGACTGCGTAGACCATGCTTTTTTTCTTCTCAACTCGAGACAAAATGTTTACTCGCGTGTGAATACAGCGGTTCAATATGCCAAGTGAAGAGAATACGTCCGTGCAATGAAAGTGCGTCGCTTATGAGGTGGAGGAAAAAAAAAAAAGAAAATAAAGAGGCAAATGCGGAAAGGCGCGTCTCTCTTGAAGATTTTGCATATCAGCGTCAGCGAAACAGACGAGTTGCTGCTGGAAACAAACAGGTATAACACTTTACACGTGAAGCCCATTAGAATGTGCCTTTTCCGTCACCAAAACCTCGTGCTGAACTTAGAAATCTCCGGTTTAAAAGTGGGATGCGCGGTTCCGATGCGCTCAGGGCTTCAAACACATGGGGATTGACGCCAGCTTGACCCGGGTCCAGCGCGTGCGTTGTCCCGGGCTCCGGGCTCAAACACACGGGGGCTCACGCGGGCTTGGCTGGTTTAGTCCGCAGACGGGCACAAAACAAAGAGCGTCTCATCATCATGATAAACAAAAGTTAAAGACACTTCATTAACAATCACTAATTTTAGCTTTAAAAATAGAGACTGTAGGGGAGGCGAAAGCAAAATTCAAGTGCAGTTGTTTGCATAAGGCAATAATATGTGACCGGTTGTTCTCCTAATTAACCGAAAAGTCTAGCGTAACCTCTGATTATTCCACCGTAAATGCTCAGGACTGCTCTACAAGTGTCTGCGCCTGGTAAAAGCAAGCTGTTCGTATTTGTGTCATACTGTAGACTGCATTGTCCCCGTGCGCTGGTCCACGGTCCATGCCATGTTTGTATCAGCCAAAATGGGTTTCGTCGTGCGCCGCCTGCGTTCGTCTTCAGCCGCCTCTCCTTGGCCCTCGCACGGGCTCTTCTTTCACTGCTCTTGTAGAGTTACGTCCACTTTCCCTCTCCAGCACTGACAAGCTACAGGCTTAATCATACGATGTATTCAGCAGTTTATCACAGTAGACCGACCACAATGGACACATTTTTTACTATTTAACTTTTCCCCACACATTTAGGCTATCATAATGTCTGCCTCTGATTTGCCCCGCCTGAACGTACGTCTGTTTATGTTTTTAAAGTCCAGTTGCACATAGCACCGCAAGAGATGTTTTACAATTCGAACCAAGAAGAATAAATTAGGATCAGAGTCAAGTTCATGCTTTGAGATTTTCTGTGTGCGTCGAGATGTTGTCTGTGAGTGGCAGCTTGAATTGGAATATTCCAAATGATTACACTTAGCATGTATACAGGATTAATCCTATTTGCTCACACATGTAAACAGGTTATTCTGAATATTGAGTAAACGGCATGTAGCACCCGTATCGCCACTCTATATTTTTTAAGTTGAGAATGGTGGGTGCTTGGGTTCGTTTTATTTCAGGTGAATACCACTAAGATGCACCTAATAAAAAGTTACTTACACTGTGTTAACGTATTTAATAAAAATTAGACCCAGAGAAGATGTAGAGTTTAGCCAAAAATAATAAAAGGTGTAGTTTAATGAAAAAAGAATAAATTGGTAAAGTAAATAACAGTTCCCCAACAAAACAAAATATTCAATAAGTCAAAATGTACCAAAATAAATAACAAAAATATCCCCCAAAAATATATAGCACAGTCCCCTTTAAATTTGCAAAATCCCTTACCCTTTCAAATTAGGACCTCAGCTTTAATCTGGATTAATCACACATTTCCCCAAATACTGTTTTCCCCCAAAACAACAGACAATACACAGTACAGCAGTGGAACAATGGAACTCAAAGCGTGCGCGTAACGGTTTTCAAACGTTTTTAGAAGATGCTGGATTTTCTCAGACGTTAAGTAAGTTTACTCACGTACCGGTGCTTTAATTCAAAAATAAAAACGTTGCAGCCTGGTAAAGTTCTTGCAAAACATCGAGAGCGTTGAAATGTCACTTGCAAAACATTGAGTGCGTTGAAATTCAAAGGATCTGAAGTCTTGAGCTCGACGCGATGAACCGGTGGCTCCGTCTGGGTTACGCCCGACCTGGTGCATGCATGCCTCTTTCCTTGGCGGCTCCCGCTCTTTTCCCCGCTCCGACAAACGGGTTTCCGGACTCCGATCTCACTCGCAAACTCTCTGCTCACAAAGTAAACAAGTCCGCGGTCCTCAACTGAACTTCCTCGCTCAGAAGTATCGAGTCCCCGGCTCTTAAAAAGTTTTTTTTCTCTGTTAAGCGTGAGCCTCCCGCGCTCCAAGCGGGTGCAGCTGAAAGAGAAAGAAGTCTAGAAAGTTCCAGCGCGTATCCCCACGCAAGGTCACTGTACTCACGCAATGCGTAACAACGACCAATCACAATGACTATACAGAGTGAATACAGAAAGGACCAATGAAACGTAATAATATAACGTTAAGTTAAAAGTAAACAGAGCGAGGCAAAAAACAAAAACCTCTAAAGATATTATTTAAACTAAATATATAACTCGAGCTTTTAATCTAAATCCAAAAATACATATCTTGGATAAATAGTGCAAAATAATGTGTTGTTTGCTAAAGTAAATAAGCGTTTACTTATATTATTTTGTGTGACTTACTTGTGTGTAATGAAAAGTTAAACAAACCTATCATCACTTGTTACCTGGTAATACTCAAATTTACCACTGGGCTACAGGCATATTAACCTTAAACCGAATACTAAGCACATGTAAACGTAGGTCATAGTTGCACATAACTGTGACACCAAATCCAAAAATGCAAAAAAAAAAAAAAAAAAAAAAAAACACCAACAACAAAAAAAGTTTGTTAAGTATAGCGGTGACTATTACCTCTAACTTGTTCCTAGTCCATAAAAACCTTTTTCAAAGGACAAAGTGAATCAAGATGGTTTTCCATACAGTTCGTCAGATCGTAACTAGACTCTGTGACATGTGTATTCTATCTTGCAGTCTTACTTTTTATTTGGGGAAATGGGCAGTGTTGTATGTTGTATGTCACTACAGGAGGAACTATTACTCAAGCGTGTCCATACCCTTTTTAATCTTTTCACTCTGCCTGCTACAGTGTGGCTAATGCTCTCCAAATGGACAAATAACAGTCACACTGAAGTCAATAGATGCTTCCGTACTTTGACAATCTGAAACTATAAGATTTAAGTTACCACCAGAGAGTGACACTAATAGGCTTTACTCTAAACACAACAAGAATGTAATCCAGCCTTCCAATGATTAAGCGCAGCTATTGTCTCATAGTGTAATTACTCCCAAATGAATTTAAACATTTCCATTCCTTCATGCTTGATTGCTGCCGAAAAGCTAATGCATTTTGTCCTTCAGGAATAAAGAATGTGTTTGCCAAACAAAACTCAAAGTAAAAAAGTACAGTAGGCTATGTCATATTTTTTTTCTTTTTATCAATCAAAACATTCTAAATACACTAATATTTAATCTTGTGTTCTACTGTAATGCAAAGGTAATCTCTCATCTCTAATAAAAATTACAAAATATTCAAAATTATTTTTGGAGACAAGTGTACAATTTAAAAATCTTACACTTGTCTACCATCTGGCCTTATGATATCACTATTCTAGTATTGTTTAACACAACGTTATGATTCATCTTGATTGTTTGAATGAACTTTGGGTGTGCATTGTAGAGAATTATGGATTTGTCTTGAACCTGTGGAGATACTCAATGAATGTAAGACCCCATACAGCATCATAAGCATAAACTGCCCATTTAGTGTTACTAGAAGGGTAAGGTGCACTTTATTGTGCTTTTGAACACCTTATAAAGCTTTGCTAAGGATTTGCTTGACAAAACATTGTAGTGAACTTGCACACACGTAACTTTAGCTGATTGAAACAAAGCCTTGTGCTCTAGCTGTATGACTGTGCTTGTTCATGGTTGACTGCTGAAGTGGAGGACTCCCCTATGAGTGATGGAAAGAGAGCCTGCTGCGAGCACAGTCCATGAGGGAGGGGTTTGTTTCCGTTCACCGCTGAAAGACTATCCTTTCATCTGCACTCATATACTGGTCTAAAGGGAAGCCAGTGTCATTTATCTGAGTGAGATTTCACCTGAATTATGACTGGCGTTCCGTGAGGGCCCAAGTGCTTTAAAGTGGTCCTAGAGATAAAACATTTCGAGATCTCTGAGGCTTAGGATGAGGTATGTTCACATGCGTTGCTAATCTCAAAGATCACAATGGAAATATCCTCTTTGCCACATTTGATTTGTGACTCACAAAAACATTTGTATTTGGTTAGATTGTAGTTTATGTCAAAACAAAATGTCCTATGATCATGTAATTAGTGAACCGCTGTCCAAGGTGCTGAATTATGTGTTAATAGGATAACACTCTATAAACTGCTATTGGCAACAACATAGACATTTTAATGTTGTTTACTCATTGAGCTGTAAGAACATTTTAGTGTTGTTTTACAAGCGCTTAAAGAGTTCATATTATGGGCCACTCAAGTCATTGTGTTATCAATAATGAAACACCTTTTAAAATATATATGGCTTTCTTCTCATCTAAATACCTTGATTGGTCAAACTATTACCTGCTATTTATTTATTTCAGAGTGATCATACTGTATTAAGATGCATCTCTAGTTTTAGCCTAATATAAATCTAAATTACTGAAGGCTAGGTTCATGTGAAGAGAGTGAGTTGGCTTTGATGGTCTTCCAGCTTATATTCAACATGTGTCAGTCCTCTCCAATTAATTGGTAACTTTAAGCTTCAAAAAGTATTTCAAGGACGATGCACAGTACAGCTAGCTATACTGTAACGATGAAGAGAAAGATTCAGCAAGCTGGCAATCATTTAGGTTTATGTCGCCTGGTCCGAGAGCACTCTGCTATCAAGCTTCACTTGTTTTGAGCTTGAACTTCCACCATCAGGTGTACCTCTGTAAACAACTGATAACAACACCGAAGTGGTTGTTGTTTTGTTGTTCCTCAGAGCCCCTTACGTGCTTGAGCCAGCTGCTCTTATCAGTGAAGAAATGTACACTAAGTCCAGACAGCGTGAAGAATTTTGCACATTCACTTGGTGGAGGATGCCAGGTGAATCGAGTGCCTTTCCTCACGTACATACTGTACAGCAAGACGATTTGCAAACATTTTCAAACTTGTAAACAAAATACGCTGTGTTTACAGAATGCCCATTTGAGGGTTGTGTGCATGTGTCAGTGTGTGTGTGCATGGACCTCAGGGGGTTATACGCTGCTAGTTTATGTACAAATATCACAATATTCCAACAGAAAATGCATAAATGTTGAACTTAATCATAGCAATGCGTGGTTGAACGCATTCCATTTTTTCCTAAATCAGAAAAACAGGTTCTGTTCACATTACTACATTCTCTAGGCCAATAATATGTAAAACAGATGTAGAAAGGTAGGGCAGCTGAAATAATGAATATTGTTTAAAACTCTTTTTGTTGTAATACAGAAGGTGATGGAATGATCTGATTGAAAATGCAAATTTAGCAACCTGTTGCATCCAGTGTTAAAAAGAATATATTGAATTGACCAAGTTACACCTGTTTAAGCTGTCAGATTCTGGGCCATTTGGTTGTCACACTGGGGCAATATTACTTCCTCTGTTCAGATAATTCCCAACTCCTTTTTTTCCATTGCTCATACTTCTGTGTGGAAAAACTGAGGAAGAGAAACAGACAGAGACAAATGTAGGAAGTGCTATGAGGAGCAAATGATTCTTTGTTTTCTCCTGGTGCAGTTTGACACTCTGACAGCAGCCTGAAAGAGTTTTGGGTCAGTGCAAGTAGTAATGCTAACAGATGCCTTACAGTACAGTCAGGTCAGTACAAAGATGCGCCATAATACAAAAATAAGTAGCGCTGCAACTAGCAATCATTTTGGATATCGATAGTTGAGCAAAATCTTCAGATTTTTTGCAAACATTCATATATTTGTTTATCAATTAGTTGTGATTAATCAACCTAATAAAACATAACACACAGTTATCATGACCTAAAATTAAGATACATTGACCTCAGTTTAATGGGACTTTTTGGTAATGGTACTTTTTTCTCTTTTTTTTAATCGTGAATGAGTGATTTCATGTTGGCTATAACTGTCTGGCTGGGGTCTCATTAGCTTAGTTTGTTATACAGTTGGAAATGTATCCTGTTGAGACCATCAGTGCTAAACTTGGGTAACATTGCAAAGTAAACAGTGGCTCACTCTTTCTATAAAACCCAACATGAAGCTCAATGTGGAATGTGCACACACTGGATCTCCCAAAGTGTGAAAGTTTAAAAAGGCATTTGTCAGATTTTGTGTGTAGCCCTGACTACAAGAGCCCTGGACAGGTTTCAAAAATGTCAGTGCTTGGCCTTTTGCTGGAAGAGGTTGGAGTTTATGTAGGCTTAATATCGGCTTGATCTGAAAAATGATGCCGCGTTCCTATGCCAGCCGGCCGTCCAAAGCAAAGTTGAGTTTTTTCTCTTTTCTATAAAATTGTAGCAGGTGTTCAAAGCTGTTTTTCCTTACTCATACAACCTCTGTCTACCTTTATGTACTGTGTAAGAGAGCAATACATTTCTATGTAGGAATATTTGTTGAATCTTGGTATCATCATATTATTTTGAATAGTGTGAAATCTTATTGAGTTACCATGGGCAGTTTTCGAGTCAATAAGGGGGTTGCAGGATTGAAAAGTCAACCAAGATACATTTTTTTCCATTGTTCACCTGTCCATTGTTTTCTTCTTAAATAGGACTGGATACGTAAAAACATACATTGATTGATTGCCTTTGCATCAGCGCAGATCAGCTTCACCATCCCACCTCGATTTCAGGCCACATTCTTCGACTGTTCTTTGACACAGGGCAGAAAATAGGCTCTTTATTATTCTATCATGATTCTCCAGGTCTGACTGTCTTGTGCGGTTTTCCCTCAACGCAGATCTCATTTTATTATCAGCCCTTCATTTTATCTGACAAAAAAGAAAAGTAAAAGCATTCAGAAAAATACGTTTCTCCCATTTTACTCACCTAGTTTTGTTCACAACTGTTTTACATTAAGATGTTTATAATAAAGATTAAATCCATCTATCCCATTGCCCACTATTACTTCATTAATATCAGTGCAAATATTATAGAGGCAAAGCCTGTACTTTCTTAAACTCATTATTTCTAAGTGTGATGGATCTGTGTGCATACTGCGGGCTGTTTACGTTCCTCCCTTCATCCTGTAACACAAACATAGGTGTCAAACCTCTCAGTTTTCTCTGTGCTCTTCAGTAAAACAGGGCAGGTGCCAAGACTCTCCTACGTTTAAAAAGCGTTACAACCCCCATTTTGGATCAGATATCAGATAAACTTCAAATAATAAAAACACAGGTCATAGCATTGAGTCTTGTCTGATCTGTGTCTCTTCACGCTAATTATTTTCAAGAGATGCATTTGTACTGCGTTTGTGTGTAATTGTGAATTGTTGTGTCATATGGTGCAGGTTTGAAATAAAAATATAAATTCATTCAAAATCATTCCATATTCAGTGATGGTAAGATAGCCACAGCTGCCCTGGGACGCACTAATGAAATGAAGGTATAATCATCGGTTCTTGTGACCACTACTACATCAGTCATTCACAAACATGCTATATTCAAGCTATATAAGGCTGGGGATCGTGACATTGCACATGTTCAGTTAGCCTAATGTTAAACCAGTAGAGATTTTAAAATGCTAATATCTAAAATAGTGTTAAATAACACATATTTCACACTACAAAGTGATAGATAAACTTACCAGTATTGTCTCAGCTGTTTTTTGGTTTGTTCCATGGCTGTTTTGTTTACTTTTTTATATTATTTGGGCAAATGTTTTCCTGGAAGTTCTGCAAACCGGACAAGAAACATGGTGGATTTAACATTATTTCCACAACCCATGTCTCTTTCCGAGTCTTCATATAGTAAACATTGCATGTTTGCGTGCATAACTTATAGCTTAAAGGCCTCTATCTTGTGAAATGGCGCAATTACCTTGCGCAAGCAGCTAGTCCGAAAAGTCGCCGCAGGCGCTTTTTGAAAGACTAGGCCAATACGAAGTCTAAAAGGCGAACCAGTTGGCGCTGATTAGAATAGGTAGTTAAGCCTGCAGGGAGCCTGAATTGAGATGCGATGGAAAACCTAAGAGTGTGGCCTTCCGCACGCTCTTAGAAAGAAAGTGTGAAAATGTTAAGAAAATGAACAACAGGTTATGGGCCTAATTAATAAAATATGTAGGCCTCACACATTGTTTTTCTTGAATTAGGTCTATTAATTATTATTTTTGTTTGTTTTCTTATTGTTTTTATAGGCTGCACAACAAAGGCTGCATGATTCACGAAACGTGTAGGCCTAGCTTATGTGAGGGTCTAATTCTGACACAAAAGAAGTAGGTTTGTGTCAGTGAAAAAAGATGAAGTTGTCCTCTCAGTCAAAAGCCTACAAGAAGAGTTTTCCTAAATGTGTTTTGCCAAAAACTAGGCCACAACTCGGATTGGCCGTATGGAGATATCAACAGAGTAAATTATCACCTCTATGTCAGTTTTTATTTTTTGAAATACGTTCAGTAACCACGTAGTTACAGAACAGCAAAATAACTAAACCAAAAGCAACATAATAATGAATCTAGCGTGAGTCGCGGAGATAGCTGCGTCTGCTGCGTGAACCGTGTAAAGGCGCTCCGTTTTATTATAAAGACAAGCAAAAACAAGATGTAAAACGTTCATTACGGTTGGCTTTGTTCGTGTCATGAGCGGGTTGTGGAGTCTGCGGAGGAGCTGACGCAGGCACAGAACCACAATCAGACAGACCGGACTCACCCAGAGCCAGGTCTAGACCAGGACCCAGGACTAACTGTGGCAGGTCTCACAATGTATTTCTGTGTTTAAGAAGAAGCCTTTCTTATGTATTTCAAGAGGTTATAAGCTGCACTTTCTGATCACATTTATTTACCAGTAAAACCACGTTTAAACACAAGCATGCAAATACTACACTTACCTTGTGTCAGAAGCAGCACATCCATGTGAAGCGTTGGTAACTGTCCTCACTGAAGAAAATTTAATAAATCCAAACAACGACCGCTGTCCAGAGCGTGTCCTAAAGTTCTGTCAGACTGCTGTCGCTCTGTCTCTGGGTCCGTGTTTCTGCTTAAAGCGCTCCAAGTAAACACAGTGCTCCAAACGCATTTGATTACGGGCCAACTTGCTCCTTGTTCCGGTGTGATGAATTATGTCGTCATTCCTTAGTCACGTGCAATTGGCCTAAAAGGTTTCTGAATACAAGTTATAATAGTAAACTATAAAAACTATAAAACAGCAAATATTGTAGGCTTTCGGCCAGAACTCATCCTCAAACTAACGAAGCTCCACCTGCAGGCAGCTTAGCTCCACCCTATTCTGATCAGCCCCAACTAGTTGCGCCTTTTAGACTTCGTATTGCGCCTAGTTTTTCAAAAAGCGCCTGCGGCGACTTTTGGCACTTTTGCCAGCGTCAAGTTTTGCGCCGTTTCACAAGATAGAGGCCAAAGACTGTTCATCTTACAAGACAACTCAATAGTGTTTTCATTGATTAAAGCACTATGATAAAATGATAAACAAGTTTAGCTAATCAGCACATTCTGAACTCTTCTCCTATGAATATCACCTTCTTCAGTTCACTCTAACCTCTTTCCGAGCTTTAGCCGGTAATACTTCCTCCTGTGTGTTTATGGTTCATCTCCCAGTGAACCGACTCAATACGTCTTGATGTAGAAACCTCTGTTGAAGTTGCAGCCAAATCCCCTGGATATAGACGGTCTGTTTTTTTGTTTTTCACCTTGTGCTGGTGGAGATTGATGGCCTACATAAGTGGTCTTGTTCTCTCTGGCTATTAAACGCATCCATCAAGCTTGTACTCAATTATTAAGATGGAACAAGAGGAGGCGATTGCCCTGTTACTGCTGCTGCTCAGGTGATTAAATAGCATTTAAAAGCTCTGGTCTCCTCTGACTGATAGTAGAAAAAGCCATCAGAATGTTTGTGTATTTTACCATCAAGACAAATCCCTTTTCCGAAATGCCTTTTATCCTTTGTTAAAATGCTGATGCTAGTCTGGGATAAATCCTGTAAACTAGTGATGAATGCCGGAGCAGATTGGGCCTGTAAGTCTGATGATGTAGTGCACAGCATGGTTCATTACCTCCAGTTAAATTGTCCCGTTAAAGGATCCCACAGAAATTGTTGGGGTGAGAAACACTAAAACCAGAGGCACAAAAAAGTTCCTCGATCACTAACTGACTTAGAGACAAATATAATCCACTTTGAGGGAAACTTAAAAAAGGTGGTTAACACAAAGAACAATTAGCCAAAGTGAGATACAATAAGAACAACCCTTTTCCTTTTTTAATATTCACTTAATGTCTCTCCATTTAATTTACATTGATTTCTGTCACATCACAGCTTTTAGCTTTCACCCCCAAAAAAAACAATTTTGTGATTTTGCTTCTTCCAATGCATGCTTACCACACAAATAACTTAAGCTGGCCAGCTTCTTAAATTAAATAAAATTTCAATGCATGTTATGTTGGAAATGTGACATTTTTGCCCACTCACAAATAAACCATATCAGTTCCATCTGGCCCGAAAATCTGCACTCCGTCTAATGGGAGTTCAAGCCTGTAAGTTTTCACTTGAGTAACTGTATCTACAGTGCTTAGTGTTGAAGCAGGAAATTTACAGGGACAGGTCTCTTCCAAACCGTGCCAGTGCAAATATCTGCTTCTCAGTCACTCTAAAAAACAAAGACATTGAAAGAAACACGTTTTTTTTAGTTATGAAGAAACATAGAACTAAATCTCAGCTCTTACCACTGAATTATCATTCCAAGTCTTGGCATTTCTACTTTTAATTTTCCAAGATACATGCCTAGAATTACTAAATCGCCCTGGTTTATGTTTTTTGTTTATACCAGTCAGGGCTGAACTTAGGCTCATAATAATTTTTACACTTTTGAATCTGGACTCCGACTTTAAGGCTTAAACTGGCTAATTCATGGAACACTTTTTTTGTGAGTTTTGTGTATTACAAGGCTAATATTAATAAGTTGAACATTTGAATGATTGAAAGATCAGTTGAGCTCTGCTAAAGGCATTGTAGACAAAAAAAAAAAATCTAATTTCCGCATGGTTACAAATATCAATTTGGCAGATTTGAGGGAAGTGCAACGGAAAATGTATCGCAGCGTGCCTGTATCGGGATAGGGATATTGCATAGGTTCTTGGCATTACTCAGCCCTAAAACCAATTCTGTTCTCATCCATACTGTAGCCATGAAATTAGCACCTGTTCTATGGAGTCATATCTGACAAATGACATTACATAAATGGTATCCACATGTGTTCAGTTTTACCTGTCCGACATGGAGTGGCAGTAACTCACTTGAATGTAAATCTTGGGTCCATCCAGTCTAAAGGTTGTGCCCTAAAAAGAGGGGTCTGCTTCATGTATAGGCAAAGATTTAGTCCCACAGAGACAAAGTGAAAGACCTACAAAATCTACAAAAACCTACATGCAGCTCTGATGTGTTCTGACCAGTTCATTTCCTCCTCTTTGTGAAGCCCGCCTCACTGTCATGTTAAATCCTCCGTGTGCCCTCTAATCCACAATCACTGACACATGTAGTAATTTAAAAGCACTCATGTTGGCCGGGAAACCGCTTCCTCCAGCAGTGATAGGCACCCGTTTATATATCTGTCTTTGTAATCTGGAATGTTTTAAAGTTGTTGCTCTTACTGCATTTTCTGCAATTCTTTAGCCAAAAATAAATGATAAGATCTAACTATTGCCAGGCAGCACCAGTTAGCTGATCACTCTTAACTGCGTGGGTTCTTAAATTTTCCAGTCATTAACTAAGGTGTGATTTAGTGGAACTCAAAACTTCACGTACGTTGTAAAGTTGAAAATATGTGTATAAACATTCAGGTTAAATTTATTTTCCTTTTAGGTTTCTAATTATTGTCTTTTTAAAATCTTGTTTCAAAAGGTTTGGTTTGGTTTGATTCAAAAGTGTTTACACTGTCTAATGTTATAGTTCTGCTAAATTATGTTTAGACCACTTGAGCTGAAGCAGTGCCTCGTAACTAGTTAATATGTGGTCATACCAGCTCTGTAGCCGTAATTGACAGATTAATTAGCCAATCAGAGAGACGAATGGTCTGCAATGTAAAACCCAACATGACTGCTTCAGACGGAAAAAAAAAAAACATAAAAAAATAATGTGGAACTAAAAAACATCGCGGATTTCTGCAGAATCAATGAAAAAAAGCAACATTTTAATGTGAGGTGAGTGAAGTTAGATTTTGGTCTAAATGACAGATGACCAATCAGCTTCTTTGTTTCATCTGTGTCATGCAAATAAACTAATCTGATTGGTACGATGTAGATTTGATCTGAAACGCAGGTGTGGGGCGTGGTGACCAGACCCACTCTTCGCAGTTTGCTGAAGCGTGGGTTCTGGATCCCAGGCAACAGTTTACGGCAAACATGGACATGTCCTGGAGATGTGACACCCCAGTTATCAGTTATTTGTTGTGATCAAAGAAACAATAGTTGGAAGTGACAATTAGATAATCATTTTGTTTGTGAACTGTAGGCTTTGTCATTTATTAGAATTGTCATTTATTACAAAACAGTGTATATTTTATCATTTCTAGAAAAATAGAAAACCATTGTTCATTGAGAGATTTGCGTGATTTTAGTGTTCAGGCTGCATGAGTAACAGAGAAGCTCTAGTATGTGTTTGATAAATAATTCTTAAACTCTGTTGCGTTCTTTGTCTGGTCAAATCCAATTGAACACTGAATTGTTGGGACAATAGAAGAGAGAAAACGCCATATTTGAAATCAACATTGTTTATTTTGATTGGATGTTCTGAGGCTTAATGAGTCCTGTGTTATTGAAATGTCAATCAGCAGTTTTTCGTAATTCACAACAGCACTTTTCCACATTACATTTTGGACAGTTTGAACTACTTGTGACTGTTATTTCAGTTGAAAAAAATTCAAAAATCTATCTTGGCTGGATTTGTTCACACCTCTTCAAGCTTTTTCCTGCCTGCATAAACAAAAATGTTTAATTTTACTTGACATTTCATAAAAATGGCCTCGTTTTGTAAATTGTGGCTTTCAAGTGCAGTTCTGGCTATTTATATTGTTTTGCATGAGAAATTACCAAACTCAAGCCTGTCAAAAGGAATCGGTCAATCAACTCAACTCAGGATTCAGGATTTTGACTGATTATACAAGGATAATGACACATAATTGTGCTCTTTTTGATCGTCAGTGCTTTGGAATGAACGTAAGATGTTCTGGTGAATTCATGTAGATTGTGAATAATGATGTTGACATTGACTATGTTATAATATCTAGAATGGCCTGCCTAGACTTTCCTGCATGCGCTCTACATGTGTTGTCAGGACTGTGGGCTTATCTCTGCAAATTAACCAGTGATCATCATGGCTGTCCACAAGTCATATGAATGATCATCAATTTCAAAGCACATCAAAGGTGTTTAACACATTGTGCCCTACATTCACACAATTCTTATGTCAGCCACACTATAGTCTAAATTTCAACAAAGACATTGAGTTTGTTTTTATGTCACAGGTGATAAACATTGGGAGGAAGTTTGGTCTGATCTGAAAACACCCTGCAGTTCAAATTATACGAAGTTGTATAGGAAGCTCATTTTCATCAACATTATATATTGTCAGCAGTTATTACATAGCTATAAGATTTTGAATAAACCTCTCTGCTCCTAATAATGTTGCCTGAGTGTGTTTTGATGTTAAGCAGGTTGTTATCAGTGAGCTCAAGGAAAAACAGCCAAACAACTTTGTAAATGTACATTTTTAGAAGCACTTTTCTAGCATCTCATTAGGAGTATATCTGGTTTGGATCAAGGTTAATTTGAGGAAATTCAAACGCTTTTGTTTCCGATCATTTGAGATAAACTTCTCTTTGGTCAGGTGGGTTCAGCCAAAGTTGCCAAGTCTTTATTTTGGAATTTGATTACAATATTTTGGTTTTTAATCAGCATCATTTAGGCTTCAGACTGAGCAGGTCCCAGTTAGACACAATCCTGCACTGATCTGGATTTGAGACCACAAGATGCCTGTCACCTTGTGTTATAGAGACTGATCCTTTCCACTTCTGCAGTTTACCAGTGCAGTTTATGAATGTCAGCTGCCCTATATGCTTGATCTGCCAGACTCTACTAGCTACTGGTTGTACTCAAGTTACTTCAAAATAACTTCGGCTCCTGCTATGCTGCTGCTGAATTCTCCCCTCTTCTACATTTTACTTATGCACACTCAGAAAAGTATAGACAAGATGCACAACATCGCTTTTCAGTCACCAATCCTATTTCATGTATTTATTAATTTGAGAATTTGAAGTATAACTAAAGGAATACATTGAGCAAATTATAAAAAATTGCCTTTTATGCAGCATGCCTTGAATTCCTTATGCAGTTTTTTGTATTAAATGATAACAAAAATGTGATGCTGAGTTCACCAGATGAATTTTAAGTCTGAGGTGTAAACAAAGAGAAAGCTCAAATCTATTTTTCTGCTTAAGTGATGAGGTAAGAATGGAAAGAGCAGGAGCAATTGTCATCATAACATGATCATTCATCAATCTTCATACAATAACGTGTTTGACTTTATGACTACAAGCACTGAGGTCGTTGTGCATTGCTAGGTTTCAGAAGATGTTACAACTTTATACAACCCTCTTGATTGAGATGAGGGACAAAAAAGTACATATAAGATATTTGATGCTGTCTAGTGAGAGTATTGACCTATAATCAATTAATTTAATCACATTCAATGGAAGTACCCTAAAATGAATACAGAGAAACTTCCTGCTAGGAATTCTCTATTACGCTGAAAATGATACTTAAGAATTATTGTTGAAATTAGGCAAGAAATTGTAAGGACACAAATTTTTAAATAATGATGATGTAGGCCAAAAGAAACTAAAAGAGTTCATTTGAGCCAGTCCGAAAAGAGATGAGCCATAAAAAAAGTATCTTGTGAAATAAAATGCCGTCATTTACAACAAATCTTTTTTTCTCTCTAGATGACTGTGTAAGGAAATTGAAGGTGCAATAACGTGTGTGTAATAATCAAATCTGTATGTTTTAAATACAAATACAAATAAATGCAATACAATATATTAACTTGCTTAAAGATGTTTTCTCACGGCTGATACCAATATGATAATAATAAAACAAACTTTGTTCAGAAACTAAATCATAGGAACACATGTTTGAGCTGGTGAGATTTTATGGATTTCTTTATGTCTTAAAATACACCATGCTACAGTATATACACGATAACTCATTATTTAGGTCCTGTTTGGTCACTGTTTCTGCATAATTAATGTGGATTACGCTTCACTATATTGCAACAAGTAAATATCTAATTTGGAGAATGTATATTGTTTCATTTTCCAAGGAGTACGTACAGTATATACCTAGATAAAGAAAAAGCATTAGCATAAAACAGCTGCAAAGTAGTGGGTGAATACAATTTGAAAGCTAAATGGAGCATGAAGCCCTAGCACCTTTCCCACCATCTCTCACTCTCCTCCAAACGTCGTACATCAATCAGTGTGGCTCCATCCGTCTGTCCGTCTGAGCTCTGGAAAAACACTCACTCTCTGAAGCGCTGAAGCTACTTTGTTTAACCACAACATGATGCTGCAAGAATCAGGGCATGCCTCGGATTCTTACAAACGCTGGTGTGAAAGTTTGTGTGAGGAGTACGGAGATGAGACAAAAACCCAAATGTAGAAAAGGTCGAAGGAAGAGTGCAGTTTGGTGGTCCGTTTACGCAAAGCTAAAGTTGTATGGTTTAGTAAAGGGTCAAATTTGTTTTGGTAATGTGAGAAATGGTCGGAAAGCGAATAGAAACATTTATTTATTTGTTTGTTTGTTTATTCACAGATGTTTTTATTTTAGTTTTAGTTTGTTCAATCATAGACTATACCTTTAGTTTAATTACATTCAATTTTTGGTCAAATGTAGTGTTAAGCTACTCACTTTGAGCATTTTGTAATGGTGTTCAAATGTCCAACTGATGAGAGTAAATACACAATTGTTCACAGTGCTCCTTGGAAAGTAATGTCCATCGAATATAGACTAAAAAGATGCTGAAAGTTGGAAAAACAATGGAAGACGTCGACAGGTGTTCAACTGAAAACAACTGAATGAAGCAGATAAAACAGCAATTTTAAAGTCCAGCTGACTTTTGATTTTGAACAAAGCATCTGTTAAACTAAACTGTTGTCTGTAAAGATTAGTCACTTTCTGTTATTGTTGATCTGTAAAAGATGCATGTAACTGTCAAATGATGTTTAACGTGAGGTCCACTTTAATGAAAAATGTTTATTAGTCCATAAATCTCTGCACGTCAGACAGATTTGACAAATATTTATTACTTAAATTAATTTTTTGTCAAAACCAAAAATTTGTCAAAACCAAAGCGTCAGAGTCAAGTGATCTGACACAAGGAGTTGATTGAGTTTTATGCTTTATGTATCCAAGTGGTTTTGTAAAAGTGGACACTACAAAGTCCAGTGTAGCCCTATTTAGTAAATGAGGGATTGGGACTTGGTAAGACATTCAGATTCAGCTTTTATTTTCCTATTTTTCAGTTGAGCAAATGGAAATACTTGAAGCTAAAATAATGTCTTCTTTTCCCATGACTCAACTTTCCATAGAACATCATTTGCACTATGTGGCCTCCATCTGTAGCGTTAGGTACATTTAATATGGGTTATGTACAGTAGCAGTGGCAGTTGTTGGAAATGACAGTGTTGAAGACCAGAGATTAGTGTCTTGGTGAGAGAGGCGTACGTAGTCTGATGTCCTTCAATCTGTTCCAGAGATGTTTCCACTCCAAAGAAATCCTATCCGTCTGGCTTTAACTAACTGTGCAGTGTCAGACCTCCTGTAATGTTTTCTACTCACGACTCAAGACATCGCCCTGTTACTCCCCTGTGACTTTTTGACCAATCACATCTTTGCTCTAATCCAGACAATACTACAGAATCAAACCAATGTGATTATTTAGTTCTTTTTTGTTGATCCACAAACACAAACTAAAAGCAGATGCAGTGGTTTGAATGAGGCATGCAAAGCTGCTGAAACAGTGCAGGGGATGTGATGTGCCATGAGCTCTTGGTTTGTCAGGATACATTTGGACAAACTCACATAGCCTAGTCGACCCCGGGATTAAGCAAGAACTGCATTTGAGTAAATTGAATGACACTAAAGAAATCCAAGGTAGTGTCAGTACTTTTTTTATTGTCTGACTGAACTGAGTGCTTCATTGCTAGAAAGTTGTAGTGAAATGGGTAAAGAGAGTGAAGTGGGCACGATCAGGAAGCAAACCCACAACTTAAACTATTGTGCCACCTGTAAAATACTTTTCCAGACAGAGTAAAAGTATTGAACAATGAATGTCTGGCCCCTAATACTTTCTTTGTTTTGAGAATCTGCCCAAAGTTTCACTTGGTTTGTGTGAAACAAATATTGGAACTCAACTTTTCATGACATAGAAGTTGTATAATCCCTTATTTCGTAATTTGAAAAATGTGACTCAGTATTTTATTGTTTGGTATTGCGAACACACATTGGCTCCGATTGCCTGAGTCACTGACCAATAGAATATAATCATTTACAAAAAGTGTTGCCACTGAAGCCCACTGTTTACTTACATTGCAATTAAAAACTGACAGAAATCAACCATGGAACTATGTGACCTCTGGTGAGCAACATCTTTTATAATAGACTGGCGCCTGACATACCCCCTCTATACTTCTTCTGGCAGACAGTATCTAGGACGAGATCTTTTCTTTTTGAACTTTGATGTGACAACTGATGGATTAACCATTCAGAGAATCCAATGTCCAATTGTACCCAAATAATATGGCGAGCTAGTAGAATTTATTAGACCCACATTTGACTCCCACTGAGTACAGCTCAGTGCCGTGGAACGGGATCACTCCCACATACAGTAACAGCAGAACCACCAGAACACACAGCTTTGTAAGTTATCTGTCATGTTTTGCTTTCTGTCCACTGCCCAGTGTTGCTCCTATGCAAGATAAAAATAAAGAAGCACCTGACATCAAATGAACTGCTTGTGTGTTTCCCTCCTCGGAAGCTTAAGGGTCGCATGACCACAGAATTTTAGAAAAAGACAAAATGACGACCAGGAGTCGGGGTGGTTACTTTGTGAAGCACTTAAGAAGACATCTGTCTGTGTAAATGTGCTTTATCAATAAAGATTACTTACTAAAAATGTACTGCTGCTGTGGAAATGTTGAAAAAATAGTCCTGTATTACAAATGTTTCAATGTCAAGACAAGGGGACATCCGCTGTATCATGTAAAGATCTGCTTACAATAAACCCACTGTGAACGCTTACATTGAAATAACCCTTCCAAGAGCCAGTTCTTTCTCTGACACCCACAGTTTGTATCCAAATATACTCTGCTCTGTCATCACCTCTTACTACTGCATAAACTGAGCTTAATTAGAGCTAAGTCACCACTACAAGGAAGATTTTTCACTGACCAAAAACTCGGAAACATAGGGCAAATTGCCGTTCTTTCACAACAGAAAGCAATTCAAACTGCCTTCTCAGTATTTCCTTGTAGAGGCAGCAGCACAACAGCTACACAATATAACAACATCACAATAACAAAGACAACAAAATAACAAAATATCAACAACAACAAAAACATCAAAACAGGAACCACAACAATAAAATAACAACAAAGAAATAACAATAAATGTTGCATACATTTAAAAAAAAAAGAATATATTGAATTTATGTGAATCAAAAGTCAAAGCAAGAAACTGTAAATTAAAAACAGTTGGGATTACAGAACATGTGCCTCTTGTGTGGACACAATTTTTTGTCTTTTTAAAACTTTCCGCTTCAGACCGAAAATTTCTACTTCCTGTTTAACTCTTGATTTTTTTTTTTTTTTTTACAGGATTTCCATTTTCTGGCAGTTAGCATTAACATATTGTCATGTGTTGGTAAAGCAGTATTGTTTTTTAAGTTGACAGACATGTCTAGGTTTTGTCAGTTTGTTCTACATAGTTAGGTCAAGTCACTCTGAGGTCAGATGTGAAAGTGGCTGAAATGTGAGAGAGGGCTTCATTTTAAAAAAAAACTTATACAGGTATAATTGAGTAGCAGCAAGAAGAATTGTAAGCGTGAATTATATTGTATATAAACAAACAACAGAAAAAAGGCTAATGTTTTGTTTGTTTGAATTGTTGATCCAATAAAAAAATAAAACCTCTACATACAGTATGTAACTCAGTGTAGAGCTGCTGTTCCTCCTCATTCTAGTGACACTACAATACACTTTATATTTCAGTTCTGTGAATTTTTCCTCAGAGAAGTGTTTTTTTTTTTTTTTATTGGGATTAGTAGATTTGTGTTTATAGTGCTTTCTGTTGAGAGGCATCATTCTACCCATTTACCATATCATCACTTCCTGGTCCATTGGGCGGCCATTTGCTTGTTTTTTCTCCCTGTGTGTCTGTCTGCCTCACTTTTCCCTCTGTCTGTTGGGGCAGGCCTCAGCACCTTGTTCCAAGCTAATCTGTCTGTCTGTCAGTGCCTGGTAATTGGAGCTGTTTAGGGGGTCATCGGCCCCAGGTGGGCGGGCTAGAGAGTGTGTCTGAGTGGGACGGGTGTGTGTTCCCAAGTGGGACAGGAATGTGTGTCCCAGGAACCGCTGCTTCCCACGGCTGTGCCACCGTGGACAGGCGCATACTGCAAGGCGCACATCACTGATGTGTTGCACAGGTGCACTGCAAGCACAAAGCAAAATGCATCTGATTTTACTTTTTATTGACAGGTTTGCAAATATGACTTTTGTCACTAGATTGGCAAGCCGATAGGCTGACATTGGTTGATTACTTTTAAGACAATAGGTTCTGTGCAAATCACAACTGCGCAATGATACTGAGGACATCTTGTTTATGTCTATGTTTTTTTTTAGCCAAGTCAGCATAGATTTATAAATATCATAAGATCAGACAGTGATTAAGTTAAAATAACTCAATCAATCTCTATTTTATAAGTTAATGTTGTTTATTTTATATTTTACATTTAAAACAGCATTGAGAACAAATCAAATTATATTTTCTGACTGCCAACGTATACCAGTGGGACTTGCAGCGAGAAACCCAAAACCCAGACATACAAATCAACAACAGGCCAAAGTAACAACCATATCCATTTCAATCAGGTATGTTTAACGCTACACATCTTGCACTGTACAAAAGTGCAATGCGCTTGTAGAAGTTGGACAAGGATTTTGAATTTTCTATGTGCAGCGCAGATCACGGTCCACACAGATTTATGAGCACGGAATGAAATCTTTGGCAGTTGAATTTCATCTGTAGTTCATCTCCAAGTTCAAGAGCATTTACTTTTAATGCAGCTAAACTTAATTTTACAGATGGGTGTCAACTTTGTAGTCAAAGTAGAAAGTAGAAGCAGATAAAAAATATGACTTCTATTTTGGTGTCTGTCTGACGAGTGAAGGGGAGCAGCGAGGTCACACGAGCCACCCATAGTCTGCTGGAAAGAAATGATCATTTATCACCTGCAGATTCACCAGGGTAGAATTACCAAAGTCAAAGTGGTTCAAAGGTCTGAACTAGGAGCAGGAAAAAGGGCCTAAACATGAATAATGAAGATGTATGTGTGTATATAGAGCAAATCATAACACAATCAATACTTAAAATGATTGTGTGAAATCAGTCTGATGCCAGTTACAACAAGAAAGACCTCCATGTCAGTGTTGGTCACTTTTGATTTATTTTCATTTAAACTTTGTGTTTATCTTGTATAATGCTGGAGACATTACTAATCTTGGTCAGCCATGGTTTTGCATTCATTCATTCAAATGGCATGCATTTGCCATTCATTTTGAGACCCAAAAAATAATTTTAGGGCTCTTATGTTAGATTGCATGCATAGATTACATGTTTTTTTTCTCTATTCAGATTCATCTTAAAAGGTTAAAATATTATACAATCTTGCTATATTATCAAACTTCTGGGTAGTTTGATGTTGCAGATTTGAGTTTTCGAAAAATGACTGTTGGCTAACAAGTGTTACCAGAAATGGGACGACTACAGCTGCTTACTCACCCACAAACACCTCGCTATGTTTGAGTGAGATTGTTGACCAGGCACATTGGAAAAAGACATGATTTTTGTATGTGTCAACACAGTGGCAGACCTCAACGTACCTCTCTCGGTGAGAGCACAGAGGGGGAAAACCAACATCTGAGCGTCTTGCATGTGTGTGTAACCAAAACCCTTCCGATGTGTCGGCAGAACAGCGAGATCAGTGAAGGCTGCCAGTCAGGAGCAGTGACCCCGGCCTTTGGGGCTCTTTAGCGGTGCAACCACCATGAAGACTTGAGGTCACAGACAGAGGAGGGTATTCAGGAAAAGCGGAATTAGGTTAGATAGAAAAGAAGTGTATTGATTATTTTTCTTGATAATTTTCCCATTCTTGCTATTTTAATTTTCATGCTGGTTGAAATATAACTTTTGGCGCTAGTCAAAGTTAGAATACAAGTCACATTCCGTTTCTTTGGGCAAAACCCCTGTTTTTCCAGTGTTTGTGTACACTGATGTTAATTAATATTAGATTAATTAAAAGGAACAGAACAGAGAGGTTTGTCACTTGTGATAAGAGGGATATTAAGTAAAACGCTGAGTGTTTATTGGATGTAGAGAAGCAAATGCCACCATTGTACCATTTATTTCTTTTCCAAAACCCAGTTTGCGTCAATCCAATCTAATCCATCCTCCAACACCCATTAACTTAATGGTTCTAAAAACTAGCCTCTTTATTGACATCTGCAATTCATAAATTAGCCGTGTCAACAGCCAACATGCAATTTGAAACCCCACACCAAATAACCTCAAGATTGCACAATAGTATATTTAAAGTGTGTCTTGAAATCTTTCATAGAACGCAATTATTTATTGATTTGAATGATGATATAGGGCTTAGAAGCGGATGTGGTACAATACAGTGTGATACCCTCCAGTGCAAATGTCAGCAGACTTTAGGACTTATTTAGACATCTTCTAATCAGGACATGGGTCTGCCAGTTCAGATCACGTTTCGTCGTCTTTGTTTAAATCCTTTTCTATAATTGTTCTCCGGCTCCTGGCTTCCTTTCCTACTCTATTTCTCAATCCATTTGTTTTGTAATGGGATATCTGCATCATTATGAGTTATAGAAAACAGTCATAGTGGCTTCGTAGCTATGTGCCTGTTTACCTCCTCACTGCACCACACTGGACGCCTGTTATGAGGACATGACAATAGACTTGAATGCTACACTTTAGTCATTTCCTGGTCTGGCAGGTTCTGTACTGTTGTGTATTTCATATAGAAATGTCACTCTGTTAAAAATTATGATTTATTCTTTGGCTCCAAATATGAAACATAAACCATCTACAAATTTTCTGTGGCTTGGCTGTTTTGTTTGAACGATTAATCACTTTGTGTAGCCACTGAGAGTTAAAGGTTGTGTAAGCAGCACTAATGTATTACAGTTCCAAATTTAAACGATCACACTGACAAGAGGAACATTTCTAATATTTATCTTTTACTTCCCACTGTTTTTTTTCTGCTGGAGGTCGGGGGTTTAATCCATTAGAATGCACAATACTGGTGGCATCAGGCCGGTAAAATAATCTCTTTTCTTTCATACTGAAACAAAACAAAAAAAAAAAAGCAAAGGGCCAAAAACTGTCAATGAAGCTTGTCATTTGGTGTATTTATAAGTTTACTTGTGCAACAACACTTGTATTCAAGCTTTGGCTTCTGTCTGCTTTAAAGTTATATTTTTGTTTCAATCCACGAACCGTTTATTTAATTTGTGCATCAGTTATTTATTTACAAAAACAGAATTGACGGAAACATAAATGTATAAATGATAGTATAAATGTAGTAATGTAATATAGTATAAATGACTAATGTAAGTTGAATAAATTCTGCAGAAAATCTGGAAACAAAATAAGTTTCCTTGAGGACCATCTGTGTTTTATTGTCCATCTGTAAATTTATTTTTGGCTAATGGTCATTAAACTTTAGGGACCAATAAGAGCATCACATTTTCAGTCATGTTTGTGTCTTATTGTGTTTGCTTCTCAGTTTCTACTAGACCATGCTGGACAAGCTTGAAAATATCCCATGCACTTCCTGTAGCAGTGGCAAATAGTCTAGCGTTACAATATTTAATTCTATTGTTTCAGATTGTTCACAAGCTCGAAGTTACCCTCTTGTACAACTAGGGCTGTGCGATATGACGATACATATCGTGGGGACGATAGAAAAGCGTCTATCGTGCCATTTCTCTTCTATCGTTTCTATCGTCTGTAACCTAATTTTATCAATCATTTCAGCAAATAAGTCGTGTGTGTGGTATTAAACGTGCTTTGTCTCACGTGTTATAGCGTAACTTCAACAAAACTATAGTTAAAGTACTTGTACATCGTCAGAGTCGCCCTTTCTTTCTCTCTCCCAGCGCCCCAGCGCGTCTTTGAGCGCGTCAGAAGAGAGAGGAGATGGTAAAGACCGCTGTCCGGAGGAAGGAGGAGTGGCCCGGGCTGCAGTCAGCGCCGCAGTCGTGAACAGAGACAGCCGGTGTGGCTCGCTTTTTCCTTCGTTACTCGTTGTCACTCTCGCCAGAGTTCCACCGCGCCCTGCCTGCCGTGCGCACGTCCCGCTATATCTGTGTTCACTCTGCCTGTCGGTCCGCGCGCTCTCGGTGCAGGTCTGCAGCCAGAGCCTCGTGGAGCGCTCCGCCTGTCTCCATGTACGCATTGCCGTGGCCAATGACCCAATAGTGCTCCGTTAAACACCAGCGAAGCAGCGCTGATGAACGGGACAAAGCACTCCTATCACTTTGCTCTGTAGTTTACTTAGACGTGTGCCTGTTGTTGGCGAGGGGAAACTAAAGCGCTAACTACAGCCCCAACCTGTAGGTGTTAAAGGGCCAGTGCCAAACACAGCACAAATAAGCTATTAAATTCAATAAAAACTGTATATATTTTTTTGTTTTGTTTAATCTAACTTTACTTGATGAGTAAATTAGCCAATTGTTTTATAAATGGATTTATTTTTATTTTACAGCATTTACACAATTGGAAAATATTGTTTTAATACATAAACATGTTTTAATACAATTATAAACATAGAAAACATGACTTTTCTCTTTCCTCTTCACTATAATGAGTCTCATTTGTGACAGTTCAGTTAAATTCACTTCAAAATAAAGTTGAGAAAAGTAAGCAATGAAATAGTGTCAAACTTTACAGTGAATAATTGAAAACGTACTTAATTATGGTATATCGTGATATATATCGTTATCGTGATATAAAAAATCTATATCGGGATATACGTTTTTTTCCATATCGCCCAGCCCTATGTACAACAAGAAAAAAATATATTTACATGAGGAGTCTATCGTTGTTTGCAAACACACATTTGACCATTGTCCACATAGCAGTGTGTTCTCCATACTACAATGTAACACTGATATGCTTTATGGCTTATTCTTTATGACACCCCATTGTGTCCCATAAATCACAGAAAATCACTATCTTTCTGCCGTAAAGCAAATCTCTATGATTGCTGACAGATTTTTATTTTCAGCATTTCTTCTTAGCGTAACATATCATCTTAAAGTAAAGTGACTTGCCTTTTAATGCTTGTGTTTGGCACTGCATGTAAACATTTGTCTCTCTGACCACACTGATGAGGAATCCGTCTCTCCCATATTAAAATTATATGTAGTCTGTATGATGTATCCCCAATGGGGAAATATCACCAGTTTCTAGACATGGACCATGTGTTAAAGTCACATTTTTTCTTATCTAAAGGTGTACTACTACACTATTCTGAAGATTAGTTTGCCAGCCTTACAGCTTTTCTTAAAATGTTCCACGCTATAGTATTAGATGTAAAAATATTCAATTTATTTCATCACAATGTTGCTCCAAAATACCTAAAAAAAAAAAAGTATTCCATTGTGCCTCTCCACAGATCTGACCAGCAGCTTTGTTTAGTGGCACCTGCATCTTGTTTCTCAGTCTTGAAGTCCAGATCATTCTTTTTTCATTTATAAATAAATGGGAGAATGAGTTATGCAACAACATGATACAAAAAAATAAAAGTAGATAACTCAAAACTCACCAATTAAGGGTGGGATAAGGCTAAATTAGACTGGTTTGGGTTCACAAGATTGAGATGAGACGAGTTTGGAAATAATTGCCATTAATTGATTCAATTCACATTTTAAGATATCACATTTTTTTAGATAATTTTTGTTTTTAAATTTAAACCCTGCTTGCAGATTAAATCCCAGATGCATTACGCAACATGATTATTATTATATAGCCATTATTCAGTCCGTGTTATAGTTTAAAAGATAAAAGTCAAATTATTTGACTAAACTGATCTGCTCCTGTGATCACTGTGCGTAGTAGATTTTCTCGCTCCAGCTCCGTCCGCTCACATTGCCACTGCTGCTGGTGTTGGGAAACAAAACATAGAGACACAGAACAGTGCAGCTTTGAATGAAATAGGACTTAATAACTTTTTGAGGGGGAAAAAAAGTGGAAGTGTTTTTATAAACCATTTTGCCACTGTGGTCTGCTGTAGTCACCACCCAGATTTCACTATGAATAAAAGTACAATGAATGAATGTAATATCCAGCCGGTCCACATTTGTAACGACATGATTTGTTGTTCCAAGAAATTCTTTGGACGTGTCTAAAATACTGTTTTTAATTTCACACAGGAAATTAATTTGAGTCTTATTTATTTGAGTCATTGTAAGGTCATGCAGGACATTGTTTGAAATGACACGACATGAGGAGAATTTCTAATCTTGGGCCAAGAGAGAAGAATTATTTCTTCTATTCAAAATGGTGGTTTTACTGTAATGTCTCCAATGGTGGATTAAATTACACAGAAACATTTCCACATGTTCATGCCAGTCTAACACAGTGACATATTAATGCCTGTATCAAGAATGTATAACTTTATACATATACAACAACTTAAGTTTATGTTTAAATTAAATGTTTTAAATTCTATTATTTGGTAATTATGCTGGGAGTTCAACCACAATTGATTGGAAGTTATTTAACCTGCATTGGCAAGTGTAACTTTTTAGTAGCAAAGAGTATAATAAAAAAAAAACATGACTTAAAAAAAAAAAGAATGGGTCGTTTTAGTCCTTTAATTAAAAAAAACAAACATGAATGATTATACAAACTTGTGTTATTTTGATTCATATTGATCATCTGTTGATTCTTACTGATTACACTGTTCAACATTGTAGTTGTAGTTGTAGTGCTGCCTTTAATGACTATATAAACTAAATCAAACAAGAAATCTGTTATAAAAATGAATAGATCCGGTTCTCTCCACATGCACAAGGGCAGCGACCCCGATGTATCAATGTTGTAATTAAAGCTACATTTCATGTCTCAGTGGCTTTCCCCATAATATTTACACTCCTGGAGCTGAAGTTCAAGAGAATTCCCCCCTGCACATAATAAAGTCAGGAGGAGAATTCAAATAAACACGCACTTGGAGGTAACAGGTTTAAGATGTCACGATCCGACACTCATCCATCTTACAGCGCGGCCCGTGTCACCTGCACAGCAAGAGGGCAGCAGAAAAATGCATGTGTTAGCTGGTTCCAAGTGCACTCAGGGCTTGGCAAGTGTAACTAGATTCAGAAGGAAAACGACTGTTACAGCTCCTTCAAATTCTTCAAATGTGGAAATAATTAAGCCGACTGTAAATAAAGTGGAGATGAAGCAATAAACAATGAGCAGCTTGACACAGATGCTGTAGATGAGCATGAGGCTGTTTGAAGATGCTGTTGACAGAAGAACAAGTACAATACTGCAGCTACTGAACTGTCTCGGTCTCGCTTTCAGTCAACTGGAGCCATGAGGCAGATATATCTGTATTAAGTAAAAAAAAAAGTGTGTGGACCCCTGCTTCGGTGAGAGTTGTGTTTGAGGCCCAAGTTTCTCTCAGTGGTCCAAAAACACGCAACCTCAAGTCACTGTCTGGTGTTCTTGTGTGAGTGAAGCAAATGTCTGTATTTTTTTTTTTTTTTTTACTAAATTTACCACTGGCAATTTAAAGGTTTATTGTGTAACTTATTTAAAGGACCAGCTGCTTGTCTCCAAGGAGATGATCATGACCTTGTGTGGGATCCAGAGGAAGATTGGAAGAATGCTGTTTGATCAGATGAGCCCAAAATTGAACCTTTTGGTAAAAACTGTGTTTGGAAGAAGAAAAATTAGTGGCATCGCAAGAATAATTGTAAGGTGGTTTTCAAATCAGACTTTTACTCTGTCATTTGTCCAGCAGAGTGAGCCGACCCTGTGCATGTTGTGTGCAGATCAGCGGAGATGAAAAGTAGATAATATTTGAATTACCCTACGACTTTAATATGGAAATGGTGTATAGATACGCCTTGATTTAAGACAATAACTTTTTAACTGATTCAAAATGGCAGCTGTTCTTATGTTTTTGTTGTGTTATGGGGACTTACCTGATCTGTAGGAGCCTAAATGTGACTCTTTGTCGCGTTGTGACCAGCGATCACAGTGGCATCCACACGCTCAAACTTCTCTCTTTTAGTCCATTTATGCTGATAAAGTCACTCCATCCAAACTTTGTAGTGCTCTGTCCAAACTTCAAAATTAAGAGCTTAAAATTGTTATGGGGAGACAACTTGCACAATCAATGAAGGTCCAAATACTTTTTTCACCCACTGTATGAGATAAGTGCTGGAAGCGCCAAAGCGTGATTTGGACTTCAAAAGCCACACTAAAGCTAGATGGCCTTACGCAAACACACACATTTGGTATAAAGGTGGTGGATCCACTGCACTGACCATGATGTGGTGATAATGGCAGCCACATGTTGTAGACCTGCTTCTCTGTACAGTAAATACACACGCAACTTGAACTCGCTCTCTGTCTCCAGTCTTGCTCTCTCTCTGTCTGTCTCAACACAGTGCTGTCTTCATTAACACATAGTCTAAAGTGCACATGTCAGGTTTTTTTTTAATTCTTTGTATTACTACCTTGTCTTTAGCCAGAATTGTTCATAGTTTTACACCAAGAAACAGTTGTGAAGAAAAGATATTTTTTAAAGGTTTATTGATATATAAAGTAGCAGTCTGTCACGAATACACACATTTTTATTCTGGGACATTTTATGCACAAGAGAAACGTTTTTATGACAGCTTGAAGAACAATTTAATAATATTTGGGTAATAATAATAGTACATTTGTTTGTCAAATCATAATCATACACATATGTAAATTAAGCAAGGCCAGTGTTGTTCCTTGTTTTCAGTAGAATTACAGTTCTAGAATTAATTATGATAATGAATAAACCATAAAACTTTACCCAAATTGTCAACATTTCTTGTAAAATATCATGTCACTTAGGTAATAGTGATCTTGTCATATACACTTTAGGGGATGCTTTAAAGACACTAAATAAAAATGGCAAGAGATTTTAACTTTAATCCCAGATAAGACAAGCATTACTAACATGTCTGTTTTTAACAGTCTTTTGGCATGGCAGCTCAGAGTGACTGACAATGTCTGAATTGTATGGATTCTTTGGATTACGACAAGCAGATTTTTGGATACACCACATGTTTTTAGACTCTGATGGAAACAAACACAAAGGTTCTGCAGCAGAGCGAGAACATGGAAGAAATACCAGACTTTTTGTTTTTGTGTGTGTGTGTGTGTGTGTAGAGCGTATTGTTTATTGTTATATTGTCTTTGGTAAATATATATCATTATTCAAATGAAGAAAACAGGCCATATGTTTGACCCTTGTGGCATGCCTTTTAACCAAGCATCTTTTTCAGTTCTTATATTTTTTTTGTTTGTTTTCTTCATTGTAAACCACAATATTGATCTAAAATCAAATTGACCCTATAGATACAGTTGGTAAGGCCTCACAGTTGGGGGCGTGGCCTGCTGAGGGGGAAAACATCTGCTGCCTCACCATAATAAAGAATGGGAAGCTAAACCGTTTACCTCTTTTAAGACGTTTTCTGGCGAATTAAATGTATTTTTAGCACAACTAATTCAAGTCGAGTTACAACCGGGTTTAAATGGAGGTTACTTAAATGTTGTTATGTCAGAAAAGTAAACAATAAGTTAAAAAAGATGCTAAAAGACACCCGGCAGCGCTAGCATCACGTTAGCATTTAGCTCGCAGCTACCGTTAACATTGCTAGATATACAGTATTTACATACTTGGAAGGTTGAATCACTTTATTTATCCCCATGTCTTTGTGTCTGTATTTGACACAATATATCTCCTAAAGTCCACATTTGCTGTTGTAGTTTTTGAGCAGTGACTGATAAAGCTGTTGTTCTGATTCACTCCCCATGTTAACTTTCCCCCTCGGAGGGCCGTTAGTGAGCATGGCCTTTGATGCCGACTCTATAGCAATAAGTCTTCCAGATCAAAATTGCAGCACTGATAAGCCCCGCCTCTTCAGAGTAACACTTTTGCATTTTTAATTTTTCGCTACAAACTCTTTTAGAAATCGACATCTGAATGTTGATTTCAAATTATTCCAGCAGTAAATTACAGAGATGTGGACGGAGATTCGGGGGGTAAGTAAAGACAAGACTTTTCTTTTCCATTTTCAAGCTGAGAACATTATACACATACGTATTTTAGCTAAATTTTTCTGTAATTTTCAGTCACGTGCCCTCATTCTTAGTCATCAGTTGAAGCCAGTCACAGCTTTTTCAGTCTTATATTGTGAAGCTGTTTTGAAGCAAGAGAGATGCAACTAATGTTTGAATAATCTTTTTCTCATTTTGAATATGTTTTTTAAAGTGTATACCAAAATATGAATACATTATTATCCAAAATCCCAAAAAATTGCAGTGCAGGTGATTCTTAAATGTAATGGCTGTAACCCACAATAATCTCATCCAAACAGCCCATTTCCAAAGACAACATTTTAACCTAAACAGTTTCTTAAGAGCACATGGGTTATGGAGCCTTGAACAGAGTATTATTGACGTTCCTTCAACTTTGACTGATGAGTTTGCTCCTGATTAACTGGAGAAAGAGCAACAAAGAAACCTATCAAGAATTCACACAACTTGGATTTTTGTACCGCTTCCTATACACATCTGATTGAGAGAAACCGGTATCAATAATTCCCATCAATCATCCACTTCCTGCCTCAGTCAGCAGCTGGTCTGTAGGAGAGCGGCGAGATTCATTCATTACACACACTACATCATTACTGTCAACAGCTGCCAGCCAGGCCAGCCCAGTATCCAAATAACATCATTATCACAAGTATTCTTCAACAACGTGCCCCCTCTGTAGCCCCCCGGCCCTCTGCTCCTCCAGGAAAATCACTGGACTCCTCTCCCCAGTCGCAAAACGGGCCCCCAACCGCCCCCTTGCTCTTCACACTGCTGCCATCACCTTTGACCTCAGAGGTGGTGTTGGGGAGAAGTCGGGCCCAGCGCCTGTCAGTGCGTGGTGGCTCTAGGGGCAAGACTAATAAGTGAGAAGACTGTGTTCAAAGCTGTTTATGGCTTTAGAAGATAATTGTTTTTGGAGTGTAGACTTTCTTTTCAAGCTGTAACGCAAAGATCCATGCACAAAGTGATCTCCTCATTTAAACCATTGGCTAAGTGTTAGTCAGTCTGAGCAGAAATTTGGTCACAGCTCATAAATCACGTCTGTGTGGCCTATTAAAGACACACACACACAGTCAAGTTGATGGGCCTAATTACATAAAGTGGCTTGTAAAAACGTGTGTTGTTACCAAATATGGTCATTTTGGTTTTGTTGTTTGTTGAGGAATGATCAAATGAGAACGTTTGCCTTTTGTAGTGACATCATTTGTCATGAAATAGTTTTGAACATGTTTTTTAAAGCAGTTTTTGTAAAATAATGGCTCTTGTTCGAAAACTTTGAAAATTGTTTGAAATCGATTCGAGAGGCCAGAATCGATCAGTTTTGCTCGTGGAGCCACTAATCTATACACACACAGACTATAGTTGTATAATGCAAATAATAATACAATAATAGCTATGATATACAAAGAAACAAAGTGTGAACTTGTGCAAGATCTAACTGAATGTGCACTGAGTTCGAGTTCGGTGCGGGTTGGGACCTGGGAATTTAGAAAGTGCTTAAAACCACTGCGCACATGTACACTGTACTCCAAGGAGTGCGGATGCGAGTGCAGGGGCCACGCGGGATTGCGGAAAGGATCCGCATGAAGTTTATTTTTCCTGGAGACAGCAGCGATCTGGTGTGACTTAATAGACCTTTCGCCGAGCCCCGCCCCCCTTAGTTACTGACAGCGTGCCATAGACTTCAATGACAAAAAGAAGTACACCTGTTCACGTTAGTGACTTTTTTAAAGCAATTTTTCCGCGATATCCTCTAGATCGAGGCAGAAGAGGTTCACTATGCAGCGAAGGGATTTATTCAAAACATTAAAATACATACCGGAGGGGACATAACTCCTATGGAGGCTAATGCTACTGGTCTAAAGCTAAATCAAAGAAACCCATGATTTTAACGTTACATCAAATGCAACAAGCACAGCCTTGTCCTGCTCTTGCACTGCCGGGTAAGTTCGCTTTCATATGTTAGGTCTATTTTTCTCTATTGCAAGAATATTGTTCATTTACGAGGCTATGTTAGCGAGCTAAACCTACCAGTGTTGGCTAAAGCTAAAGGGCTTGCTAAACTTAGCAGCTTAGAGCGCAACTTCTGCAGTTATATCCTCGTCGTGGTATAACTTGGGTCTAGTTTGTGTTTTTGCCTCTAGATCTAACAACACAGTCAGTCCATAGCTATAGTTAAACATTAGTTTTACCTTTAAGCAGACATTTGTTCGATATATTTAGCTGGTACTGGAGCTGCCCCGAGCCGCCCGCAATGTTTATTCCATTGTAGGCACTGCTCCAGTTGTTTTCAGCTTTAGAAATGGAAAGAACACAACTCCTCCGGTCAATATTTTGGGTTATCTGCGGTCCAGTTTACAAAAACCATAGGCGCATCGCTTCACCATCTTGCTTGTAGCTAGCTCAAGATTTGACGGACCATATTTACATAGCAACGCTTGCTACGATGTTTGATTGGACAATAGCCGTTTTGGGGCGGGGCTCGGCGAAAGGTCAATTAATTATATGAGCATTCTCGTGGGAGATTATGTGAATCCTCTTGACTTTGGACAAAACCGAACTACGGTTGACTGCACCTGGTGCAACAAGCACTTTACAAGAAACCCGCAATTGTCCCGACCCAAACTTGCCTTGCAGTCAGTGTACACCCAGGGTGATGAGTGAACTTCTAAATATGGACACTAAATTTGACTATTTACTGTTCAAATGTTCATAAAAAATACAAGTTCTGTGCAACAACAGTGGCTTTGTTTTAAGTGTAATTTTTTGTGGTTTAGTTAGTGTTTAATCATGATTTAAGTGAATCGTCTCATCCCTACTAGAAAATACATTTGTAAAATTACCTTTTGTTTTGTGGCAAATCACTATGTTTTATCAAACATCACATAACACATCACACATTTCATTTATCAACAAAGTTTGAAGAGAACATACAATCAAATGTGGAGATCTACATCAATGGCAATTATTGATGCAGTGGAAGAAATTACAAATTCATTGGACAAAAAAAAATGTAGCGTTGGCGTATTTTCTTGATTTGAAAAAAGCATTTGATACTAATAATCACACTATTTTACTAAAAAAAATTAGAAAGATATGGTATTAGAGGTTGGCTTGGAAGTGGTTAAACAGTTATTTAAGTGAGAGACAACAGTTTGTTAAGATGGGTGAGTACAAATCTGAATGTAAGACTATTATTTGCGGTCTTCCGCAAGGTTCAATATTGGGACCAAAATTGTTTAATTTGTACATAAATGACATATTTAATGTGTCAAAATTATTGAAATTGATATTATTTGCAGATTATGGTTATGAAAAGGTAATAAATTGTATAAATTGTGAATTAATGAAACTTAAATCTTGGATGAACATTAATAAATTATCACTAAATCTTGAAAAGACAAAAGTAATGATGTTTGGTAATTATAAAGAAAACCCAAAGTTATGCATTGCGTTAGATAACATAATAATAGAAAAAGTATCAGAAATCAAGTTTTTAGGAATTATCATTGATAAGAAATTAAGTTGGAAATCCCACATTGCTTACTTACAAAAGAAAGTATCAAAAAACATCTCAATAATAAATAAGGCAAAGTATGTGTTACATTTTGAGTCGCTTCGTTTACTGTATTATAGTCTTGTTTTCCCATACTTAACGTATGTGAGTGAAGTTTGGGGCAACAATTATAAAAGTTCATTACAACCACTGGTAATCCTTCAAAAACGTGTAATCAGGATTATTCATAAGGCCGAATATTTGGAACACACTAACAAACTTTTCTTTCAGTCAACACTTTTAAAATTAAATGATATTGTACAGTTGTTAACTGCGCAATTGATGTACAAAGCCAGTAAGAATACACTACCATCAAATATTCAGGATCTTTTCCAAGAAAGTGAGAGCTGCTACAACTTGAGAGGATATGGTAATTTTAAAAAAACAGCCTGTACGTTCTACAAGAAAAAGTATGTGTGTGTCTGTATGTGGAGTTCGACTGTGGAACAGTTTAGGGATGCATCTAAAAAAATGTACGACAATACATCAGTTTAATGTAAATTACAAAGAAACTGTTTTTTTCCGGTACAGTCTGATGGAAAGAAGTTGATTTCATATATTATTGTCGTGGTATCTTTGTGTAGAATTTATGTTATTCATAATATTGAAATAACTACAATATCTCCTGCAGTAAATATTTTGTATATTTATCTAGAAGAACAGCACTTCAAATCACAAGTGTAACTAAGGATGTGCAACTATATAAAAGTCGATGTAAAGGGTGGGGTAAATAAGTTTTACTTCTTCCCACTCCCTTTCGAGCCTACATCTGTCTGTTTTCTTTTTGTTTTTCTGTTATAAATGTATTTGTGTAATATGACAGTCAAGCTCGAAATAAAATGATTGATTGAATGTGACGGGATTGTCTTCCATTAAAGCAAAATAGGTCAACCAGCCAAGTATTACAATCAAACGTTATAAATAATGACCTCTGTTGTTCTGCCTGCTGAAGTTGTTCTAGTTTAAGACCTGACAAGATGGTCCTTGAGAGTCTACACAGGGTCAAGTGTGAGATAGAGCTCTGCCTCTCAGCTCTGGAGGAGATTAGTTATTTGTGACACTGAGCTCATCCATCTTCAAGAATGTGATACTGAGAGAGAAGGATTAGGCCTCAGTCTATAGTTTACTATGTGGTTGGCTTACATGATTCAAACCTCCAGATCAAAATGTCTCAACCCTTTTTTGGAAAATAGGTTCACCATGCACTGAGGAGAAATGAGGCTTTGATTTGGTATTTCAAAGTTCACCAACCTGTTATTTTGATGCTAAGAGACATACTTAATCCTTGCAGATGAAGCTCTTGCCAAACTATGCCCAGATGTTATTGTTAACCAGCCTCACACAACATGCACACAAACCATCCGAGTATTTACTAAAGGAGAGCTGCTCTGTCACTTGGTACTGAGTGGAGTTATGATATGACCTGCTATGCACCATTATCTTTAAAAATGTTGTGACACTGTTGTACCACGGTTTGTCTAATACTGAAATGAATAGTCTGTATAGTGATGAGCATAAAGCAAATTGTGTATGGGCCACTGACAACCAAATAGCTGTCAACATTAAAATGATAGGTTGTTTTGTAATTTTATGCTAACATTTTGCAAATGTAATTGCTAATAAAAACATATAATCCCTATTTTGCAAATATAGATCAGGTAGTTTATTACCTGTCTTTGCGTGCCAAAGGTTTGAAACAATCAAAGGTCGTCCAGACAATATAGAAAAAATATATCGTCTGGCCACCGTGTCCCTCATTCAAATTTCTGTAGCCGTGATTGACAGATTAATTAGCCAATCAGAGACACGCATCTTCTGCCATGTAAAAGCCAACATGGCTGCTTCCGACAAAAAAAATACATAGTAAAACATTGGGGATTTCTGTGGAATCAATGAGTGAAGCAAAAATAATTTTAATTTGAAGTGAGTTAAGTTCGATTTTGGTCTAAATGACAGACGACCAATCAGCTCCTTTTTTCTTATGCAAATAAACTAATCTGATTGTAGATGTAGATTTGATCTCAAACGCAGGTGGGGGCATGGTGACCACCAGACCCACTCTTCGCAGTTTGTTGAAGCGTGGGTTCTGGATCCCAGGCAAAGGTCGTCCATGTTAGAGGAACCATATTTTTATATTTCACCTCCAGATACAGATGTGCAATATTTGCCTGGCTGTTCCTTACGACATATATTTGAATGTCTCTCGTAGCATGTTCATAGTACATTACGCAGTGAACTACCTGTAATTTAAATGTATGAAATATGTATTTTATTTCATACTTTTATGACTTAGCATTTTAGCTCTATTCAAAGCCATGCATTCTGCATTATGTGCATAATAAAATATTTTGATGACTCAGTGTTAGTCAGCATTATTAAGGTCCCCTTAGAATGCATCACAGTGCAAAAATGTCAGTTTATCATTGCTGTACCTTTTTTAAGTTCATTTTGTAGTCATGCTCCAGAAACTGACATCATCTACCATCTCTAATCATCTGCCATTCACGTTGCTATCCAGATTCAAAGCCATAAATCATGGTCAAAGTTTGCAATGACAAGCAGATGCTTTTGGCGCTCTAATGACCACATTGAGCAAAGAGGCTGTGTAAAGTGAGTTCATAAAAGATATAGAATACTAAATGTAAGCTTTTTGAATCTGTGCAGACATAGTAAAACTCATATTCAAGCTTAAAAGGGTATACTTCAGGCTAATCTAAGCAAAAATATGGAAAATAACTGTCACAATATGAAAGAGTATTGATCAAGGTCCATACCGCCATCACTTATCAATACTCTTTTACATATGAAGCCATAAATGCATTAATCACAACTAATATATGACTGTTGAATAAAGATGAGAGGATTTTGATCTGTTTGGATTTTACCGGTCCAATCTGAACTCAATAAAAGTGAAAATACATGTGTAAAGACAAATGGCTGTGGTATGCACTGCTGCAGTGTTTTGTGACCAGCTGAGGAAGTCACATAGGTCAAAGGTCAAAGTAATGGGAAAAGAAACCAGGTCATCAGTGAAGTCAGACTACTCCCTAGGGATACTAAAGGAAAAAACATAATTTTGTGTTTTCATTTTTCAAGTAATTTGAAGTGTAAAGTGTGACTACCCACTTTTTAAATATGTAATCTCTAAAAATCAGCCCTTGTACATATTTAATTTCTATTTACTCCAGTAAATATATATAGTTTTTAGTTTCCACATTGGTTCATGTAAAAACTACTTTGCAATGCCCTGTCGGCATCAGAGCATTTTAAGACCAGGGTATGCACTGTTACCATGCTATGTTGTTGTTATAGCTATGCAGAGACAAACTTGCTCTGGCCTCCGAAATGTGTCAAAAAAAATTCAAAATAAAGAAAAATAAAAATAATAAAAACTGAGTAAATAGGATGCTTGAATTAAATTATGTAACTGAGGAATAATGTGAATGTCACTGTGGCAGTAAAAAAGTAAAAAAAATAAATAAATATAGGACATGCATGCTATTTCTTTTCACAATTACATTTTTTACTTTTCAGTCCAACTTCTCTTCTACCTTTTGTTTGTTTTCTTCTCCACCTCCTCCTGTTCGCTTCAAACTCTTATTTCTAGCTGCAGTGAAGTCTAAGGAGCCATAAAAAGGGAAAGGCAGAGCTCTCAGCCATAACAGGAGAGCATCCCTCTGAAATCTTAGATGCCCATTAAGCTAATGGGGCACTCTGGCCTAGCTGGTGGAGTAAGCCAGTTTGTGCTATAGCTCCAACACACAAGAACTCTGTCCTGGGACCATGTTTCTTCATGTTGGGGTAAACATAGCCTAAAGTAGCTTGCCTCAACTAAAAAGGCTATCAATGAAGTTTTTCTGCTCAAACAACACTCAGAAAGGTGTCATTTTTTCATATGTTTAAATTATTAGTAAACATTGCATATACACTGATAATTTATTACCTGTGTTGGGAAAAAGTAATTACACATTACTTTTTAACTTTATAACTTAAAATCAATTTTCAATGACATTGTCTTGTTCATGCATCTAGTTATGTCTAATGTCTGTTGTTGTTAGCATTGTGGCTAACTGTGTCATAGCCCACATTTTATTACAACTATGTATGCGCAGAAAAAAATATAGCGCCTACTTGTATTTTGGTCTGCACATGCCTACATTTTTGCAAGTATACAGCTAGTATTGGTTGTCTGTTACGATATTATGAATGTGAAAAAATGATGTTTGCCCAATAGAAAAAACTTGAGTAGAGTAGTTTTTGTGTTTTGCTAAAATTTCAAAACGATTTAATTAAAAAAATATGTAAGAGAAGGCACAAAGTAGGCAATGACGTGTTACCATAACAACACACATTTTATTTATTTATTTTTTTTTTTTTAGTTCATGTGGAGTTTATACAATATTAACACAAATTTGTGTGCAGATTGAGTTTCTGAGAGTGAGGCGAGCCCCTCCTTCCGGCCTCCACAAAAACAAAAGGGGTGTAGAGAAGTGTGATTCCTGTCTGCTGTAGGATTTAGGTGTAAATTCCCATGTAACCCCATGACTCCGGATAGAGGGAGTAGCTGAGTCTGCCTCCTCCTCTCAGTGGTCCTCGGGGGGTCTGGGGTAATGAAGATCGGCCCACAGGACGTCTCATACAGAGATGTGTGTATGTGAGTGTGGTGGTGGGATTTGCGCTCACACACGATTGACAAGATTCCAACGCGGCTCTCTTCGTAACCTCTGGAGACACTGAGCTAACTCACAATCTGCCAAGATACACCACATGCACTCACGCTGCTGCTGAGAGCTTTGCTTTTTCAAAAATGTATAGTTATATGTTCATTATCTATATTTACTGTAGGTTGTCTCAGACTTTGTAAAAGAGGTGAAAAAAATTAAGTAACTGTGTTTTCTGGACTATATGTCGCTCCGGAGTATATGTTGCAGAAGGCCCAAGATGTCAATTTTAAGAAAAAAAAAAAAAACGTGACGTGAGACATGTTTTTCCATTCTGCTCCTGTCTGAGCTTTTTTATGGCACAGGGATTGCACAGAGGCCAAGAGCCACATACAATACATATACTCAACAAAAATATAAACGCAACACTTTTGTTTTTGCTCCCATTTTTCATGAGATGGACTTAAAGATCTAAAATTCATTCCAGATACACAATATTACCATTTCTCTCAAACACTGTTCACAAATCTGTCTAAATGTGTGATAGTGAGCACTTCTGCTTTGCTGAGATAATCCATCCCACCTCACAGGTGTGCCACATCAAGATGCTGATCTGACATCATGATTAGTGCACAGGTGTACCTTATACTGCCCACAATAAAAGGCCACCCTGAAATGTGCATTTTGTTTTTGCTTTATTGGCGGTCTGGGGACTCAGAACCAGTCAGTATCTGGTGTGACCACCATTTGCCTCATGCAGTGCAACACATCTTCTTCGCATAGAGTTTATCAGATGGTCTATTGTGGCCTGTGGAATGTTGTTCCACTCCTTTTCAATGGCTGTGCGAAGTTGCTGGATATTAGTGGGAACTGGTGCACGCTGTCGTATACGCCGGTCAAGCACATCCCAAACATGTTCAATGGGTGACATGTCCGGTGAGTATGCTGGCCATGCAAGAACTGGGACATTTTCATATTCTCTGAAACGCCTTTGGAGACGACTTATGGTGGAGAAATGAACATTCAATGCACGAGCAACAGATCTGGTTGACATTCCTGCTGTCAGCATGCCAATTGCACGCTCCCTCAATGCTTGTGGCATCTGTGGCATTTTGCTGTGAGACAAAACTGCACATTTCAGGGTGGCCTTTTATTGTGGGCAGTATAAGGTACACCTGTGCACTAATCATGATGTCAGATCAGCATCTTGATGTGGCACACCTGTGAGGTGGGATGGATTATCTCAGCAAAGCAGAAGTGCTCACTATCACACATTTAGACAGATTTGTGAACAGTGTTTGAGAGAAATGGTAATATTGTGTATCTGGAATGAATTTTAGATCTTCAAGTCCATCTCATGAAAAATGGGAGCAAAAACAAAAGTGTTGCGTTTATATTTTTGTTGAGTATACATACACTATATATAAGTCACACCTGAGTAGGTATAAGTTGCGCCCCCTGTCAGACGATGACAATTAAAAAAAAACAGAAAATACGGTAAATACTATGTAATTGGGTCTCTTTACTGTGTAGAGGTTTGCATCTCTCCAAAACTGACTCTTTTACGGCTTGTAGCAAAGCTTCCCCCAACTTGTTTCAAGGAAAATACTGCTTTTTTTCATAAAATTTTACTATTCTCCTTCAAACATGTTGCTAAGAATATTTCATGTTCTTTCTTTTTCTTGAACCAGGTAAATATGAATCAGTATTCATCATTGTATTTTCTGGTATAAAAAAGTATCAGAGAATGCAGTAGTTTCTCCTCACCCTGACACAGCATTATGCACAGGTAATCTCCAGGGTGGGCTGCTAACTGTATTTAATGACCATACTTCCACGTGTGTTTACTAGACCAGTCAATTCGCTCAAGGCTAGCTCCATCTAGCTCTCTCAGTGGTAGTCGGACATATTGTCTGTCTCCCACATTGCTACTGACTGTGATAGTTACACAGTAGCTCGGACGCCTCCTCAGACAGTACCTCATTCAGGAGCCCTACAGCTATGGCTAACAGGGCAACCACACAGGAACAACAGTTTTAATAGCAATCTAAGCTTTATAACTGTAGTCTGGGAACTCCTTTAGACAAGATACTATTTCAGGTCAAACACAGTTATTGACCTGTTGATTTGTTTATACTTTTACTTTACATATTCATGGAGGTAAAATATCACTAACTATTAAAGATTTTCACCCTCAGGATCTCTGTTATGTAAAGTGTCATGTAGAAAAGAGGAATTATGCTTAATCACAATGAAGGATGAAGAGTGTAGCGGTCTCTATCTTTGTGCTTTGAGATTTCCTCATTGTGGGGGAGGCCCTGTACAACACACTCTTTTTTTTAGATAAGTACATTTTTAAGTCGCATAGCTCTACTTGAGGCTTACTTGTCTCTACGTGGGTAGTCCAGCAGAAGTCTTTTGATTGCAGAGGTTTTGGTGTTGTGGTTGTTCGTTGGTAACATATTTGTTTCGAGGACAAATTCAGCTGTACTGACAGAAGGAAAGTGATCAAATCTGAGAAGTCTATTTATACATTTGGAAGGGAGAACTCTCTTTGTCTTGTTCTGTGAGAGTATAGTATCATCAACGTCCTTTAGCCACCTCAACCATTTTTTAACCAACCATAGTTTTGATATATACCCTAGACTTTGTGATATAGACTTTTTTCCTTCTAAAAGCAGAGCGTTTCCCCCAGCCGATCATTTTTCTCACCTCATTAATACTCTTCCCAAAGGTTGACGTTCTCACAGCAGGTAAATAAACCATGGCTTCAGGACAGGGTCATACATAACTTCTAGATGACAGATAAGGCGGGGATCCATGGTGGAGGCATTGAGGGGTGATTTTTATGACAGTTGGTGTAGACATTGTGCTGAAATGTCTGTTTAGTGACTTGAACTTTGTGTTGTCATGTGAATTTAATAGACCTTCATCTGAGCTCAATGATCTACTCTGAATGAAGCGAGTCTGCTAGACCAGAAACAGAAAGATATATGAATGATATGTTAAATGTGGCATTGTGGCCTGACCACGCTACACACAGAGGTGAGATATTGCCCTAAACCTTGCTGTGGTTTTGGAGCAGAGAGTGCTCCGCCGGGATCTTCCCACATCACTGCAGGTTGACACAACATGGCAGCTCTGAGGAGAGCACTGCCAGCTGCAGCTTCAGCCCATTGACTTCAGTGTGTTTTCCCCTGAGTCATCATTACAAGGCTCTCAGGTGCACCTCCACTCACCAACCCTCCCCTGATCTCAGTCATATCACATCTAACAATAGTATAAACATCTATATGCACATATAGGTCTACGTTGTGTATTTAGGAACAATTCGTACTGTGGCCAAAGCAAAAACAGATTTGTTCATTCTGAAGAAATCCCAGTTCACTAACTTTCTCCTCCTTTCTTCTCCTCTCACTCCAGTGATTTCTCTCACTCTGCTTTTTTCTTTCCTTTTATTGTCTTTTTTTTTAAACAAGTGGTTGTCTCACTGCGCCAACATCAACATCTAATAAAGCCTAAAGATAAACAGGGACTTGGGTCTACGGCAGAGTGGATTTCATCCCAAGGGTGTACTGCCAACTCCTGTCCATCTGCTCAAATGCAAACCTGCTGTTTTTACCACCAAAAAGAAAAATATATCAAAACAATGTCGTCAGTACTACATATAGCTCTATACAAATATGACCCGGATGGTAACATCTGGTTTTGTGCTGAAAAACACGTAATGATATTTTTAGCATTTATTGGCCAACAACAAATAGCTAAGTAGTTTTTGTTTGTTATTTTTAGAAACAGTAGAAATGTGTCAAAATGTTATATTGGCCTATGTCAGCACAGCAGCACATGCAGGCGGTGTGGATCACTGCGAATAGTGGAAAATAGTTTGGAGATGTACTGTACAATGTGTGTAGAAGAAAATGTTAGTTTGAAAAGAAAAACACTTGGTAACAGTAACTCAAAGGCAGTCGCCAACTTTAACAGTTTTGTGGCTAAAGAAAAACAGTCACATCTGTTCACTTTAGTGCGCTGATAACCTTTTTCCTCCATTTGTGCTTTCTGAAACTTAACTGTCACATAACAGTTCTAGAGTTTAGAGCAGGTAACACAGTTTGGTTTTAACTCTGTTATACAGTATCATATAGCCTATCATTGTAAGGTGAAAATGACAGCAGGGCACCTGTTGTATCTATAACAGTGAGATTGGTTAAGTTTATGAGCACATTATCCAGTCTGCCTCAAACCTGTGGCTGCTCGGTGCCAGCTGCAGATGTTTGGCCACTGTCCTTTCAGAGAGTCTGGAGTCTGTTAAGATAAACACACACAGTTCACACAGGACAGCGGTCCACTGATGTCTGATGGACGAAAAGTGATACCCCTGTTATACTTGGAAAATGTCAGAAATGCACAAACACACTTTGATCATTAAGACATTCCCAGATTTATTCTTACGTATGTGGTGCATATTCAGTTGTTGTACAAGAGTAACAAAGGGACAACATATGGCACCATCAGTTTGTGATGAAATTATAAAATAATGTGCCTATAGCCACAAACCACAATCACTAACTGGACATAGTTTTGCCTGTCCCTGATTGATCACCACTCATTTATATTTGAATGAAGAATAAAAAAGAGTTGTATACATAAAATACTGAATTTGTACAGCAATTAAAACAACTTGGCAGTGCAACTAGATGAAGAGATGTATGACATAACTTATTCCATGTGTGTCGTTTAGTATTGCATTTTCATTATTTGTAGGATATTTTCCTATTTGGACTAGCAGTTAAATCCCCACATGTGTATAATGGGGTTATACACTCATACTCACTTTTAATGATCCCTCAATCAGATTAGTAAATTGATTATGCCTAATATCTTGTTCTGGGCAAATCCAAGATCAAGGAAATTTGTTAAAATGTTTTAAATATGGCGTGTGTTAATAGAAACAGGCCAAAATCCAGTTGTATAGATTTGTGTGTCTCTGTGAGCCAATTCTTTGTAATGAAAGGCAGGTGAGCCACACTGATAATAGTTTTAGTGTGGTGAGACATCCAACAGCTGCACTTGCCCACACCAGACTGTACATGAGGCAGTAGTGAGCCCTGAGCACAACACTTGTCCCGCCATCAAAGAGACATCTTATTCATTGCATCTGATAAGCTTCTGTCTTTCCTGGAAAAAAGTGGTGCTGAAGGGAATAGCAGGTTGTCTACTAATTGCATCGTTGGTGGTTCATATGTATGTAAAAGATTTAATCAGAAAAATATGTATCATGACTAATATGACATCAGAAGCCTACATAAGTTAACAGATTGAACTAAATTTAGTTTTGCTGTTTCCGTCATAATTATTGTGTGTCATACTTCATTAAAATGCCACCAAATAGAATTAAATTCTCCAGTGTTTTGTCAGTCAAACTAACCAAAACTTGAACATTATTTTAAGTTTGTGTGTCCTTCAAATGTAATCTGCAAAGCAAACAAACAGCCTTTTATTGTTTAAAATTCTGATAAACCAGCTCTCTGTGGATTTAAGCATAACCTTTGTGTTGCATCTCATTATTTCTCTCTTTCTCTTGTTGCCCTTCTCTGTGTGAAGTATATTGTTGCCTTGAGCACATGCAGAGCCAGTGTCTGTGAAACCCCATGTCCAATTCAAACTCTGCAGCACCTTCCACTGTTCCCCTGATCTAATTAAACCTGCACTCAGAAGATCCAGGCCCTGGAAACTGCACTGTGGGGTCCCGGGCCAGCCGTCGTGGGCAGATTAGAAACAGAGCCTCCGTGTGGCTATTGTGAATGTGCGGGATAAGCTTAGATACTTGACGTTGAGAAGAGGGGGTTGAGAAGAGGGTTTTATGATATAGATTTAGGAACATCAAATATAGACCATGTCTCGCAAAGTTGATGTAAAAGGGGTTCCTAAGAGTTTTTAGACTCTTATAACTCTCTTGAACTGGAACATTGGTATTTCCCCATTGTGGACAAATAAAGGATATCTTATCTTGAATCCAAATGGTTGTTGTTACAATATTACAAATACCGTGCTTAAGTGGGCCGGCATGCACCCGAACTCCATCACTTATAAAAATGGCTCATTGAATACTAAAATTTTTCTGATCGGTTAGCACTTTCTCCCCATGATTTTAACAAAACCATGCAACTCTAAATGTAAATGAGAGCACCAGTAGAGCATGACATTATATGGTATATTCAGGACAAACCAATTTTCCGATATATAATATTGCTCACAGTGTACAGCACCAAGTTGATTCATTCAGTACATACTCCATACATCTAAAATGACTGACCTCTGTAAAAATGGATCATCCAAGGCAGTTCCTCCTTATTTAATCCAAACTTCAAGTTAATTTAATTAGGGATTCCCAAACATTTAGAGGCCAGGGACTCCTTTTTGATGTGAAAACATCCACTATCATCACAAAACAATTTGAAGCTCAAGCAATTAAGGACATTAAAAACAAGGAGTATAGATCTTTTTCATTTGTGTAGTTATTTCCATTAAAAGGCTTAGACACTCTTGGAAAGAGATTTTTAATCTCAATGAGGTTCTCTTGGTTAAATAAAGGTTAAATAAATTAATAAAAATGTGGTGGCTTTAAGATAGTATAGCATAAGAAATTGCAATGTTCAGAAAATCTATGTTATCCATATTTTGGGGGATCTACAACACATGGCTCAGGACCTCCCTCCATCCACTTGGAACCAGCCGTTAATATAGCATTGTGTTGTAAACTTGTAAAATCAACACTGGCCAAACAAGCCTGAATTAAAAAAAACAAAAATCAAAATCACCCTCCTCATGTTTGAGTCTCAACTACAATGGAATTTCTTTAACCTCCACCTCCTCCCGTAGTGGTCAACAGTCATAATGCAAAAATGGCTGCTAAACCAAAGAGGCAAACAAACTACATTATAGCTCAGAAAATGCCCTATCATCTCACTGTGCACAGTCAATAGAAGTGAGAACTCACCACTGAGAATGCTTTTGTGGCAACATTTTGATTAGAATAACTTTACAATGCTCTGGCTGGAGTTATTACATGATAACCAACATGACACTCTCTTGAACTTCTTCTCAACAAATCTTCAAGTCGACCATAAACTACAAGAGTCTTCCTATCAGCCGACTACAGCTGTGTAAATATACATGTGTTAAATGAACCACAAGCCGAGAGCCCGGCATAAGGGCATGTGCTAAACAAATAAACAAACAGCTCTCTAACCTCATAACTGCTGTTGTGTTATGGTGAGATATTTCTAATGCACGCCGCCACATCTACACACGCACACAATACTCGCACACGTACACAGACTGAGGTGTAACCAGATCAGGCATAGCGGCGGTTTCTGTGGTCGTGTTTCCTCAGCCCATTACCTGTCCAAACAACAGCTCTGTGTCAGACTCCTAGCACTCATTCAACTGTCAGAAAATATACACCATAAGCAAGGCAAGACATCCACTACATTCATGTAATTTGGATGTAAAGTTGACTTTGTCCGGAAGTCTACTTGAACTTCTCTGTGATTGTGACTGAAGTGTTTGAGTTTTGATCCATCTGTGATTTATAGAAAACTAATGTTTTTAAATGTCCAAAGAAAAACATGCTTGCTATGGCTAATATGGTGTAATGTCACTCAGGCAGCATTGTTCTTTCTTTAGCATCTGTCCTTTACTTTTGGCTGCTCATAGTTTCCTCAAAGGGCACAGGCATTTTATCATTTATCTATATTTTTATTTAAGTATTTATTTGCTTTGTATATGATCGTTGTATGTCTCAACTCAAAGCAACTCAGATGATTGAAATATTTGAAAACCTCCTATAGAAGGCGCTACTGAGTAGACTTAATTTTTTTCATTGGGTTTTTGTTCAAAGTTTAATATCAGTCACAAACATGTTCATCTGTGTTTGCAGCTTTTTTACAATTTTACAGCCCTCAAATACAATTCTAATTAGTTCTTCATCGAGACAATTCTCCATTCTTCATCTTGAACCAAGGAAAAACTGAAAAGAAAGAAGATAAAACGTACTAGCATATACTGCACATTATAAATCACTTTAAATGGGAAGCTTTAGCTCAAAGTTATGCCCAAGCACCCGCACGCCTAATAATCTCACTGGAATGTGACTAACCCCGGGCTCAGACTGCATCCAGCCGAGCTGCGCTCCTGCTCCGGTGCAGTCACCACAGGCTTTCTGTTTCTTTGAAAGCACAACAGGTTCTCACACAGCACACTGTGCAGTCTAGTGCACTGTGCGGGGGTGCTCCTGAGCTGCGGATTTTTTTCTGTTGGAAGGAATACTTGCTCTGAATGTCCCTGATCTGTGGAGTTTTAGGTAGATGTTTTCCCATGTTATTTTCAACCACACTAAGTCACACCAAGTCGAGGTTGGTCGAAGTTCGTTAAAGCTAGTGGCAGTCGTGTCACTCGTGTAGTGTGGAGGTGGAGTTGCGTTCCAATCATGTAGTTTGGAGCAGGCATAGACTAGACTCTAGTCGCAGGTTTTTAAACATGTTGGAATTATAAGCCTGATTTTTGCTGCACTCCAGTGCTGTTTACGGTTTACCACTCCTCTGGGCAAACACGGAGCCCAGCGCTAACGAAAACAGCCGAGGAGGCACAATAGCATCTGAGATTAAACTTTCTGTTTCTTTTCCGAAGACACACGTGCAAAAACTATGGACAAGCTTGTCCCTACTTATCAAATGGACCGTGTTTAAAATGCACACATGCTAGTTTTTACATCTCTCATGACCAAAACAACAGCGCACTAACCCCCTCTCTCCTTCTAAAAAAATAAACACTAAACTCAACTCTATTATAAACTGTGTTGCATTGTTGTTTTGGGCATTATTAATTGTTCTGCTGATAGAGTAATACAGTTGCCAGTCACAGTTGTGCAGTGTGGAGGCAAATTTCGCCTTCTAATTACACAAAGTAATGGAAAGTCGTGTAGTGTGATCTTAAGATGTTAGATTATCTGTTTTAAAAGGGGACTAGTTATGAAAAGTATTTTTTTCTGAGATTTTAAACTTTGTTATAAAAATGTTCTCTCATCTATAGTTTACTCAAAGTTGTATTTGGATTGCTTCATGCATGTTGTGTAATCTTGTTTCATCCTGCAACTGCGACTGTGCTCAGAAAATTCTTGTTTTCACCAAACACCTTTCCCCACCCACTTGTGGTATTCCCCACCCACTTGTCTGTATTATTATTTGAACGCAAAGTCAATAGACTTGTTCATATTTCTAACCAATTTTGCAATGAACAAAGTATAAATTTTACATTTGCTGTAATTTTATTAGTAAATACACAGAAAACAGTAGGCCTCCTTTAACTGGATTCTACCATCTACCGTTTCAAGCATTTCTACTGGATTAACATACCAGGTCAAATCAATTTGTTTCCCTTAAATCATTTTCTTTGCTGACAGTAGCTGGAGCTCTAACTTAATTCCTTTATTACACTTTTCTATGGGGTTTGGTGGCAAAGTGGGAGTTGTCAGGAGCATGTTTGAAGGATGGGAACATAATAAATTAATGCATAATGTTTGGAAATTGTCCTGTAAATAATGTGTTTTGAGAAGGTGAGTATCTCTCCTTGAGGAAATTAATCAAGCAATAGTTTAATGTCTCTATTTACAAGCTTCAATCTGAAACATAGAGATCTATTTGTGACTATTCTGAAGAACATCGAGACGAGCCAATCAATTCTGTGCTGCCCAATTATCCCTGACACTGGGATTGAGAGCGCTGCCTCCTCTGTGTGTGATACAGGCTCCCTCCGGAGCTCTGAGCCGATAGCACAGAGTTCGATAGGCCTGAGCGTGCAGAGCGGCAGTGTTCACTAACATTTGTTTATACTCTACATATGAGTCTGCATGCAGCCTGTATGATAGCTGAGGGCCTGCTCATGTACTGCATACACGATCATATACTGAAAAGCAAAAGGTTCACTGCAGACAATGTAATCCATCAATTTATCTCTAAATATTTGTGCTGTATTTCAACGAATGCACTGCAGTGCTTGCTTTAAGCACATTGATTTTGTTTAGGACAGGTCGTACCCAGGTTAAAGATGGCCACCATTTGATCAAACTAATAATATTTATTTTGGTTAAGTTTAATATTATAAACATTTTGCCATTTTTAGAGACTTGCTAGCATCCGATTGTGTTTTCTTGTGGCAGTCTGAGTAAAATTCTTTTTTTTTTTTTTTTTTTTTTTTGGTAGATTCAGCTCTAGAATGAGAGGAATGTAGTATGTTTTCAGACAAAAACCTTCTCAGAACAGTTCTGCCTCTGACATACAGCTAATGAGTCTATTGATTGCAGTACATGGTGAAGAAGAATCAATGTACAGCACATTGGTGACATCTGCTAGCAGTGCAGCATAATTAAAATAAGATGTCTGGAAATAAGATCTCTCACAAGTCACCGACAGGGCAGTTTAACTGTCATGGCTATAAAACAACATGTTCACACCACAGAAGGCACCGCTTTCCTTTGGTAGTTTGGTAAAAAAAGAAAAAGAAAAAAAAATGCAATAATGCCACTAAGTATATATGCCTTTGCCTGTAACATATACACTACTAAACTCATTGTGCAAATTGAACTAAAAACACAAACACACAGGTAATTGTAAAAGTCCTGTACTGTATATTGCTAAAGAAACACCATCACATTTTTCAATAGATTTTTGTTGTTGTTGTTTTTTTAATTGCTGTTCAAAACCCATTCTCAGTCAGAGTGAAACTCCGATCAAGAATGGTGGAGGCCAGAACCGGATCTAACCGTTTGGAGGCCCCAAGCAAGCATCAGCTTTAGGGGCCCTTCAGTCTTTTCTATAAACCTTAATCAGTCAAGCTAAAGCAGCGTTTAGATTGACTTTTTTCATTATAATTTATAACAATACACAATGCGACAGACAGTGTAAGCCTAATAAAATTTCTCACAATAAAGAGATTATTTAAGATCCTGCACGAGAAACTTTTGAATAAAACAGATGCATTTTACCTAAGTTTGAAGTGAGCTATTTTACACCAACAAATCTTTAATTTGATCTATAACTTTATGATTAATATATCATTGCACCTCTCCTCAACTTTGACTCGGGGTCAGTGTTTCCAAATAGGGCCTTATGCTGTCCCTCTTCACGCTGACACTGAAACAGCTGATAAGCTTGCCAGGGATCCAGAATGACATTTCTCTGTATTTTTACACAGAGAAAATGTCAGTCTGGTCGCCCTCCCCTCCAAGGGTGTTTCCTTCGAAATCCAGATCGTACCGTGCAATGAAAATCGTTTATTTCAGTCACGTGGTTTTTGCTAACAACGTCCCTGCTGTGTGCAGCGCGCATGGATCTAGGCAGCGCGGCGGAAGGATAAACAACATGGCGCACCGGAAAACCGAGAGTTTGTTCCATTCACGGGTAAAAGCCGTTTTAAATTACCAAAAAGACATCGCGTCAATTGTCGTGTTCAAGATGGTCAAGGCAGTGCAGTCGGCTCGAGCCGGTAAGGGGAACGCCCTTACCGGCAGATGACAGCGCGAGAGAAATCCCAACAGCTTACGGCACTAGAAGCCTTTATGCTCTTCTCTGATTGGTTCCCTCCGCTGTCTGTTAGGTGAGCTTTGCTCCGCCCTAGAAATCCAGTTGACTCGGGGGGCGACCAGACTCATCCGCTGGTGCAGCGGTGAGGCTGGATTCTCCAGGCAACTGATAAGCAGCACCATTGTGCAGGGCTTTTTGGACAGGAATTCTAACATCTGAAACTTTTTTGGGACAAACAGCCTCATGTTTTATGTAGCTTCTGAAAGAATTCAACACAAATGAGCGTGGTAAATTTTGCATGGGCTGGCGTTTAATTTTATCAGCTATTTGTGTGCGTAGTTCAGCCAATACTTGCCGTTTTGACGCAAAATTGAGATTGGCTGAGAGCTTATGATGTACAGAACACGTATTTGCTGTTCAAACTGTTCCCAGAGTCTTTGATTTGAGATCTGAGAATGATCAGACACATGTTTCTGCTTTTGTTGCTCAGCACAAGGAAGCGGCTGTGTCTTAAGAACAGAAGAGGAGGATCTATCACGTTTAAGCTTGTAGGATTGGTCAAACAGGGATAAACCCTGTACAGCGCAAACCAGAGGTTGAAGCCAAAAGGCATGATGACTGGACTGACATAAACATAAAACCAACAACCATCATTCCACCCTCACCAGCTCTAACAACCACCAACCACTATCACAAAAAACCCACAACCACTCCCACAATTAGAGCTAGGAAATGTATCAAATTTTAGATAATATTGTGAATGTTGTTTTGATTTTTGAAGAAAACTGGATACAGAGTATATCATAGTAACTGCTTTGAAATAATTTGAATAAAATTACAAATAAAAACATGTCTAAATACATTATAGAAACATTACTTTTTCATCCATTTTAATATTTGCACTCACTCATTGGTGTCTTAAAGAAATTTGTATTAGAACTTTTTTTCTTTGTGTAATGTCAAAGTCTTGTTTACTTGCATTTTTTTTCTTGCGTAACCAACCAAATTCACCACAATAAGTCAAGGCTTTGCAGAAGTGCCAAAACATTTTATCAGCTTATCAGTTATTTTTTTTCCCTAAATTAATAAATAAAGTTTATTTGCCCTGGGATCCATAATGAAATAATCTTTTAATGAGGTTTTAGGAGAATAGACTTGATATTTGAAACAAAATGTAAAATCTAATCAAATAAATACTTAAACATCAACACGTCCCAATGGAGGGCCAAGTTTGGCCCTTGGGCCCTAGTTTGGATGGTATTTAATTAAAATTGTATGGGTTTTTCTTTTGCATTCTAAGAGATTATGCTTTGTTACATGTTGTAATAACAAGGTCCAGTAGGCTTGTTGATTTCATAATGAATCATAGATCTATGGATTTATGCTCTATACACGGAATTATCATCTTCAACAGCTGGATTAAAAGATTGACCAAAGATTCTGAATATCGCTAATCACTTATCTTGATTGATGCGCTCTGTTGTAACTGTCAAGTTTCAACGTGCTGCAAATGTCTTTAAATATCTCTGAACCTCACTTTTTCTTACTCCGTTAATGGTTTTAATGGAACAAAAAACAAACGGGTTCCTATGTGTCTGCATGTCAGCATGATGCACATTTGGCTGCAATTTGAAGCTATTAATACTTCATTTTCATAATTGTGGGGTCATCTCAGGGGTGTCTGGACATTTCTCCGGCAGCTGCAGCAGGAGTTTAGTCTGGTCCACACCGTAATCAAAGCTCTGAGTCTGGTTAGAGTTACACGCTCGAATCAAAGGTGAGTTCTGGCACTTTGTTGTGTTACTGCTCACAGTGGAGAAGGGAGGGGTAGAAAGAGCTGTAATACTTTTTCAGTGTAGTAAAAATCATTATCATTATTATTCACTTCATCTTCAACATACGGCTAAAAATGTACTTATTGGTGTTAGGAAGTGTAGATTATTGGGGCATGTCTTTTTGTCTTCAGTACAAGAATCATCTGTGGAGATCCTGGAGTTTGCATTTTCTCCCTGTGAAATTGCAAAATGTGCTAAATTATCTCCAGATTGATCAATAGTATATCCATCTCCAATTGTTTTCTTGACTTTTTAAAATGATTTTGCTCCTGAAAAGATGCCTCAGATATTAAAGAACAGTGTTAGGTATTGTTACTTTCAAAGTAACTCGTTTAAAATTACCACGTTATGTGTCCAAGGAAACTAACATGTTACATTACTTTTATGAGTACTCTTGCGTTACCATTAATAATTCATGGCCAATTATGCAGTTATAACGGCGCTGAACCCTCATTTTTCCAAGTATGGCTAAAATCATCCGCTGCATATCAGAGAAAAACACGATCTGTGTGGCTTTGGAGCGAGTGCACATCATCGCCTTTGCGAGTTTGCTTTCGAAGTTAGGCAATAGAAGTTTTTTCAAACTGAGGCTTACTTTTGCATCTCATTTGTGAGTTTGTTGTGGATCATTTATTTTGATTCTGGGGTGTGTTGTGAAGAGGAAGTGACAGAAAAGGATGTGTAGAAGGAAATAAAACATCATTTGGCCATGCAGGGACAGCATGATGGATGAAAGGAGAAGGGAAAATGCACGTAGAGGAGGAGGTATCTACATGAGTGCGCACCAGAGGCGGTGCTGAGCAGGTGCGATAAGAACACATGCAGCGACTATGTGGAGACAGGCAAGGCAAGGCAAGGCAAGTTTATTTGTATAGCACAATTCATACACAAAGCAATTCACAGTGCTTTACAAGGCAGGAAAATGCATCAACAATAATTAAATAATCAGCATAAAATTTACTTTAAAAGAAGTAAAGAAATAAAAAGTGCAGACAAAGTATTTCAGTCATATGCACAGATAAAAAGACATGTTTTCAGCCTAGATTTAAACATTGTCACAGTGGAGGCCTGTCTTACATCATCTGGAAGACTGTTCCAGATCTTAGCTGCATAAAACTGAAATGCTGATTCTCCATGTTTAGTCCTGACTCTGGGCACCAGCAGGAGGCCGGTCCCTGAGGTCCTCAGAGTCCGAGATGGTTCATAACGCACTAACATGTCAGAGATGTACTTTGGTGCTAGTCCATGGAGAGACTTAAACACAAACAGAGCTGTTTTAAAGTCTATTCTCTGAGCCACTGGAAGCCAGTGCAAAGACCTAAGCACAGGACTAATGTGATCGTACTTCCTGGTTCTGGTCAGGACTCGAGCAGCAGCGTTCTGGATGTACTGCAGCTGTTTTACAGCCTGTTTGGATAGGCCGGTGAGCAGGCCGTTACAATAGTCTAACCTACTGGAGACAAATGCATGGATAAGCCTCTCCAGGTCAGGCTTTGACACTATACTTTTGATTTTGGCAATGTTTTTAGATGGTAAAAAGCTGCTGATGTTATTGACTTAATGTGGCTGTTAAAGTTCAAGTCTGAGTCCATTATTACCCCCAGATTTCTAACTTGACTTGAAGGTTTCAGAGAGAGAGACTGAAGGTGACTGCTGACAACCTCTCTTTGTTTCTGTGGGCCAAAGATGATAACTTCAGTCTTGTCTGAGTTAAGCTGGAGAAAGTTGTTTTGCATCCACACACTGATCTGTTGGATGCAGTGACAGAGTGAATCCACAGGTCCATATTCACCTGCTGTTAATGACACATAGATCTGAGTATCGTCTGCATAGTTGTGATAGCTCACATTATTATTGCGTATTAACTGACCTAAAGGCAACATGTACAAATTGAACAGAAGGGGTCCCAAGATTGACCCCTGAGGCACACCACAGGGAGACAGGAGACATTTGTGTGAGAGCAGGAGTCGCCACATGCAGTATGTGTTCGCTTCTGTCACTATCCATACTTTTGACACAGGAGTAGGACAGACTCTGTGCAGCAGGTCTGAACTAAAACTATTGTGTTGCTAGTTTGAAAAAGTGATTATCTGGGAAAGTACTTTACTAATTAACATTACTAATTAACTCGTTTCTAACTAATGCGTTACCCCAACACTGTTAAAGAAAGCTTTTGATGCTGAGGGCACATTCTCCCAATGTCTGGGTTGATTTCCTCTGGACCTCTTACCTTACCAACCAATTCATGAACCTGAGATAAAAACCTGATCAAGCTTTGCTAAAGCTCTGTACTCTGCTCTTGACGAGGTTGGGTCATATGCAGAGGACATTTTTCCCTAACCGTAATCAGATCAAACACAATTCTCACATTCATAAATCATTGTCCATAGAAGAAATTTAGACTAAATTTAGACAAAATACAATCTCACAACATGCTAAAAAAGTAGTATTTTTAAGTCAACAGTTTGCCACTCAGCACACCTTTCCATCTTGTCAGTATGGGGATTGTTAGCCTTGAACAGTTTTGGTTTGTTGGATAATTTGTCTGTCCACCGCAGCCCGACTGTGTTGTACTCACACATGGTGCAGAGTGAGAAAACAGCTTGAGAGTTCCTTCACAGTTTGCAGCACTGTGTTTTTATGTTCATTCGACCATCAAGCACCGACAGGTTTTTGCAAAGGCAAAACATCTAAATAAGCATGAAGCCACTGCAGTCTCAGCACACCATGAAGGCTTATTTTGAGTCTGAAGCTTTTGATTAGTCAGTGCAAAAATAGTGCTTATGCAAAAAACCAAAAACTTTAAAAGTTCATTATCATTAGAAATTAGCCCTGAGGATAGTGTTGTCTGTATACTTAATCAGTTTTACAGAGTCGTGGTTGGAGGTGTAGCAGCAGTTAGTGCAAAGGTCAAAGAGCAGGAGAGAAAGTACACAACCCTGTGGAGTTCCTGTTCTAATAGTCCAAGCATGAAGACTAGTAATCAGTGATGCACCTGCAGATGAGCTGAGAGGCTTTGTTCTGGAGCAGGGCTGGAGGATGGTGTTGACCTCAGAACTGAAGTGCCAATAAATGGTGAAAGTTATGGTTTACACAGATTTACCAAGGTCATAGTTCTGTGGCAATAAGTTAATGTAGAATCAAGTCATTGTCAGTCATGCATTGCAGCTCCCTTCATAGGGCTATGCAAAAAATTCACCAAGAAAATATCTAAAATAATATCAAGGTTTTTTGTGTTGTCAATCAGGTCAAGAGAAGTCCTTTTCTTTTGTTTGAGTTATTTTATTTTCTGATTAGACCTCTCTACTGCACATCTTGTAGACATTTTTTTTAGCATGCACCACGGCCACAAGCTAAAACTGGGAGGTTCTGAAATGTCTAGAAACTTATTTGAAGCCATGATCAGCAAATACTTCAAATAAGGATCTTGATTGTAAAAATGCCCTTAAAGTTAGTGAACAAATAAATTACCTCATCGGTTACTGATCATCATGATTTTCTTAATTAAAAAAAACATATATGTATACACACAGTATATTCCAAGCACCTGTTATTACTGTCATTAGACCTATATCTGAACATGAGGCATCTGGCAAAACTTAACACGCCAACTACTGTGACGGCAAGTAACCATAAAACCGCACATGTTGTGGTTAATATCAGGCTCACGCCTCACCATCAAAGGCTGATTAAGGACTTCAATGGTCTCCATCACAGAAGCACAGAAACAGTCATTTATCTATTAACAGTTAGCTTTGGACTGTTGTGGGCACAGCCGTGTTGAGCTGTTTAATGTGGTTACCATTTTGGAGGATGATGTTTCTGTAACAGACAGTGTATAAGGTTGTTCTGTATTGCAGCTACAGTTAAAGAGAGTGCACACATTCAATATAACCTGCATTGGATTATGCTATTACATCTCGGAGTATTTTTAGTTAGTTTTCCCCCATAATTGACAAATTCCTGCTTCCTTATTGTAAATGTAACACTTTGAAGTCAGATCTCTACAACTCCTCATCTAATTATGTAGAAAACATTTTATGTTATACAACTTTTTGGGATGAGAATTGATTAACAGTGTCTTCACTGTTCAAAAAAAAAAAAAAAAACTGTTCTAAAGCTGTGCTAGTGGCCAAAGGGAGAAGGGTGAGTTAGAAATGTGAAAATAGAAAGTTAGATGCACCATCTTGAATATGTAGCCAAAACATGTGGACACAGACTACACTATTTGGTAATTTGATGGGTATTGGACATGACATAGGATGGATAGATTTTTGCATGATATTTTTTATAAATAAGTAACAGACTTAAAACCACTTAAAATAAACAAAAACAGAATTAAGGGTAATTTTTCACTTCTGTGCGAGGAAGGAAAACCATCACAGTCTGTAGGAGCTCTCTGGAAATACACAAAACATCTGCTACACATTTGCTGTATTAAATAGAAATTAATCCGCAATAATAGCTGCTTGGTGCGCTGCCAGGTTTTGGTCCCCGGCTTTATGGTTGATAATAATTTACCCCAGGCCTCGGCAGTGGGCTAGAATCAAAGAGAATAGCTCTGGGCAAAATATTTACTAATAAAAGCACATGCAGGAGTTTTTTTTTTCTTGCACTTTTTCTTTTCTTTGGTTGCTCGGCTTGAAGTGCAAATGTGTTCGTGCCTGGGAAGAGGTCCATTAAAGTGTGAATATACTGTTGCATACCAGCGCTGTGATAAGAAACCTGATAAGACATTATGCTCTTATGGAAATACAACTCGAGCATGAAAACACACACTTCCAACCCTGCTGGCAAGATTTAGTGATACCCCACTATTTATGCTAAGTGACTGCGTTTAGCTCCAGCTTTCTCTGATAATAGAAGCCAAAGCACTTGTGCATTTAGGCAGCACCTGTTGACCCATTATTAAGTTATTCTGACTTTACAACTGTGTTTAATATTTTTTATACTTAAATGCTTTAATAATACCAAGATAGCTTGTTTTATTGAACAACACCGAACAATTATAAGTCTTTTATTTACATTAGGTGGTGGAGAATGTTATGTAAAAGTAGAGGTACAGGAGCAAAAATGTTGTCAAGTAGAATATCACATACAGTATAGTCAAAATGTGCCTTTTAGTTCAGGGGTGTCAAACTCAAATGGAGCTGGGGCCAAATCGATCGGAGTTAGAGCTGGCCAACTCTCGACCAACAGAAAGACTTGCGTTTTGAAAGGGATTATTTGTGATTTTCAAATATGACAATTGGTTATATAAAGATTTGTATTGCATCACATTACGTTATGTTGCATTATATTATACTGTAAATACTGTCACTTAAAAAAATCTGGACACATTTTATGCATCTTGCTGCATTTCAGTGCATTTTGGGAGCTATTTAAAGAGGACGTATGATGCAAAATTGACTTATTTGAAGTTTTATTCCTGTTTTAAATTTGCTTCCTTGTCAAAACCACTGCTGAAGGCTTGTCTGTGAGATATCTTTTGTTCTCTCCAAAACACCATTCTGAATGCCCCTGATCTGTGACGTCATAGATAGATCTCTGAAATCCTACACTGTTTTTCAGTCCATAAATCATCCAGACTCGTTTTGAGCATTTCTGCAACATTAGCACACCAGGCAAGAATACTTTGATTGTTTGCTCTGTGAAATTTCCTTTTCAGTCAGTAGATGGAGCTCTGACTCAATTCCTGATGTGGGAAACACTTGACTGTCATGTGTGCTTTACTACTGGTGCGTACAGATAGGGGGTACTCGGAAGCATGTTTTTGAAGGAAGAAAACAACACACACAAAAAAATGCATCATATTTTTTCTTTCAGTTTTTGTTTTTTCTATGTGAAGGCCAGAATGAATAATAATTCAAAAATGAATTCATACACTGTAGTTCGATTGTTGCATACTTTTATCTTGAAATAATCTTTAGGAGCGCATTTGGCTCTTTGTTTGCCGATAGTTTGACGCCCCTGTTAAGAGTTAAAAGTGTTTTTTGATGCAGAATTGTCAATTAATTTCTGCTGTTTTCTAGTTGTATACATTTTTGCAGAGCCGAGCAAACTTAAAACCTAGAGGCAGAAGGAATTTGCTTTAAAAAGGTAATAAGTTGCGTTCACTTTCTAGATTTTATTGAGGTCATAATGCCAGATGGTGGGAAAGAATCCCTTTCCTTTTAACAATGTACTTTTCTTTTCAAGAAGGAAATTTCACACATTTTAATCTATTATTTCCTATTGAATGTTGGGATGTCACATGAACTTTTTGCTTGAAAATAGTATCCATTGTTTGCACTTATAAAAGGTATTTACCCAGAAATGTTACTGTACTTCTATACTGTTTTACTCAGCTCATCTGAATTTGAAGCCTTTTGGTAATTGTTTTGCTGAATTGATTTGAGCTTGGAGAAATGCATTTAGAAGTTATTTCATAGATAGAGCCACCTCAAAAATGTGGAATTTGGAGGTAATTAACAAGCCATTTGCTGCAGCACATTCTTGGGCTGGTGGTGGAGGTTTAAACACAGAGCAGTCATCAAAGGCTCTTCATACACCATTAACCAGAAAGTGCTGCCATAACCACAGTTTGCCAAGTTTCACACCATTCATGGACTTTTGCAATCATCCAGAAATAATGCTTTCAGCTCAAATACACAAAGGCCATAATTCAAATATGTGATAATACTCGACAACCTGGATCTAATTCACTAACACAACTTTCATCATTTTCACATGTTCCTTCTATATCATCTGTATTCTGACACAAACTTTTATCAAATGAATGAGATGTGTAATTGTGTATTGCAAATTGAGATTGGTTCATTCATTGGGCCAGTGTTTGCCTTTTTGGTAAAATTTATGTTTTATTTCTCAAGGCAAAACCAATTCTTTGAAAAAAGTCCAAAACAAGCGACTTCAGCACATCAGTAAATAGTCACTCAAATCAATCAATCAATCAATCAATCAATCAGTTGTTATTATAACATTTGTATTTGTATCATTATTAAAGAAAATATAATAAAAAAACATATTCCAATCATTTGTTGGTATGTTTGCTTGTATCAATGCTGAAGAACGACTAAATCTATTCACCTAAAAATAGGCACCTTGTGACTTTCACAAGGTCCCACTTTCAACTCTCTTTCAACTCTTTTCTTTGATGTTTTTATTGGAAAAGTTAACATCAATACAACAAAGTATTTGCTTTGATCACTTTTTTGTTTTTTCCATAACTTTTTTTTTTAACAACCAAACATCCAACTGATGAACCTAGGTGGCATATTGGGAGAGTACACTTTATACAGATCAAAAATATATACTGAAATGTCTGGAGATTCGGTACAATTTAATAATTGGAAACCTGGTTCAAGAGGGGACACAAAATTAATCAATTTATTCCAAATTGTGTAGAATTTGTCTTGTTAAAGTCTTAGTGAATACGTCAATTTTTCCATTTTAAAGATCTCCAGTACGATATTAAACCATTCTTCAAGGGTTGTTGGTACTGGATTTAGCCATTTTCTAGTTATTGTTTTTTTACTGGCAGCTAATAATGCCTGCAGGAGTTTTATATCCCCTCTCCGATCCAGAACTGTGACATAACCCAAGTACAGGTTTGTCGTTGGTGATTTTTACGTCAAATATGTAGTTTAAAGCTTTGTGAATTTCAGACCAAAAATACTGTAACCTGGGACAATCCCAAAAGACAATGATTTGCTTCCAATGAGCCACAGGAGATAATTATTATATACTGAAAATATCAGGAAAGCAGCCTTCAGTTTCTTAGGATTCTTAACAATGTTTTTATTGGTTTGTAATGCAACTTTTTTTTTTTTTTTTTTTTTTTTCATTTTATTGTGTTAAAAAACTTTTACATAAATATTAATTTCTTTCAAATTCTTTCTTGCAAAAGAAAACTATTTGCAAATGAGCTACATTTTGCTTACCACTTCATTCCATTCAAAGACAATCCCCTTTGCAGTCGTTGGTTGAATCTTTTTTTTTATTTGTTTATTATAGACTCAAACTCGACTTTATCTTTTGCAATAATAAAACCCAAATAAGTCACTTTTGAATTTATACAAACAATACAGCCGCTTGTTTGAAAGTTGACTTTCTCAAGCCCCTCTCCTCACTGTTACCATGGTAATCACCAATCAATCAAAATACAGTGGTTTGAAGCGCTACTTGATGATTGCTTCAACTCTTTCATAACTTTTTTTGTAGTCACGATGATTTATTTTTAAATTTAGCCTACTGTGTTACATTGTAGCAGGTTTATATATAGTTTACATATTGATGAAGATTAAATTAAGTCAAAGTAGGCGAACAGTGTTTCAGTAAAATATAAACAGGTCTAAAAATCAAAAGTTTCGACACCGCTAATTAAATTAAATGATGTCAATCGATTGGTAGATCTTCGGGTTGTGCTCAGTCTAAAAGTAGCTTGCGAGCTGAAAAAGGTTGGTGACCACTGTGTTAGACATATGTTTGTAAACAGGACCATCCAGTTTATCAGTGATTCAAGTTTCAGGTCAATCCAACAGAGTGCGTGCTAGATAATTTTTTATATTTTTTTTTTAGCATTCATTGCGCACCTTCTGACCGATGGGGGAAAATACATCTTAACTATAATGTAATTTTATGTTTCTTCTCAGGTGTAGAATTTTTTAGCAAAGTTTTATGAAACTCGCACAAAGTTGACATTTCAGGGTATAGGTAGGGGGCGCTATAGAGTGGAATCTTCATATAAAAGTGAATCCATAATGTTTAGTCCAGGATCACACAATATTGACTGAAGTCTGAGCTCTGTAGGTCAGAGCCTTTGGCTGGGGTCCAAGGGGTCAAAAACGCAATCGTTTAGGCAGAAAAAAATAATTTATGCGCCAAATCTGGCTCGAGCCAAATACTGTATATCAGGCCTATTCAACTTAAGGTGCCAAATCGGCCCTCCAAGAATCTGATCCGGCCCTCAAATCACTTTCCTAATCTTACAAAGCACTAGTTATCTTGATTTTATTGTATTTTTACTGTCTGAAAATAAGATTTGTGTGTTGTTGTTTTTTTGTCAATTCCAGTTGTATTTATCATTAGATTCCAGTGTTAAATTGTTATATTTTTTATATTTTTAGCAAAACAGTCCACTTTTTTCTTGTTGTATTGGCAAATCCCATTTGAAGACAGTTAAAATACGCCTAAATAAACCTAATTCTAAACCTAAATCACTAAATATTCTGTGAATGTTTGGTGCAACCTCGTGCCTTTGTTGTGTTATGGCCCAGAAGCCATGGTCCTCGGTAAAATCTGGCCCTCTGGAAAATCTAGTTAAATAGCCCTGCTGTATCTTACTTGCAATAGCAGGAAGATGGGTTGGGGGCCGGCTCAGATCTTTGGTGGGCCTTAAGTTGAATAGGCCTGCTCTAATCTAAATTTAATGTAGACTAACTAACTAAGCCATGTTATTATCGTAAAACATGCACTGACTATTTCTCTAACAGTTGTTTCCCAAGTTTTAATTTTGTTGTGTCTACTGTTTTGCTGGCGTTGCACCACCACACCACACGTGTTGGCCTGGACCGGACTGTACAGTGTGCTCTTGCAGACCTCCGGGGTGGATAACTCGGGAACACAGAGCAGGTGCACACAAACAGGAGGGAGGAGGTCTCGGTGCTGTCAGCCCTCAGAGCCCTGCTGAATGTCTCGTTGGTAACACAGACGCACATGTGCCGAGGTGTGGGCATCGCTGCATCACTTCTGTGTGCAGCTAAACCAATGTTGATAGAAGAAGGTGGGAGAGGTACACTCAACCTCCCGAGTGCTAGTTGAAAGTACAACATGCTTTCAGTTGGAAAGATTTTACTGTTTCAACTTCAGTACAGCGGCCAATAATGTATAATATACTGTATATATATATTTATACCACATTTTAAAGTGATATTGCTGCCCCATCACACAAGATTGATTCATTCTATTGTACACCTAGAAGAAAACAACAACAAATAAATAAATAAAGGTTCATCCATTAGATCATAGCAGTAGTTCTCAAACACTGCAAGTATCATCAACTAAAATCTAAATTTGCTTTTTAAACAACCAAATTTGCATTGAGCTAGTCAGAAAATAGACTAAATCCTGGAAATTATTGAAAGGAGGACAAAAACACATAGATTTCTCTATAAATAAAACAAAGTTAATTTTTAAAAAGCCTTGTGATTGGTTTGTAGCCAGGCTGGCACCACCTAGTGCCTCCACTTAAGTTCATTTCACTCCAGCTTCAAGGTCAGGTATCACAGGACTGCAGACGGTTCCCAAAAAGCAGGAAGTACGGTCGTCCAATCAGCAAACAGGAGCGGAGTGGTGTGTTGACAAGAACAAACCCGAGTTGAGATAATAGACTGGGAGTTAATGAAATTAACTAAGTTTCTGGAGCAGGACCACAGCCCTTTTGCACCAGGAAACCACGCCTCGCTCGCCTTCTCGGACACTCCTCCAATTACCCAGAAGCCTCTACTTAAACCGCCCTTTCCTAACAACACGTCAGGTCTCAGATCTCTCGACCCCACCCTCCCACCCCACATCTCATCTGTCCTCCTGCTGAAGACATCTCCATCTACAGTTGGGGGGGGTCCTGAATCGGCTGAACGGATCGCCCGAGACAGAGCCCCCATCCATAGTCTCCCGATCCAGCCACCAATTAATCATCAATAAATATTTTAATTGCATCCTTTGATGCGGTGTGGTCCTTGTGTCAAATATTAACTTAGAATATGATAATGTACCTTTTAATTTGCAAGTTTGCCACATGTTTATGCTCTACTTCTTGGATGACAAAATGACCAAAAAGCAGTGACTGATTAAATAAAAAAGGTATCAGGCTAGCTAGTTTGCGTACCATATCTTGAAAATTATTACATTATTGCATGAGAGTTCTGGTTGTAATTGCCTAAATCTTATCTTTGCAGTTTGTCCGGTCTGCAGCTCATGTCCCCTGTTGTGCCGTTACTTACACTTACAGTACGTACAGGCATTGTATGTATGTAATGTATAGGCCCATATCAATATTATCTGCACTAAGAGCTAATTTGTCATGCTTTCACAGAGCCTGAGGTGGTCCTATACGCAGGTATGCACAGTTTGTAATGAAAGAATACCAGACACGCGCTGAGACCCTTTCTGTGTGTGTAATTGAATTAGCGCACAGGCCTCATAGCAAGAAGGTCCTGGGTTTGATCGCAGGGGGGCTCAGGGCTTCTCTATGGGGGTCTGGCAGGTTCTTTCTGTGTCTGTGTAAGTTTCCTTCGAGGGCTCTGATTTCCCCTAATACAAAAAACACGTACAATTGATTTAACGTCGCACCTTAACTCCCAAGACTCCCCTGAAAAAGAGATTCCAATCTTAATGTTTCCATATGCAACATTAGGCTGCATGTGGAAGACTACACCCTGATCAGTTACATAATCAAAATACCATTTTGAGCACTCTGTTCATTTTTAGATAAATTTAGCTTGTAAAGCAGTCGTGTTTGTTGTTAAGGCTGAGGTCAGTGAAACAGTAAATTTAAGGAAATGAGACAGCCCTCCTGTCGTGAGGTGTGCAGAAGATAGAGAGGCAGCTCCAAGTTTGTTAGCATTCCCTCACACTGTTTATACGCACAGTGTGTCACATTTTCACTGTTCCCTCCAGTGCAGACCAGCTCCAAAAGTAAAAGGATTTAACTGGAACATAGTGCTGATATGATCAAATGAAATGGCACAATGATCATTGTCTTCCATTCACATAATTTTTAAGAAATGTGCTGTTAATATTCCACAGTTGTTTTTTATGCATACTCAGCTGTGTTGAAGGAGGTTTTTTTCTCTCTCGCATATTTAGTCAGTTCTGTTTGCCTTCAGAAAGATTGTAAAAACTGAAGAATCTAATTATTTATTTTTCAAGAGCCTTCTTAATCACTATGTGACTTTTTGGGGTGAGTAATGATTTTCTGTTCAGACCATGGTAAGCCTGCTTCCCTTTTGTTTCAGAAAATCCTTTTCAAAAGCTGAGCTAGTGGTCAAAACTTCCAGGTTTGTACGATTGAAAGGTGAGTTATAAAGGTTTAAAAACATTCTCTCTTTTTTTGCGTAATTACATCAGCTAAAAGTACATGAATGACATTGTGATAGTTGTATGTCAAGGAGTTTACGTGAACACTGGGTAAGTCAAACAAACAAAAAATAAAGAAATAAAAAACAAACTAAGACTTGAACATCCAAACATCTGTGTGTGCCTGAGAAAAAAAGCATTCTTTAACTTTTCAAAGTAAAGCGTTTTTTGTAAAAAACAAACAAACAAGAACATACAGTAATATACATGCTACATACCCTCATTTAATACCTGCTATAACACTAATTATCATGCTCTACACCGATCACTTTAGCAGAATGACTCCTTCATTTGATTGACCACCTAAAATCTATAACTCTTGTTTACTTGTATTTTATTTTAACATGTAGTTGGTACCAAAGAGAGAGTGTTTCAATAGCAGATCCACATCCATTATCAACTGACCCTGACCGAGCCAACCACATCATGGAGCTGGTCCCTGAGGCTGTTCCGTGGGCCAAGCTCCAAACCTGGGGCTACAGAGCCTTCTCCATCGCTGCCCCCACCCTCTGGGACAGAGACTGCACTGACCTCACCACTTTTAGGAAAATGTCAAGACACATCTGTTTAAATCTGCTTTTAATATTTGACTAATGTTTTAATTACTCACTGTTTTTATGTATTGTACCTTTGTTTAACTGCCTTTGTCTGTAAAGCGTCTTTGGGTGTCTATAAAAGCGCTATATAAATAAAATGTATTATTATTATTATTATAACTACTGTCAGTATCCCATGGCAACATCAGTAAATTTAATGATACAGAGGAAGACATCACTTCCAAACCAATCAAACTGGACACAGTAAAATTATTTTACAAAGCATCAATTTTCCTCAGGTGAACTACGTTTGCACAAAAATAAACCCTTCTTTAACTGCCAGCCTACAACAACGCAGCTGCAATAGCAAAAGCAAAAGCCAGTCCATTGCCTGCCATGTCCGGGTCTGGGGGTGTCAAGAGAGCTGACCCCCAACACACAGCAAATAAAAGTGATTTACGGCTGCCTCGCTGGCTGCACTGCACATTATGAAACTGTCCGGAGCAGAGTTACAACCTGAGCTAACACACATATACACACACCTACAGTACTGGAGTGAGCAGTGTTAAGCAAAACATGGGAAATGTGCACTGCTTCTCAAAGCAATGCACGCAAACCATTTAAAGATAAAATGTGGTGCTGTGATGATTACTAAGAGAAGGAGCACAGATTCAGTGATGAGAGAAATACTAGTGAAAGTAATTGTTGAAATAAGGTTTTTAATTGTTGTTCTGGTGGAGCAATAAAATGGTTCAGTATTTACCTGCAAGAAGACATGGGAGAAGTCACAAAGTCATTTTACAAGTCTAGTAATGGAAAGGCCTTGTTTTGCAAGTCTTTGACCTCAAATCCAAGTCATTTCAAGTCATACAAAATTTCTGCTTTAATTTTATTTTCAAGACATTTTTGTGAAGGATTTTTCTTAAAATTTCCTGATCACTGAAATTTCCTGATCACTGAACACAGAAGTGTTCCAGTTCCAATAAAATGGAACTAGATATCAAATGTAGAGTGAAAAATGTTTTCTGATCACTCATTTTGTTTGTGGAGTAGCATCATTGTCAAGCCCTGAAAAACTAGTCAAAGCTGACTCCCAAGTCACATTAACAGTATTTTCTGAACACCCCAGAAGGTTGTGCATAAAGATGTCCTCTTGTTAAGGCAGAAATAAAAAGCCTGATGGTTTTACAGGGAACACCAGCTTTGTGCAGGCTACTATCTTTGGCTGGTGAGTTGTTTGCACTTTTGTTTGGCGTACTTGAAGAAACTAATTAATTTTGACTTTACACAACAGACCACTTCCCAAACCAATAAAAGGTGCTCATTTTGCTTATGGTCTCTAGGTCAAATGAGTGATAAAGCAGTGCTAAAAGTACTAAACCTAGGTGGTGTCTGCCATCAAAAGAAATTGTACTCAGTTATAGTGGTTGCAGATTAGCTCTAAGCACTTTAAACTTACCTAAATCCATTTGCATTGTGGCTAAAGCACACATGCTACGCTCTGTGAAGATATCAGTGTTCTGACTTTAACCATTTGAAAAAGTCTATCCTTACAGCCTTGGGGCTCAACTGTCTTGTCTAATAAAGCCAATACATGATACATTCAGTATTATAGTTTTTCTTATCTTTGTGCCATGTAAATTCAACTACTGCACGTCTCAACATGTACAAATTATATCAGAAATCAGAAAACGACTTTAGTTAGTGAAGCTTGAATTGTTATCTGCTGCTGTTTTTAAAGGCCCCCATGAGAGGAAAAGCAGAGCAGTGGCCTTATGAGTTTAAATCACCCCGCTGCCACGTACACCCTTTAACTAGTCCATAACTGAGCGCCCGAGCCATGGAGGAGCTGACACTAAGCAGATGTGCACTGGTTTATCTTGTCAAGACAATGAGCTACTGAAGGAAGCCCCTTGAGTCAGAGGTCCAGTCTGCAGTTTGATTTTGAATACTACAGAACGTTCTGTGTGTAATGGAAATGTAGCTAATATTGTGATGACAAAAAGTCTGAAGGCTGATACTGACCAGATACACACACCAGTTTCATCACAGCCTGGCCAACAAAATGTGTAGAGAGATTTAAGAAAACATCAAAAGATAAAGTCCCATAACCACAAATATAACAAGGTGAACAATGATTTGAGGCCATTTAATGAAAGTAGATTACAGAATTTTCTAGATGAGGTCACAATCAAATCATTAAAAATCACACGATCACTTGCAAGCCAATAATAGGATAACTTTTAATTAATAAAATGTTGAATAAGTAGCTGTGTAGTTTATACATTGAACACGTAATAGGAGTATGTTTTGCCACACATCTAAGCATCTTCAGTTCATCTGACAAAGCTCTGGTAAGTCTCCTAAAGCTGTCTGATTAGATATGCTAACTGTTAAGTAGTCAAATTAGCACAGTCTTTTATACCTCTAGTGCAGGGGTTCTCAAACTTTTTAAAGTCAGGGACCCTCTATCAATTCAAACATTTTCCAAGGACCCCCTATTGTCTTTTGCATTGGCATCACAAGATAGTTCTGAAAATCAAGTTTATATCAAACTTTGAATAATGTTAGGTTCTTATTGTTTCATTTTTTTCTGGTGTACTTGTTTCTATCTAAAACATTACATATTTAGACTTGTATATCATAAGAAATTGTAATGTTTAAGAAATTACCAATGCTTTAAAAAGATTTGGAGCACCCCCTACCCACTTTGAGAACCACTGCTCTAGTGAATCAAAAAAATTGTCACACAAACTAAATAAGCTACTTTGATGGATGGCAATACATAGGCGTTGCAGTTGCTCATTTGAAAAGCAATCAAATGAATATGAAGACTTGATTTTTTAGCCTCTGATATATTTCTCTTTTCAAAATGTTTGAACAAAGTTGAGATCTTAACATTCCAAACTAGTGAAACAGTGAGCCTGGAAGGACTTGCTGTAGATATTTTGGGGGAAAAGGCTTGAATCTATTTAACAAGATTCAATTTCCTTTTGCTGTGGAAGCTGCCTGAACAACTGAGGGATTACACTAATCTACTACTAACTACAGCTGATAACTTATCTACTCTTTCATGGAAGATAGTTTTCAGATTGAGAACTATTCTGAGATGGCATACGATATTAATACTACAATCTATATCTATCCAGTGCATAGGTATATGTTCATTGATGTCTGAAAACTGAAGTGGAGCTCTTCATCCACAGGTGCAGCCCCGGTTGAGTTTCAGGCCGAGGTCATTGTCCCGGGACAGGTGAAGAGACAGATGAAGCGAGCGGACGACAGGAGCATTCAGCGCCTGTTTGCACCCACAATGAGCTCCCTCTGCCCAGCTAAACGTGCCTGTGTGTGTGAGAGAGAGAGAGAGAGAGAAGTAGTAACCACGCAGAAAAACATACCTGCATCTATGACCCCGCTGACCTAGTGACCGGTGTCCAGTTCACCTGTCCATCTCTATCCTTCCTGTTCTTCTGGACACATTGTGGACATTTCTTAGGCTTTTGTTTGTTTGTTTTAAGTCTCTTTGTACAAATAGATTTAAGTTTAGAGGGTCAATAAAGAGGAGGGGGCTGAAGACTTGAAAACATAGCGCTTTTGCACCCTCCGGTGGACAAAACCTACATTGTTGACTTGTTTGCTTTGTTAAATGGTAAATGGTCTATTTATATAGTGCTTTTCTACCTTTCCAGGCACTCGAAGCGCTTTACAATCTAGCATCCACTCACCAAGTGTACGCAGACACAGAGGCAGTGTGGGTTAAGTGTCTTGCCCAAGGACACAGCGACAATCTACTCCTGTCGTCCCACTGTGGCACCTGGTGTTCTAACGGTCTCCCATCCAAGTATTAACCAGGCCCTATCTTGCTTAGCTTCTGAGATCTGACGGGATCAGGCTTTGACAAGCAGGCATGGCCACAACAAATGTTGCTGATATTTAAGATGAATTACTGTATTAGATGTTCAAACAAAAACTAAAAACAACAGATTGCATTAGTATTCAACACAATCAATACTACTACTTCTACTACTAGATTTCCAATGTTTTGTCCTGTGTACATGGTTTTCTTCTGTTGTGAAACTTTTGTTTATTAGTCTGAGACTGTACAATTTGGGAAAAGTATGTATTTGCAATTTTTCATAATATTGCAATTCAAAATGCTTAGCTTTGGAAGATAGATTCTGATCACATTTTAGAAAAAAAATGAATCAGGCCAAAGTAATGACATCTTATAAAATAATTGGTATAATGTACAGATCTAATCTTGAAGAGTTAACTGTTTTTAAAGAAGACACTGGGTTTTTTCAGTGTATTTAATAATAAACTATAACATGTGTAGATCAGCAATTTACATTTTTATCATTGTAAAACACAAAACTGATCCAAACGGCACAGAAATATAAACATGTCGATTAACTTCCTGTTCAAAACAGCACAACAGACAAGCCCCGCCTCTTCATTGTAAAATATTTCTTCATTGTTGTTGAAAAGTGGCTACATAGGCATTTCAAACCCTCTTATGTTTTCTTCGAAATCAAATTTTTATTTACTCACTTTCTTTCTTACTTATTTTTGAGTAATCGAAAGTACACACAGACAAGTGGGCGGGGATAGGGGATAGGTGGGTAAAAGCTGGAGTTTTCTGCAGCATCAGCTCTTAGACAATACAAGATTGCTCTAAGACGCATGAATCAATCACTGACACTTTGAGTAAACTAATGAAGAGAGAACACTGTTGAAAAGTGGATTTTACACAATAGATCCCTTTTAAGCTGAATAAGACAAGGATTCATTATTATTTGCAGAGGAAGTTTTGGTCTAGTCAAATTTTGATTTCAATTTTAATAATCTTGCAGCTCTAGTAGGCAAAGGCAAGGCAAATTTATTTGTATAGCACAATTCATACACAAAGCAATTCAAAGTGCTTTACAAGGCAGGAAAAGCATTTGATTTTCTCAATGTTTGACATTTATATTAAATTTAATGCAATAAAATTTAAGTCAAGTTAAGTCAGTGACCAGTGCAGGTCACAAGTTTGTGAATATGTATAAAAAATAGTTATATTTTTTTCTGTTATTCCCAACAACTCTGAAGCTCCACAGTATTAATTTGTTCTTATAAGAATCCTGCAAAGGACCCAGACAGAGTTGAGAGGGCAGCAGACCTCACCTCAGCGTGACACTCATCCATCCACAGTAACAGGAGCGCACCATAGAGCCATCCCACAAAGGCCCGGGCCGGTCAGAAGCAGCACTCACCACAAGAGAAGGTCAGTGTGTGTGTTTGATGATGCTCTGGTACACTTAGCCTCTGTCCTATCATCAAAGCACACAGGTGAGGGCAGCATTGTGAGCACGGGGCTCTCGAGTTACCCTTTCAACTCGCACAGGGCACATCAAAGACCGCCTTTTACACTGCACAAAATACATGCACAAATTCATGAAAAATGCATCGATGCTCAGACACACATGAGGTAAACGGAGGCCACAGGGTTACAGAGCTAATACTGGAATGGGCTTTTGAGAAAATCACTGAATATGAAAGAGAAACTATGCTTTCTGTTGAATTACAGTAAGCATTTTAATATTGTTTTGTGTTTTAAAATCTCACTTGAGAGTTGGTGTAAAGAAAATAATCTCCATCGATATAGCAACCAGACCACAAAGATCATCACTGACCAGAGGAAGATGTCTGTGCAGCATAAACTCACCTTCAGCAAAAGTAGAGAAAGTTACAACATTAAATTTCCTCAGGATCCACCTGTGAAAATATTAGATTGTCAGAAAACACAACACAATTCATTAAGAAGGCCCACTCAAGATTCTACTTTCTAAGGGTTGGAAACTGCACAATTCAACAAAGAAAACCAAAGCAACTGGTGGAAACCTATACAAGATTCAAGATTCAAGATTAACTTTATTGTCCCAAGGATGGGAAATTTATACAAGAGAGAATAAATTCTATTTTGAAAGGCCCTGTGGTGCACAGGAGTTGAACCCAGGACCTTCTTGCTATGAGGCACTACCAATTGTTGCCCTGTCGTTTTCTCCTTTTTAGACATGTTAGCTTAACATTTATGAGAAACTGAAATCTGAACAGTTAAATAATAGACGTTCAGAATATATGGGATTTGTAAACTTCAAGGTTAGTATATTTATTTGCAGAGATTTTTTTTTTTTTTCATTTAAACTACATTTATTGTCACCTATTACAAAATATAGTATCTTGCAGCCCCAAATGCACTAACCTGTTCATCCAAAATAATCAAGTGTAAAATGATCCAAAGACATCTGCTGCTCATGGACATACATTTCTTAACATCTTAACAGTGGAAAAACAGACCTCACTTCTGGGAACATGGCTGCTTGATGCCCTTGTGCAAAGGCGTTCAGCTGTTACAGAACAAGCCAACTGTGAGGTGAATTTGCCTTTTCAGCCTCTTAAAACCAAAGAGCATCCAAGCCACTTCTATAGGTCCAAAGCTAATTCCACTGCCTGTGCCGTGAACCCCGGTGCACCTCCGCATCAGGCTGGTGTTGGCAGGACGTCAACTCCTCAACCACATGGCAGCTCTGCTTTTTATTACAGCGTTTGAACTTTTCCTATTTAGACCTTCAGGCACAAAAAATAAATATGAACAATTATCTTTGGATTTAAAACAAGTTGTGGATCAAAACTTATTAATTAACATGTGACTTTACTGTATTTAGATGTACTATTTTCTGGTCAGGGTCAGCCACAATGAGGGGTTATTGCTTTGTTTCATATCATGGTTTTACACCTAATTATTTCATCATGGAGACAAGCCTGTTGAGCTACCAGGCCAAGATATAGGTCAGATCTGTGGAGTGGTAAGCCGACTTACAGTAAAAATGTATTAGGATTCATATTGTCAAACACAACGCAGTACAACCACCGGAAACGTTTCCCAAAAGTTCCCAACATTTTGAATGTAAGATTTATATAGTGCCCTTCTAAACAGTCAGGTTTTGATCAAGTGAAGAAACTGATAACCAATGTGGTCATTTTTATGGACATACGTTTGTCAAAACCTGGTGTTGAATGTCACCATAAACATTTTAACTTTCAACAGTTGTTCTTGCTGTCTCTGTGGCACATTGTCTTTTCAGTAGTTTCCCATTCAAGTAGTGACCAGGTTTAAAATCACACACAGTAGCTTATGACACTGACACTGATAAGCAGGTATGGCTAAATACTGAATATACTGTACCTATTGTAAAATCATACTTGTTATATTCAATACGAAGTACCTTATAGTGGTACGAACCCCCACAAGAGCCCCTTGACACCTGGAGTTAAGCTCCTGTGCTGGCTACAGGTTGGCAAATCTCCAACTGTGTCTGGAGCCAAAATTAGGTGCTAAGTGCATAGTAAAGGCTCACACTGAACTTCTGAAATCAGGACATGACACCCTCAGCAAATCTCTTATAATCATTTGCCAAAAATATTGTAACCAGTCAATGGAGGCAGTTGTACCACCTGACGATGCAGCTTTCATGTGGCTAGTTTCAGCAAAAGTCTTTGTTGTATGCCCTCATTGCCAGGAATATTTGAAGTAAAAATTCAGTTCAATTATGGGCTTTCATCTACAACTTCAGTGATTCTTAACCATAGGGCTGTTTCTCAAAGTCGGGCGGCGAGCACCTCGTCGAGGGCCGCACAATCAGTAAAATGCAATACATTTAATATGAGATTGGCCCCAAGTTAATTTACACATGAAATTTTAAACCTCGAGGTCAAAAAGGTTAGTCACCCTTGTACTACTTTTAGGGAGGTAATTGTATTTGTAGCTGAAGTTAAACTACAGGTCATACATTGATACATTGATATTCAAAGATGCTACATATTGGAATTGATTTAATTGATTGGTTGATTGATTCATGCATGTTTGAGGGTATTGTACTGAACTGCAGCTGAGACTACTTGAGTATTTATTTTTACTCAAAAAATGCAGATTCTATGTAAAACATGTAGATTCTAAATTGTCATGTAGCCACTTTACAAATACTAAAATCTGCTCGGCTACTTTTTGTAGTTACGTTTGACAATGAAAAGGTGAGGCTCAATAGACATTGAGTCACAGTTTCTATTTTAGATAAATGTGTTTTACAATTAACACAATTTTATTTACTAATCTGCATATGTCATAGTTTGTTTCTAACCACTTGGTGAAAACACAATATATCTCCTTTTAAAAAAAATTACTTTTCAAGTTCATGTTCTCCACTCTGAGAAATGAACGTGTTGCTATTGTAATAATACTGTATAAAAACAAAATAGGAATACATTTGGCTGAGGTGATGTGGGGGACCCATAAAGAGAAAAGAGAATGTCCCAGAAAGCCCCCATGGTCCAAAAAGTGGAGATGTCAGCTTCACAGACACACCGGCCAGCACACACGCAGAAGCTTACACAAACACACATTTTATTTATTTACATAGAAAAACCCCAAAATGTTCAACAAAGGCTATGCTAGGACGAAATAAAGGGCTACGACAACAAACTTTTCATCATGCTAGAATATCCAAACATTAAACAAATGGGACCAATTTCCAGCTGGCTTCTCATTACACACTATATAGATTATAACACACAACACATGTCGGCACTAGGTGGGAGTCCACATACGATCCCCTCGTAAAGGCAGCATCAGGAAGTTAAGAAAATAACACACTCATGCATTTTGGTTTAGAGCTGTGTCACTTAGCAACCCGTACAAGCAAACCCAGAGCCCTCAAGCAAGATTTTAAGCGGTCAGCAAATTGTTTATGGTTTCTGCAGTGAGAAGAGGTAGCGTAGCAATATTGTTTTAAAAAAGGAGTTGGAAGGCAAAAGAAGAAAAATAAACAAGATCTTCTGTGGTTTGTTTGAGAATGTTGTGTTTTTGTGTTAATCTGCCCATAACACGTAGTTTAAATTAACCATTTACAATGCTTCCAAGAGCCTTCTTCCTGCTTAAGAAATCAAGTGGTTTCCCAGTGAAGCATTTTTATATACACAGAGCGCTGTATGTTAGACTGGAGGAAATATCTATGGCTTCTACAGCTACAACTTTTTAGACAGTGCGGTTAGTATCTAAGAGGTTTGTCTGACCCAAACTAAACAACAAGGAAAACACAACATTCTGAGGTCTGCATATAACCACCAGTAGCGTTAAAAACTAAAACATAATAATTACAAAAAATAATTTCTCTTTTTAAATCGTATTAATCAGCCCAAAATTTTAGCAAAAAATAGGCAAACAAAAGCATGTGTTAGTCTGCATCTTCCCTAAAGCAACTGTTTTGTGGCTGTTCGTTTCTATGGAAACGCTGCTCTTTTCATTGTCATATTCCTAAGTACAGCATAAAATGAAAATGTCTCTAAGTATTGCTTTAACTTTCTTATTCAGTGAGATAATTCAGGTGATTTTCTTCTTCCATAAAGCTGTGCGACAACACTTGAAAGTGCATATGGCCTAATTCTAATTTAAAAATCAAGTTTGTGAAAAAGTTTTAAAATGTGTGGAAATTAGAGGGAAGTAACATTCTTTATGCTTTACACTCGCTTTTTGATAAAAAAAAAAAAAAGAACTAAAAACACTTAAATGTCTGTTCTTTGAGCAGGCTTGTAATGCCACAAAATTGAATATTTTGTCTATGAAGGCTTCTCCTGTGTTTTCATAGAAAATCTGCTCCTTTACCAAACATTACCAACATTCAGAATGGTGGGTTTACATATTGATCAAATTAGTTGACTTTTCACCTCCAGAAAGTTACACTCTTTAAACCAACAAAACAGAAATAAGTATTAGCTTTAGAATGAATTGTCAGATAAATCTGAAATGTTTGTAAAATTAACCACAGAAATATAACTTTCATGGCCTTTAAAGTTTACATTTTCATTTTTTTATTTTTAACATTTTTGTAGCATTTTCATTCTTTTTTTGCCTATCTGCATAACATCATTCACAAAATATAATACTTGACATATTGATATGGCTAATAAATATACTTAACAAAGTATATTTATTAGTATATACTACTTATTATAACATAAGTGAACAGAGAGATAAATAGGAGACACATACAAAGATACAGATGCAGGTGGATGAAGTTTGCACTAAGCAGCTTCACCTGTGCACCACCAGGACAGGTGTGATCAGCTGCATGAGGCGTGTTTCCTGGCCCTCATAAACCCTCATCCACAGGGCTTTCTAAAAACAACAAGGAGACATAATCTACCAAAAAAAAAAAAGACACCTATGGAAAACATGTATGTGTGACTTCGTTAAACTGTGTGACTATTGCTAAACCATCTATACAAAGAATGTACCTACAGTCTCATGGCTCTATATTTTCAAATGATTTTTTTTTTCTTAAAGGGACCTGTTCTATGCATTTAGGAATAAATTTCAATGTATGTAGATCAGCAATTAGCGTTTTGTTTTGTAAAACACAAAATTTATGTAAAAACGGCTTTACTATGAAACTGAATCTTAAGAATCATAATTAAATACAAATGGGCGGTGATAGGTGCTTGGTGGGGGCAGGTTTTTCCCTGTGCTCTCAAACATCAGCTGCAGGACAATACAAGATTACTAAAACTAATGGAACTTGAGTAAACTAATGATCTTTCGGTGTCAATAGTTTACTGTGAGTGCTCCAGTTTCCTGTACCACAAAAACAAATACAAAAACTTATCGTAAAAAGTGGGACTTTCCTGGTTATATATACACAGTAGGTTTAAAGATGCGAATGATTTTCTACCAGTGTTAGAGCTAATAAATAATCTAATAGCTCTTGCATTTGATTGTCCAAAAGATAACAAAGAAAGAACTTTTACATGATTGATAATTGAAGCTGTAGTCATGCCAAAATAATCCAGAAAATTATGAATCCAACAGTGATTGAAACCATAGTTCCTCTTTACTTAATAGAGAGTTCCGCTGGCAGCTGTGGCTTTCTTCCACACTGAAAATACGTGTCTTTTGAGACTGAACTGTGCTCATTAACATGAATTGACGTGTCTATATTTATCTGAGGGGACTGTTATAAACCCGAGTTGTTTCCTTGTCTTCCTCCCAAAGCAGCTTTAGACTGTGGTTTTGTAGGGAAACTCTNTTCATAGAACCAGAATCATAATTATTGGGTGCGTAAATTGAAATTAAAGCATAATTTTGTCCTAAAATATTAGTTTTAACATATGCAATACGTCCATCTGGACTGCTAAAAGTATCAGTGATTGTCAAATTTAAATTACGCTTTAGTACAATCAAAGTTCCACAGTTTTTAGATTCTATAGATGAATATGCAGCAATATAATAGTGCTGATTGAAATCTGTGAACATCAGCCTTTTTTAGATGTGATTCTTGTATAAAAGCTATGTCTACATTATGTCTCAAAAGGTGGTCTAAACATGCTGTACGCTTAATAGGAGCATTTAAACCTTAGTGTTCCAAGTGCAATATTTATACCTTTTTTCATGTTATTTCAAGATGTTTTTTACAGTTCAAGATTATTACACCATGAGATAGGAATGAAAACCCTGATCCCTTAATCACCATGAGCTCCCCCAAATAAGAAACGAAAACATACTCTAAACCTAGCTACACTATACTAAAAATACTAAAATAAAAAAATAAATAAATAAATAAAATAAACTAAACACTAACCCTAATTAATACACCTGACTATGTGAGAAGGTGGCTATATAACAAGCAAAACCGTTCAAACTCCCATTCTTTCATTATTTATTTTCCAAATAATACTACTTCATATTTCATTGAAACAAAAACAAACAAACAAAAAAAATAAAGAGAAACCAGAGAAAGAGACTAGGTTTTAAGCTACAATTTATAGAGAAAAACTTCTAATTAAATCTAGAAAGATTTTTTTTTTTTTTTTTTTCTCCCTTCACCCTTACATACAGTTTTTCGATAAGCTTGTACCTGCAACTGTGATTAACTTCAGTCAGAAATGTTTTCCTCTTCTTTCTTCTTTTCTCTTCAAGTCAAATAGAAGCTGACTGCTTTTGACAAACAAACAAAAGCATGTGTTAGTCTGCATCTTCCCTAAAGCAACTGTTTTGTGGCTGTTCGTTTCTATGGAACGCTGCTCTTTTCATTGTCATATTCCTAAGTACAGCATAAAATGAAAATGTCTCTAAGTATTGCTTTAACTTTCTTATTCAGTGAGATAATTCAGGTGATTTTCTTCTTCCATAAAGCTGTGCGACAACACTTTAAAGTGCATATGGCCTAATTCTAATTTAAAAATCAGTTCGTGAAAAGTTTTAAAATATGTGAAATTAGAGGGAAGTAACATTCTTATGCTTTACACTCGCTTTTGATTAAAAAAAAAAAAAAGAACTAAAAACAATTAAATGTCTGTTCTTTGAGCAGGCTTGTAATGCCACAAAATTGAATATTTGTCTATGAAGGCTTTCTCCTGTGTTTTCATAGAAAATCTGCTCCTTTACCAAACATGCCCATTCAGAATGGTGGGTTACATATTTATCAAATTAGTTGACTTTTCACCTCCAGAAAGTTACACTCTTTAAACCAACAAAACAGAAATAAGTATTAGCTTTAGAATGAATTGTCAGATAAATTGAAATGTTTGTAAAATTAACCACAGAAATATAACTTTCATGGCCTTTAAAGTTTACATTTTCATTTTTTTATTTTAACATTTTTGTAGGCATTTTCATTCTTTTTTGCCTATCTGCATAACATCATTCACAAAATATAATACTTGACATATTGATATGGCTAATAAATATACTTAACAAAGTATATTTATAGTTATTAGTATTATACTTTATTATAACATAAGTGAACGGAGAGATAATAGGAGACACATACAAGATACAGATGCAGGTGGATGAAGTTTGCACTAAGCAGCTTCACCTGTGCACCACCAGGACAGGTGTGATCAGCTGCATGAGGCGTGTTTCCTGGCCCTCATAAACCCTCATCCACAGGGCTTTCTAAAAACAACAAGGAGACATAATCTACCAAAAAAAAAAAAAAAAAAAAAAAAAAAAAAAAAAGACACCTATAGAAAACATGTATGTGTGACTTCGTTACACTGTGTGACTATTGCTAAACCATCTATACAAAGAATGTACCTACAGTCTCATGGCTCTATATTTTCAAATGATTTTTTTTTCTTAAAAGGGACCTTTTCTATGCATTTAGGAATAAACTTCAATGTATGTAGATCAGCAATTAGCGTTTTGTTTTGTAAAACACAAAATTTATGTAAAACGGCTTACTATGAAACTGAATCTTAAGAATCATAATTAATACAAATGGGCGGTGATAGGTGCTAGGTGGGGCAGGGTTTTTCCTGTGCTCTCAAACATCAGCTGCAGGACAATACAAGATTACTAAAACTAATGGAACTTTGAGTAAACTAATGATCTTTCGGTGTCAATAGGTTTACTGTGAGTGCTCCAGTTTCCTGTACCACAAAAACAAATACAAAACTTATCGTAAAAGTGGGACTTTCCTGGTTATATATACACAGTAGGTTTAAAGATGCTAATGATTTTCTACCAACGTTAGAGCTTAATAAATAATCTAATAGCTCTTGCATTTGATTGTCCAAAAGATAACAAAGAAAGAACTTTTACATGATTGATAATTGAAGCTGTAGTCATGCCAAAATAATCCAGAAAATTATGAATCCAACAGTGATTGAAACCATAGTTCCTCTTTACTTAATAGAGAGTTCCGCTGGCAGCTGTGGCTTTCTTCCACACTGAAAATACGTGTCTTTTGAGACTGAACTGTGCTCATTAACATGAATTGACGTGTCTATATTTATCTGAGGGGACTGTTATAAACCCGAGTTGTTTCCTTGTCTTCCTCCCAAAGCAGCTTTAGACTGTGGTTTTGTAGGGAAACTCTTGAATAAATGAACGGCTCTTAATGATCGCACTGTACAAGACCTTTTTACTAGTGCCCTGTTTATGAAGACTTTATAAGCTTCGGAAAGGGGGAAATGTGTCACTGCCACCTTGTCTGCCATCTTGGCTCTGAGTGTGTCTGCTGCACCCATTTGGCAGTTAGGAGTCATTAAAATGGGCGTAAGGGAGGAATCCAGCGGTTTCTATCATTAATGAAGAACAGTCGTGACAACCGCAGGAAACCACACAAACACCATTATTATAAATTGGGACACATGGACAGACCAAATGCACCCACTAACTGTTGACTTTGGCGATCACAAACACGTTTATTTTTACTCTCTGTTTTAAGGTTATAGTTCATCGATGAAGAAGACGCAATCACACAAAAGTAGATTTTATTTTATTCATATTAATTAACTGCATTTTAAACATCTCATAGTATAGCAAAAGCCCAAATGTCCATACTAATTCCTCAGGTAAATTAAAAACATAATACTAAATACAATGAGCACTGAGAAGTGTCTGAGAAGATTCTTTAGTTAAATGTTCTCAGACTTGATTTTCTACAGCACATCTCAGCCTCTCTTAACATTATGCAACTGGTCTGAGAGTTTAAACTTGTAATTTTGAGGAAGATGTGTGAGCCATTATTCAATGAACTTTTTCAGAGCTGGTCCTCACCACTTCCAAGACAGTCTTAAGGAGAATAAGAATCACTTCCAGGCCTGGTCCCAGTGTTTGTTTACACGCTGAAGCTGCATCCACTGACTGGACAACCATCCATGTTAAGAGTATTCTCACTGCAGTGGCACATCTTTCACCAGTAGAGATTTAAGGAATACATACATTCAGCATAATCTCCGTAACTCCCACGTAGAGCTATTTCATAAATATTATTTATGAAATATTATATATTGCAGTATTTTTTCAAGGATGGCTTAAGTTTCTCACAGCTGAGGGAGATAAACTCCTGTGATTTGTGGCTCTATAATGGCTCTTCTCCACTGAGCTTCTCCTCCCAGACTCAAGATAAGAGCTCTCATTTTACATGAAGGTTCAGGGCGGGGGTGTCCGGGGTGCATGAGAGCGAAGGGGTGACCTGAGGGCGGACAGGGCGAGAAGGCCCGCAGGACGCACAGGTGTTAGGAGGACACACAGGTGCACTGCACCTGCTGCACATGTGTGAAACTGCAGAGCAGCTGTACACAGCAGCATTCCCCTCGCGCACAGCACTGCTTTATAAAACAAATAAACTCTATTTGTCAAGTTCATCCAACAAAAACAGTAAATGTGCCAGTATATGAGTCACTCTCATGTTTGTTTGAGAAACACTGTATCAAAGGTCATTTTTGAATGACCATTTTCTCTCTAAAGTCAGTTCTTCCTGTGTTGTTAACTTAATGTCGCTTTCCTATGGCAGCTTCAGTCTTCCTGCACATTAAAAGAACATAAAAACATTGCTGTTAACATAAAAGGTCATGATGGGCACAAGGGTTCCGTTTTAATGTCTCAGAATATTCAGGATTTCTTTTTATTGCCCCATAAAAAGTATAGTGGAACTTTCCTACTTTAATAAAAGCTCATTTTTATTGATAATAATAAATCATTTTAGCCATGCTAATTTGACTTGTCAATGATGTGAGCTGTTTACACTATGTCTTAAGAACTAGCACCTCCTACAGGAAGTCCCCAGTCACTACGAATGAGGTCAAAGGTGAAGAGAGAGAGGGAATGGTGAGAAATTAGAGAAAATGTGGTCTTTTTGGTCCAATATTTTTATTGAAGAAGTGTAATAAAATGAAAAACAACATTTTGTGTAGGAAAGTTAGAAACAGATAAACAGCTTCTTTGTAAATTGTCAGCAAAAGGGCTTGTAAAACAAACGCCACAATAGAACAAGACTTTAATTTTACAGTCCCTGAATTACACCAGTCCTCTGCTTGGCTGCATCCAAAATAAAGCAGAAACACGTTTCACACACACACAATTTCCTCAAGGTCTGGACAACATTTTGTGGTGTGGAGAGGAACCCCCCGCGCTCCTCTGCTAATTATACACTGCATCATTGAAGACACTTGAAAACATATTATTTCCTTAGAGCAGCACGTACAACACACATTTACCAAAAAGCACCCACTGCCCTGATTTAGACATAAACTTGCTGCTTTGTAACTTATTGGACTTGTGTTGAGGTAAACAAGAATGTGACAAGGAGAATGGTTAAGCGGACCAAAGCGATAAGTCAAGTTGAAATGTCGTGTGGAGTTACTTGATTTTCTGATGATGAGAGGAAACAAAAGGCTCTGTGGGAACTATAAACAATGTTGGCCACAAATGTTGGTGAATTGGGTATCAAGTGATGGTGTCTGGAAGCCCTGTGCCTGAGAAGGAGGGCAAACGGGGGAAGTGTGATGGAAAGGCAGAGGCCCAAATGATAAACAGAGCAAAAGAGTATAGCAATAGACTTACAGTGTAGAAAGGTCTGGTGCACATGAATAATGAGGCTTACTGCATGTAAACTGTGGTCAAAAACAACAAAAGCCGCTGACTAACTTCAGTGGTCCACTGTGAGGTAGGGACGCCCACTGTATGGGTCCAAATCTGCACCAGAGACCTCTCAATTACCTAAATACTTTCATCCATTTCAGCTATGTGATGCTATATAGGATTTCAGTGTTTTCAGTTCAGGCCATAAAGTTTATTTTTGATCTGCCTAGAATGTTACAGTTTAGCTTTAAACCATATTACCAAGTTAAGTTAAAGGATCACTGTAATGTTTATCAAAGTGTTTTTCAGCAGTGAAAATGGCTTGTAATGAAAAGTTACATTCTGGGTCTTGACATCAAAAGAAATATTTCTATAAACAACGTTTTCTGATAAAAGTTCCTATATCTGATCTGATTTTTGCAGTCTTAAAAACATAAAGAACATGTTTTATAATTAAATTTGGATGATTTTAATGCAGTCACATGACATACGTGATGGATTCTGAGGAGAATTGTTTCTGTCCATATGGCCTCACAACAACAATAATTAACAGAAATGGAAAGCAGCTCAAATAAATATTGTTTAAATGCAGTTTTGCTTTAATGATAAATCTGATTACTAATAGAAATCACCAGATAGACATAACTATTTAGATGTAAACTGAACAAAGCGGGTTCGGTTTGGACTTATTACACCAGCTCCAGCTTTTCTGGTCATTTAAGAAATGTACTCAAGTTTATCTGCCATTAAAAAAAACACATACTAACATTTATAAATTATGTTTACAGTCCAACATGATGTTCAGTTCATTTTCTGACCTAATGGTTGTCCATTGACCTCAGATTGTGTGTCCTCTTTGTTGCTTCGTTTGTTTAGTCCACTAAAATACTTCTCCCTGAAGGCGTTGTGTCCCTCATAAGGACTGAAGCGAGGGTCCAACAAGTGAGCTTGATTGTCCATTCCCTGCACACACACACACACAAACAATGACACTGTTAAAATGTGGATAATATTTCACTTGTTCTGGCTCAACGAGAGGAAAAATGGGCTTCTAAAGTGAGAGCAGTAAATAACATCATATGTGTTTAATGTTTGTCTTGGCGTTAGGAAGCTGCTGGTCAAAGTAGGGATAAAGGGAGGATAGGAGATCCCGGAAAGCAGAAATAATGAGGTGATGTGATCCATGGTGATGATTCTATTGAAGGCTGCTGTGTAATTTGTCAGTAACACCTGTCGACCACCTAACATGTTTTAACTCATAAATAAATGAGAGTAGCTTCTCCTTTATGAAAATGAAAGCACGACAGAGCACATTTGCACAAAAATAATGATAAAAATGTTTAATGTTGAGGTTGTATTATAAAGCTTTTTTGTTAAAAGGTATGCATGCATTAAGTAAGAAAGGGGTTAGACAAATACAAACTTAAGGTTTTTCATGTGCTTTGCCATCTCCAATGTTTCCGTGTCCTTCTATATTTTATTCAAGTAGACGTTTCAATCAGTTATTCACTTTTATAAATGAATTAGATGAAACACAATCCTTCTATTTCTTTCTAAACATGAAACAACTGAATATACACCATTCAGTTGTTTTGCTATAATCCGTTAACAGTGTATTTATTTCCACAGTAAATGCCAAAATGTGAAAAAAAAAAAAAAACATAGCTAATAAAGCATTGTTTTAATGGAAACAAACAGGAGAAGCACAAATAATAGCCCATTTTGTGGCTATGCAAGCCTTCTCAAAGTAAAGACATAACTCCTCATGGACAAGTTTATTTTTGGCCAAAAGGTTACAATGCATGCATTCACTAAATAATAAATACTATTTAACTCTTCATATGGACATTTTAAATTTTAAAAATATTTATCAAAATAGGACAATGATAGTGACAATACACTTATGCCTTATAACCCAAACTTTGCTGGGGTTGTTTTGTCCTCAGTGTCACAATTTGTCTACAAAGTATCCTCAAATTATTTCATGTCCAAAATATTTTCAAAACCAGTTACCTTTCAAAGCTTGTCCAGGACTTGGACATGTGATTTTAATCTTCTTTGACGTTTCCAGGTTTTCTATGATTGTACAAACCTTGGAGAATGATCTTGGACTTTTGTTGGCTGTAGTTCTGTGTAACACTGCAGCCACTATTAAGAATTAGGTTTCAAATCAACTTTGTTCGATTTCAGTAAAGTTGGAATTATAGCCTTGATATTTTGAAAAAAGACACGTCAGAAGTTAAGACATCTTTGTGCGGTTGTCAGTGTTTTAAAAAAAATACAAGCAACTTTGAAATTGAAATGGGACCAGCTGAGCGATTAAGGCTTTGGAAGTTCAAAAGGAAGGACAGATTCACAGAGATTTTTTATGTAACTTTAGTGCAAATAATTTAGGGATCATGGCCAATTGAACAGGACAGACCTAGGCATAAAATGACAATTATGTGAATGCTTTTTAAACATAGAAGGATGAAGCAAAAAGTGTTGACTTTCAGATACAAAAACAACAAAACAACAAGCAACAAAGCAAAATGAATTGCACCCAGGATAAATTTCTTCTCACACTGAATGTTGCCCTTGGTCTTATTACTAGTTCTGGCGCTATCAGTGTAGAAGGTGTGGCATACGTGACCTAACACAAAGAAAGTCTGTCATATGAATAGTTTCACCAAATAGATTTCCACTCCACCTCAGGCTCTTTGACCTTCTCCATTTGTGATCACACTGACAGAGTATAGCGACGAGATGTGTGACTGGACAGAACCTGCTCACAGTTACTGAGGAGCTGCAGACAGGGATGAAGAGGAACAATCTCCTCCGAATAGCTGAAAGAGACAAACAGTGCATTTAATCCCAGTTTAAAAACAACTACAAAATGTCTTATCTATAGTATACCAGCCCATCTTAGTGTAATGTTCAGCATAAATTAAAATTAGATTTATTTTAGTTTTTTCTTCTTTTTGAGATGCTTTTATTACTTCAGCAATGTAAGCATAATATTTCTTTCTACAAAATATGACTTTAAACGTCATTTCAAACAACTCCGGCTAAAGAGTTTGCACTAAAGGTGGAAAAAGTGAGTGTGGCCTCCAGCTTGAGTGCAGACTCTGTCAGCGCTCGGCCGACCAGGGTTAGGGCCTATTAACACTCAGTGATGTATGTGTTTGCATATTTGTGTCAGGAGCACTTTCTCCTGACCGCCACCGACTCAGAGACAGATTTGTGCATCACTGTTTGTCTCTGCTGTTGCTATAGCAGCGAGAGGGCCCCTGATGTTGGTGTCCCCGCGTCTGTAGTCGAGATTCAGCCAAAAGATAATTCTGTGAGCCAATCAGGCAGGGTTTGTAAAGTGCGGAAGATTTTTTGGGTTCACACATTTTAGAAACGTGTGACTGACAAGTAAAGTTAAGCAGGTTAGGCATTAAATAGTGAACCGTAAAAGTGCAAGTACTAAAGGTATGATTACTGTTCTTTTAACTGTCCAGCAAGAGTGTAAGTTTTTTTTTTCTTCAGTTCATCTATTACCAGCACTCTTCTCTTTTCTTGTGGTAATATAAAGCACATGATGATGCACTTACTTCAACACACCTGAGCTAACTCGCAGGTCTCTACCACAAGTGCAAGAGCTGTAGTCAGAAACCTCAAAGTGTTTCTTGGATCTCCCCTGCTGTTCACTCTACACAACTGCCCTCTTGTGGGGATAGCATTTCAAACCCATCAGAGGCTACTATCAACATAAAACTCTAGTCACAAAACTGACACTTGTAACTGGTTAAATAAAGGTCAATTAAATTAAATTAAATTAAATTAACTGTATTTCATTTTTTCTCTCTAAATATTAAACAGAGAAAAAAAGGCACATTAATTAAAGGTGCACTGTGTCTAAATAGACTTGAATAACAGCACGTTTTTGTCATTTAAAAGCCTTCGATAATCTGTTTTTAGTTTTTACTTACATGAGCATAACACTACTATTACTTTTACTTTGAGTAGGCTTGTTTCTATAGAAAATATGTTTTTTGAGTTATATACTGTATATATTTTCCCATTATGGAATAACACGCAATTATCTCCATTATGATGTTGCAAAGTATGATTTTAACGTTCTATTTGTTCTGAATTGTGCAGTTGACTTTTCACCTACAGAAAGTACACTTTTAAAATGATAATCACAAGTAATTTCTCTAAGAATATTAATCCTCTAGAGACTTGAAACTTTAGTCTGGAAAATCCAAACAGATTCTCTTGAAACTGAAACTTTTAAAAATGCTGGTACAGAAATAAAATTTCCCAAGCAACTGAAGCTTGAGAAATGGAGATTCTGGAGTCTGGAAATACCGGAATTTTGGAATGACTTCCTGCTTTGGTACATAAAGGATAATCATTATTACACTTTATTTAATAAAATATGCCCCAACATTTCTAACCATTGTAACATATGGACTTCTCTGTTCAGTAGCCACTATTTTTGCACCTACTCTGGTCTGTAGACTGGCAGCCAGTAAACAAGTCTTCCTCCCAGGACCAGGTGATGAGCAGAGAAGCTCAATAGGTCTTTAAAGATGTCACTGAGATGATACGCTTGGGACACAGGAACATGAGACTCTGCATAGCTGTTAGAACACGGAAAAATTAATAAACACATCCATAATTACTGATATTCTGTTCTGCCATATCTGATTTGTTCACTTTACTATGACACAGTATACACTGTAGAAGTTACTTACACGCCGTCACAAGGCTTAAGAATATCTTTATGCGAGCCTGTTCTTCTTGTGGATTCACGGATACCATAGGGGGCTGTCAATAAATTAAGTTAAATAAGACTACCAAAGCTTTATCAAACATTTAGGCAATTGTTTTAAATAGACTTACGATCAGTAATGATGGCATCAAATAGAGGAGTTTTTCTCCACACAGGCTTAGACGCATCAGACACCATAACGTCCAAATACAGCTTTTCTGTTCCATACTGCCGCAGATTAGCTCTGATGTTCTCATCGGGCCCTCTCCACTTTTGGTTTTTACGACTTGACCGACCTGAAAAACAGTGACCTCATTCAGTTTTAGTTTATTTTTTGGTGTTTGTAGTAATAAATTTAAAAGAATACTAGAAAACCACAATTCCACATTTTTAGGACATCTCAAAAATGTGCCAACCACAGAGAAAAGGAAAACTTTCAGTTATTATTTGTCTCACAGTTGCAGATTGATAAACTCTTGTAGTTAGCCGACAACACCTCTGGCTCGAGTTGTTGCTACAGCTTGTGTCAATGAGTGGCAGCTATTTCTGTATACCAGGTGCATCTCCCATGTTGATAAACAAATGATCCCTCTATAGATCTATATATAAAAATTAGAATCTAATTCAAATGTATTTAAATGTAAATTAAAGTTGCACTATGTAAGTTTTTAATCAAGAGTATACATGAGTTTTTGTCATTTGGAAGTGTCTGATGCACTAAATTAATAATAATTATCATCTTCATCTTTCGTTTGAGCAGACTTGTATTATTTGGCCTGATGGAGGGCCTCCTATATGTTTACATGGAAATTATGTTCACTTAGCTGTATTTTTTCACATTATGGCATGCACTTATCGCTATTCACAATGTTCTAATGCATGATACTAACTTTATTGAATTGAGTAGTTGACTTTTCACCTCCAGAAAGTTACAAAGTGCACCTTTACATATCAGACAAAAACTTACCTCTGCCATGAATAATATTGTAATCGATGTCTGTTCCACACACATAGGCCCAAACTGTGAACAAGCAACCAGTAGGCTTCCTAAAACCACAAAACCAAAAAAATATGTAAAAAAGATTAAATATTTGCTTTTGCTAAAGTAATGTACAAAACCTAAAACTTACCTGTGCCAACAAATGGGTCAAATACTACATCATGTTGTTTTACTTTTGCATGATTAGCCATGATAAAAGACAGGCCAGCATCCATGCTAGTGTTTCCTATGAAGTGCCTGTTCTTTACACTGTGGGATCGAATCAGCTCTCGTTGTCCGTCTGCAATCTGAAGAGTGAATATTAGAAATGTGTATCCACAATTGCAATTACAGCATCACAACTATGAGGCCTGTCACAGTTTCTTACCCAGCGACCAAAGTACACATAATCTGGATTTTCAGGAATGTTGTTAGGATCTGTGCCGTAATCTTCCAACAGGCAGAAAACATGCTGTGGATTCTTAAGGCTGACTGTACCCTCAAATGGAAGATACTCCATGTCCTTTAAATGCAATATAAGAAAATGTAAGAATGTATAGAACATACTGTATTAATATAACAAAAACATTTACATCAATCCGTTTTATTCTTTCTGCAAATTCCAGAGTCTTGTTGAAGGTGTACACGTTGATTCTGTAGGTGGAGTCTGGCTGCATGAAAGGACTCTAATAATATTAAGGGAAAAAAGGTTATAATTTCTGCACTGTTGTTCCATGTACTTTCTAATACATGGCTTGACAAACCATATTCTCTGCTGGATAGCTTAGAAGGGATGTTTTGAGTTCATTGTGTGTTCTCCCATGGCCCCAGAGTTCAAATGCAGATCTAAAACAAGACAGAAGTGACAGATACATAAAATCACACGACTTTCATTCTCACTTGTCAAGCAAATCAAAGCAAATAAGATACGTAAAATAGCAGTTTACTAACTTTGCGCAAACAGATCTAGTCATGACATCTTTAACATCTTCTTCAGACAAACCATCCAAACACCAGAAAGGCGCCTGTAGAAATGATCAGACATTCATTGATATCAGTATTTTATATGTGGAAATGAGTAATTAATGAAAAATACTGTTCAACACGCCTTTTCTTTGAAGTTTATACTTGGAGTGAATGCTTTTCCCCGAAGAGCGAGCAAGCTTTTAATCTCCTTAGGTAGAGCAAACATTAAAATGTGAGTATACAAGATATTCAATGAATCTTATTTTACAATATGTAATGAAAGTTAACTATGCAATACAGACGTAAGAGTATTATACATTTTCGTTGGGCAATAACAAAACAAAGGTATATACATTTTATTTTCTTACCGGTAACCTAAAATCTAAATTATCTTGTGCAAGATGAAGCAAAAATTGAAGGCATGAGCGACTTGTGCTGGCCGCCATATTTGTTGTCACTTCAAAATAAGTCCGACTTGAAACACCACTCTGAAATTACTACACCACTAGAGGTCAGTCCTTTAACACTTTTGCTGGGCTGACTCAATCAATAAACCTGAATAAGATCAATATGATTTATATTTTGTTTTCAAGTACTTAGAATATAATAAAAAATATAACAATAAAAATTATATGAGACTACATTTAATTGGATAGTGTTTATTATTTTCATTCCAAAAAGTGCATTAATAACGATTTCATAATAAGCAATGCTATTGTCTTAATATCCCACAGTATCTTTGGCAAGATAACAATTTTCATGCATTATATCAAAACAATGAAGTCATAACACATTGAAGATTAAGGTCAATGATTATTGTCTCTCATTAGTAATATATTGATCATATGAAGAATACAATATGAGAAATAGTGCATTTTAAGAGATGAATGAAAAAAGCTACAATTGACACACAGCCAACATAAAATCACAGATAATGCCCCAAATAGTTTTTAGAATGTTAAATAAAATTCTAAAACATTCCAATGTTATTCTAAAACATTTTCTTCATCCACATCGCACTAACAGATTCAAACATTTTATGCCTTAAAATCAAAACAAAAACTCTTTACTAATAAATAACACTTTAGCAATTAGTTTGTACAATCAAAAGTCCATTAAGAGGTAGGTGTAAAAGTTGTTGATGTCAGTTTGTCTCTGCCTTTGAGTTTAGTAGCTCAATCAATTGATCCGCCTGCAAAACAAAATACATTTTGTACAACATTCGTTAGACCAAAAAAAAAAACAACACATATAGGTTTGTTATGTGGCACTTTTCCAGACAATTTTCAGTGTTTGTTGTTCTTTATCTACAATATTGCTTTAAAGTGTATGTAAACTTATTATTACGTAACACCAGTCTTTACTTCCACTTGCAGACTGCCGAATTATAGATTTGTGAAGACTTAGAACCACTCAAGAAACGGAACGTAAAAAGAGCATTTTTAATTATCATTGTGGAATCATAATAAGAATTACATTTTGGTTTTAATTTTGCATCATAAAAACACTGGCTCAGGCAAACTAGTTTTTACATCAAAAACAAAACAAATTTACACAATTTTCATGTCATTTTTGTTCAATTTGAGGCTTTTCTCAGCTCATGAGATGTTTAAAACCAATTACTAAATTAGTTGGCGAATATTTCAATAATCGATCAGTTGTGATTATTTTTATCGATTAACTTGTTACAGCCCTAGTAGTAACAGGTTAGTTATTATTCATATTCGTCCATTGAATGGACAATGGACTCCCATGGAAAATCTCATGAAGAAGCTGAGGTGCAAAATGGAATAAATCTTGTTTTTTCTGTACATAATAGTATTATAACCGATTTTAACACATTATTTCAACTACCAAAAAGTTGTCTCGCCCTCTGTTTGCAACACTGCCTTACGTATATTTGCGAGACCTTGTGCAGAAAACTATTTGTTCTCACTACTCACTGTCATTAGTTTGACATACCAGACTTGTTGAACATTTTGTTTAAATTCTACATTTTATTACATTATTATTGCTGGAAATCTTGAAATGTTCTCTGATTTGGTATATGATTAATTATTGTTTAACAACACAGGCAATGTGCACACACCTCATATGCAGAAAGAGCTGCCGCTCATTGACTAAGCTGGAGAAACAACTCGAGCCAGGGCTGTTATCAGCTAACTACAAGAGTTTATCACCGTGCAAAAAAACAAAAGTTATGCTGCTAATTCAACATTTGTGAATAAAATTCAACCCTGCAACCCTTAAAAGTTACATTCAGGTGAGTGAAAAAATGGCGAGAAAAACACTGTCTCAAGCTTCAGGAGCCAGATGTCTGTCAGACCGGTTAATACCTGATCAAAACAGCTAGCTTTCGTGCCGTTTTGTTGTTTTATTCAAAAGTTTCTCCAGCTAACCAAATGGGCAGCGTATCTTTCTGCATAGAGCATGTGCAGCAAAAAGTGACGTAGACCGAAAATGCCTCTGTACAATCTAATAATAATGTTGTTGTAAAATATACTACCCTATTCAACTCAAAGAAAATGAAAATTGTGAGCACAATACATGTGAATCAATCTGTAAAAGATATCTTTACTCACGGTTACAAACCAGTAGGAGTTGACCTTGTACATGAAACGAGACAGAAAGCCCATCTGGTTGACAGGGGCCAGAACATGAAGGTGCAGGTGAGTAACTGAGCAGAAGGGAGGCCAGTGGAAACCAAACCTGCAAAAATACATACGTACAAATGACTTCAACATTCAGCAAACACTTTGACCAAAAATATTTACGCATTGAGACCCACCTTACATCACTTAAGTCTGTAATGTTATTTTTTTCCAAGATCTCTTTTCCTAATTCAACCATTCGTTTCACTGCAAAATGCAACAAAAAACACAGTAGGAATTATCTGTTGCATGTTATTGAGAACAAACATTTTAATCCAGAGTGCACACCTAAAGGTACATGCTCTTTGGTGAGAGATTTACAGTTGCCAACATGTTTATTTGGCACCACGAGGTAATGATGTGGCGCTGCTGGTCTGATGTCTTTGAAACAACTTATTTCTTCATCCTGGATACATAGAACAGAGCTGTAATGTGAACTAAATTAAATTAGACTTTCATTACATTTATATATCAATCACATAGCCTTATATAAAGAATATTATTATATAAAGTTGCAATAATAAACACAGCATAAGCATGTAAACTAAATGACGCGCAGCTGTTTACTTTGGTTGTTTGCTTTGATATTTTAATGACAGGCTAATGCTAAGCTAGCTTCAAGAATATTCCTAACTAAACTGTCTTACACAATGAAGTAGTTCCGTCCCCATTTCCTTGTTTACTATCTTGCAGAAAATACATTTCTTGTCAAATTCTCCGGACCCAGCGGAATTAGATTTGGGAATATTAATATCCTGTGAAGATTCAGATTGAGCCATCGCCCTGATAGTTTTATTGATCGGTCAATCCCTGAGATAATCGAGCGACCAGGCGCCCACGAGGCAAGAGCAATCAAACACCGAACTACTGCAGTAATATAAAGCTGGAGACTGGGAGACACCTGCAGATCTGAGCTGTTAATCTGAACTGCAGATATACACCTTCCTTCTTCTATGCGGTTTATTTTTGCCGAGATAACGCCACAGCTGTTGAAAACGCCACCTGCTGTTGAAATGTAGGCTATTAACTGAGGGAATGTGCTTAGTGCATTAACTTATTAAAAATGAATAAATTTTGGTACATTTTAACTTAAATAATTTTAATAACTTTTCCCACAATGTGACTGGATGGTTCTCTGGCCAGCTAATGCTAGCTGATAGGACTTCCAGAGTGGACCTAGGTCTGGACTGTCCACCGGCCAGAGGCTCACAATAATGCGATGCTACCAGCATGGATGTCCCCCGGCCCCTTCCAGCACACTCTTACAAACTCTACCAAGTTAAGGGAGCATTTGAGTCGGGTGCCCTTCCACGTGGTACCAGCTGAACGCGTATTGTCTGTCCGGACATCCTGCTGCATCTCCGCTTGTAAACTTCGGTCTCCACAAACGGATCACAAAAGCGCGATCCCGCAGCAGCCCTGTGCCTCTGATTCTGTCCGAGGCGTGACCCGCGGCAGCCCGTGCCTCTGTCTGTCGAGCTGAGAGCGGCAGTCCTGGCCTCTGACCACGCATACGCCGCCGGATCATTGGAGCTGGCAAATGTTGAATTAAACAACGTGGTCAGGATGATTAGGTGAAATTAAGTAAAGTTAAAATAATAATTAAAAAATGTTTGTTATTTAATAAAAAATTAAAAAAATTAATAGCTTATTTAAATGTTAATTAAAAAAACATAATAAACTCTTAAAACACATGACACTTCGCATTCGTTTGCTTCATGGTGTGATCTGGTTCAGACCCAGCTCAGATCTCATTCTCTTTCTCCCGTCGCAGCTACCTTCTCAACTACGTCAATGATCAAAGTTCCCAAGCCTGCGAACACACTGAGTTTGTGATTTATCTTCACCTAAAAAAACATACAATTTAGCCGTCCACTGAGATTAACTTTAAAGAAGCCTATTGTGATTTCTGTGTAGATCAGCTATTTACATTTAGTAAAATAAAGAAACAACAATGGGACTTTAACAAGCAGTAGTTTTTAAAATTACTTCTGTTGTTGAAATCACAATTCTGAACTTTACCTCAGAATCAGATTTTTTCTAAAGCAATAAATACACAACTTTTCTAAGGATCAAATTATTATTGACATACTATTATTTCCATATTCAATGGCAATAACTAATTCAACAAGATTTGTTTGTTTCACCCAATTAAATAAAAATGCCCAAATCAACCAGCGGTAATTGGCTCTGTGCACAGAAGTCAGTTGGCTTATTTACTTTAAAAATTGCTAACTTCCTGTCGGCATGTTCATTTCCTGTTTAGTTCATTTCTATGGGGTCTAAAATGAAAAATACTTCAAGTGAACAGTGTAGTGAACAGTGAGTTGTTGGTGGTTTTCATTGAAAACATGTTAAGTACTTTACAAATGAGAAGAATATTTCACCAAAGACCAATTGTTATAAAAGATGTTTGTTTCATGCAACCTAAAGCTAATTAAAAAAACAAATTTGTACGGTCAATTATTGAAAAATGGTGAGATAGATAATCATAAACATTTCCCCCCACATTTTTTAAAGGTTATTAAAACAAACGATTATTTAAAGTTGATTATACGACACACAATGTTAGTATAATAACGACAACATTCAGGTTTTTGATGACCCTAACCCCAACATGATTTCACAGATACATGTGTTTCAGTGAAGTTGAATCTTGTTTGTAGAGAATGCACTGCTAATAAAACATATGTGCTAATATAATCTTTCTTCATAAACTTATTAACCATGCACTTTATGGTTCACTTGACAAGAAAAAAAGTTAAAAATTCGATGTCTTGGTAATGTGATAAGCTTAATAAAAGAGTGTCATACGTCATACACAGAGAGTAACAGTTGTATTTTTTAGCACGTAGAACCCTTCAAACGTGTGGATTTGCAAGTCGGGATTTAGAGACGTCAGACTTGAGTCACTATTTTGATGACTTGATACAGTGGACTAAAACTTGGGACTTGACTTGGAGCCTTGTAACTTGAGATGACTTAATGTGTCTCCTAAAAAAATAAATAGTGAATGTGTTCCTCCTCACTTCTTTTTGTGGCCAAAAATATATCTTAAATGGGATACTTTATCAAAAAATAAATAAATAAATGAAGTTGTGGAAATGCAACATGTACTATTTAGTAAATTTATTATAAAAACTAAAATGAGAGGACTTGGACTTGTAAAATAGTGACTTGTTCCCACCTCTGAAACCATTAAACTACGCTTCCGTCGATGAGCTAAAACAGGGTACTTCTCTTTTTCAGTTCAAGATTTTAATTGTAGAAAAATATGCAAATTGAAGTAAAAAACAAAACAAAACATGAAAATTAAATAAATTAAATTCAAGACAAAAGATAATAATAATAAAAGCAATTTTTATTGTTTGGTCAACCAAACTGGCTGTGCCAGCACTGCCTTTCACTTTAATAAAAACAGATACAAACATGAATATAATAAATACATTTTAAAACTTTAACATTTTTAGGTTTAACTTTGATTACAATAAATAATGATGAAGATAACCTCACTCACATGTTGCAAACTTAAAGTAAACAATACTGCCTTCACAGAAACAATGGCAGTCTGCAGTATCCCTTTTATCTAATGAGTATTTTACCAGGTGCTGTTTTGAGACAATGTAGTGCAAAACTTCTGTCATATTTACAGGTCAACATTAATTATCAGTATTTTGTTTGTCTACAAACAACAATTATGCATTCACCATCTTATGCAAAGACCCAGAAAAAGTGTTATTGTAATAAATCTTGTACTGTTAATACGCTTACAGAAGACTTATCCAAGAGTTTTAGTCAAAACTTTGTAATTCTGTAACTCCACAGTGGCTGGAGGTCTTAGCGCCTCTTGTGCTTCATGAGCAACAGGGTAGAAATAGGACCAACTATTCTACAATATCCACCTATGTTTTATCTCAGTCACACTGTCCACTGTGAGAGCCAGAGCAGTCCTCAGTGTGTTGTCTTCAATAGACCCACAGAGCCAGGACAGGGCCATAGGGTTCCTCAGTAGAACCAGAGCATCAGGGCTTTGTCTTTCTCTGACACAGATGAGCAAGATCAGTTCTTAACAGTCCAAACCTCAAGTTCTTGTACAATGAAGTCTTCATTTGTAGAGAGTGGAGCGTTTTGGAAAGTAGGGCAAGAGAAGCTCGAGCCACGATACAGATCAGCATCTAACCACAAGGCAAAACATCCCCTAGAGGAAAATAAAACACCACAATGAATTTAACATAAGATAACAATAATACAAATAAATAGTATGTATATTTTTCACATTTTTAGGTAAATTATGCATATTGAATTGGATGTGCCTTGGCATAAAACTACACTGTACTGCAAACGACTTAAAAAGCATTAGACTGGACTATAAGGTACATCGGGAATGCCTAAATGTTGGCAATCCTTGTAGAAATTATACATTTGTGTAGCATAATTTATTATTACTTCATAAAACTTGCACTTACCCTCCTCCACCAATCCGCAAAGATTCCAAATCACCACTGACAAAGTAGGAATTTTCTCCAGTCCACTTGTACAACTGAAAAAAAAAAAAAACAGAACCAAAAAATTAGGTTTTTGCATAACAGTCATAGTGTTGTTGGATGCTAAAGCAGTCCTATTTTCTTACTTGGAAGTCAGGGTTGAAGCTAAACAGAAAAGTCTCTCCAGTTCCATAGCAACTGTGACTGATTTTGAATGGATCTGAGCTGAAAGCACCAAACACCTGCCAAGTGAAGACAATTGTTAATTAACAGAGCAGCAGTTTTAAGCTCACAATTACTGCTAGTTAAGATGCAAACCTTTTTGTGCATGTCTCTGATCACAAGGAGCACAGGGCTGTCCAGACCTGCCATGTTCCTATACAGAGTTTTCAGGCTGCTTCCGTGTATTGCAGTACTGTAGACCAGCTGCCATGGATAGCCTTGTGTTCTGGCTGGTAAATGAGCAGAAACCTGTCAAAAGATACAAATTATATACAATAGCTCTTTATACCAAGCACTATCTAAGAAAATATTTGTCTGTCAGAGCACTATCGGACCTAAAATATGGTTCACAAATTCTTTGTCCCCTGTCTAAGACTTTCTTACCTTTTCCAGGTGGAGGTCATCCAGCAGCAGACTCTGGTCACTGAGAACAGGAAGTGTGTCCTCCACAGGCTCATGATATCCAGACTCATCTGAGTCCTCGAAACTGCTGAAGCTCAGGCGCCTCCTGGGCTCGTTCACTGTGATGAACTGAAACAAGATGCACATGTGGTTAGTTACACTCAGTTCTAACTGCTATTTTCGCTGTGGGTACAGTGGGTGTACAGTCTATCCGGGTTATAGTAGCTGACTAACTATACCATACAGTACTACCATCTATTTCTGATGCATAATGTAGATTGATAAAAACAATGTAGTTCCTACCTCAACGTAAGGTTCAATTGTGCCTTTAGCATAATAGAAAACCTTTATATGGTCTAGTTGCAGCTTCATATTGTCGCTCCTGTCTTGTTCTTACTCATAAAGAAGCACATGTGCACAGCCTCTGTTATAAGCACCTTCCTACTTTCTATTTCTCTTATCTGAAAGGTCATTGGTTGGAATTTCTGATATGAGCTATCTCATTGGCTGGCTCTAGAGCCACAAAGTTTCATTTCTTTCTAAAACAGGAAAAACCAGCGTCAGGAAGGATGCCCATATCTGGGGGTGAAAAATTTCCCACCATTAACTTACAAGTGAGGGCCAACGTAATTTTGTAATGGGTGCAACTATTTTGTGGCTACATTTGTGTAGTACTCTAAGGTGAGCACTACTCAGTTGCATTCATTCAGTTACCTTTAACTTGAGTAACTTTTTTGATAGAAGTAATTTTCTTCTAACACACTACCTGTACTCACTACTTGAGTACTACTTAGTCTGAAGTAACAGTACTTGAGTAAAAATGTAGATTCCTCTTCTCTCACTGAGTAAATCTATATTTGGCAAAAAAAACCAAAAAAACAACTATGTTGTTCACATGAAATGGTTTAGGATTATGTGTTTTTTCAATAGTTTATAGTTTGAAATTTTGATTCCAAATTCAAAGATGCATTAGGTGTTTTTAATTTCAGTTACGATACATGGGCTTAATATTATAAAACAGATATTACATCTAAGCAGTTACTGCATACTTGTTTTCCCAAATTGGAAACTGTCATTGTGTCTTTTTTGCAAGACACTTAACCCACATTGCCTCAGTGTCTGCGTACACTGGGTGAGTAAATAGCTTTGAGTGCCTTGAAAGGTAGAAAAGCACTATATAAATAGAGAACATTTACATACCTCCCAGTTTCTTGCAACAGTATTCACAGATTCTCTCAGTAACTTGCTGATCATCGCAGCTTTGTCCTGCTCCACAACCAGATAGTGGTTGTGATTCTTTTCTCGGATTAGGTAGGTTGTCGACCGACGCTTCTTGTTCATTCTGTTGCATTTAGTGGTGAAGTCTGGGGACCACTGTGAGAAGAATGTGTAGAGGTGGTCCACCCTGCGGAGAGATGACACACGGGTTAAGTGAAGGCCAAAGTCAACATCCTCTAACTTTGTCCATTGAAAGGAAGGAACTGTTACAAAATCCAAATTCCCCCCGTCAGCATGTCCCAAGTAGGTCACAAGCAGCACTTTGAGAATCCCTTTTAAGATAAATGATCATCTGGATGAAGATCTAGTGTTAGTTGACTGTTCATTGAAAAATCCTCACTATGTAGTCTGATGTTTGAGTGGTCTACACTGCAGCACTTTAATCTTATGAAGCTGACGTTTCAAATCAATTCCCAACTCCAGGACAATATGTTGAATGTTCTCCCTGCTTGTCACCCCCTTTCACCTTATGCTGTTCGTTCAAATAAAAAAGCGCCAAATAAACTATAAAACTTGTTATTTGAATGCACTTTTCACAGATATTTTAAACAACTAAATGGAACAACTAAATTAAATAAAAGAAAGACTCAGATGCATAGAATGCTACAGACCACTGAAACACAACACTCCAGAGACTAAGTGCAACTTTATGATTTTGTTCATGCATTTAAAATAATATAAAAAATAAACTTGTGTACTTACTCTCCAACACTGTAGGCGACTCCCATGGTTGATGCAGAAAGTTGCTTGTAGATAATAAGTCAGTATCTGCAGAAGTTGTGTCAGGAGCATGTCCAGTGGTGACCACTGCCATTGCAGCCCTTTATACTTCCACTTCAAATGCTGAGATAAGCCCTTCTCCACAGCTCCTCCCTCTCCTTCCCAAAGCAGCATGGTCCCAGCATGGCCTGCACGTATTCCTCGCTCATTTCACAATGGAGATACAAAGCCAAAGTTGGTGACTCATTAACTTGACCTGTGATTCCTGGTTTTAGTGGTCCATTTCTGTGTCACTGCAGTGTGACAGTGGAGATGGCTCAGCACTAGATAAGGACAACTGTATACAGTCCTCACTTTTAACCAAACGTGCCAATATCTTAAACGGTCTCACAGCAGTTATCAGTCTGAATAAAGTCCTGGTATCAGTGTGAGGGCTAAGACTGATTATTACAGCTTACATTACATTTATCAGTTATTGTAAATAACACTTCAGTCTCTTTCACACTTTACACATTAATACTTTTTGTATATTTTTCTAGGACAGGCACATGCCACTGTGGACCAGAAATCAATGCTGCAAGCCTTATTAAACAAAGCTGTGTATCTGACTGACTCTGAGTGAACTGACCTCCACTTGGACCAAGTGAATCAAACTGTATGTACAGCCCCCCAAAAAGGGATTTAGCCACAAAGTTACTAAAAAAGGTTTCTTTCATATTCATAAGACCATTATGTGCTTGTAAACAGACCTTTATTCTTATGCAAAAACTAAATCCTTAATAATCTGCGGTGATTAGCTGACAGCTCAACAACAACTATTGAGATTAAATCAAAACACAAGACCTTGATGCATTTGTTGACTGTTGATAAATGATCAATGCAGCCAATCAGACTCCATCAGTTTACAGTGTTGTCTATAATCTGCACCTGCTAATGTTTAAATATAATCACACATTTATCTGTATCTTTGACTGTGTCTATTTTCTTGGTCAACACAAACTTCAGAACAAAAAGCTGATCCTGTTAGCGAGTGATAACAAACCCTTTAACCTTGGATGTTCCACATTTGGTTAAGAGACAGAATGTAAATACAATGTATTTAGTTTGAACTCTGATTCAGATTAAAATATACTGTACAGACAATAATAACACTCCTGCAGGGAAAAGTCTGTGTTGTGAAGTTGAGTTTATATTACTATTATATTTATTTACTTATAATTTTTAATAAAAGATACAACAGAGAGAACACCTGTGCATGTGCACTGAAAAAAGTCTAACCAAACTCCATGTGGTGAAGTTACAAAATCATTGCAGAGGATCGTGTGTCCAGTACAAACATGGATTTTCAGTTATCAGGTCAAAAGATACAAGATATACTCTTTAAGGTCAGCCATCAGTCATGACTTGTCTTTATTACAAAAGGAGAAAATTGATAGTAGAACACAATCGACTTAACCAGACTGGATCAATATGTAGCTACATGCTCCGAGATAGAGCGGCGTTCATGTCAAGTCACGCATACAACCTACATTTACGGAAAATTACCGCAATAAGTACTGGTAGAAAATTGGCCCTATATTCTCTGTGAATATTTTTCCATTTGTTCCATTAAAAGTAAACTCTATTATTTTTCATTCATGTTTAAGATGGAAAGGGTTAATATTTTGTATGTGGCAGATTACAAACTCTTCTTTAATTAATATATTCAATTAATTAAAATTGTCATTTTACATTGAGGTTATCTTATATTTCATATTTGAAAACAGGCAAGGAAATGTCTTTTTTTAAGAGTGTGTAGTCTTTACAGATTCAGAGCTTTAGTAAAACAATAAAAGCTGATTAAATTAAAGGAATTAGAGGTAATAGATTTTTGTACATGTACATAGGTGTAAAAGTACTGTATACTTTTTCCAGTTAAGGAAGCAAATATTGAAAAAAAAAAAAAAAAAAAAAAAAACACAACAATTTTTGTATTTGATTAGAGCAATAACCCTAATTGCTGATGAATTTTTACCTAATTGCACAGGCCTAATTAAAGAGCAGAAGTAAACAAATCTTTCATGGTAAAACTTGTATGCAGCGGATGGATGTGTGGTTTAGGCAGTGGGTGCACGGGCTTTCTATAACGTCAATACATGTTCCACTGAAATCTGAAAATCTAAACCAAACCTACACTGGTCTATAAAACCACCACTGTAACAAGACTGAAACACGATGCAAATGATAAAATGACTTAAGTGTCACAGCGTACAGGGTCATTCGAAGGTAAAAGTCAGACTCAGTTCTGCAGGGTTCGAAGGAGGGCCTTTGGTTTGTGACATTTGAGTTTGTAAATGGTTTAACAAAAAGTCTTAAAAACTTGAGTAGAGCTGTGCAATATATCGAATTTTAGATAATATCGTGAATGTGGTTTTCAAGATATCCAAAAATTGAATATCGAGTATATCGTTTATAATTGCCACAAAAGAACCCTGTAAGAATAGAAAATAGAGAAAATGATGCTAGTAACGTTCAACTTAAGATGTAAATGTAATATGTCTGCACTTCTGTGATTCATTTGCAAACATTTCACATTGTTCACGTGACATCAAGCTTTTTCTAGACTAATAATACTTCACACAGATGTTTGCAGCACAAAAAAAAAGATGGAAATCACCAGATTGAAATAATCTTTTAGATATTTCAAGACGTAGTACAGTATTAATCAGAAATCTTGTTCGTCTAGATTTATGACATCATCTTATTCTACAACTTGAATGCAACATATTGACGTAATAATTGTCTGAATATCATTATCGAGATATGCCCAAAAATATTGAAATATTCATTTTTGTCTTTATCGTCCAGCCCTAAACTTGTTAAATTGTTTGTGGCACCTACAGCTAAAAATAACAGATGGGACAGCAGTCCAGACCAGTGTTTCCCAGAACAGGAGAAACAAGATATGATATTAAAATGAAATGCATAGAAAATAAAATTGTACACGTAAGCTAATTGAAAACATCTAAAAACACTGGCACAACAATACAATATACTAGACAAGAGGGTACCTTACCTAAAGGTGGGGTGGCTGATTTTCACATTGCAAACACGATTAAGGTTTTAAATCTGACAACTTCCTCTCATAAATCCTTTGACACATGATTAATATCAATGATTATTCTTTTTTGGTTGCAATTTCAGCATAGGACCCACTTTTTTCAAACAAAGTGAAACAGGAGCAGACTACCCAAGCTCAGCCAATCAGAATGCTGCTTTTGGTTCTTTATTTTTCAATTCAGACAGTACACTTGGGTCTCATTTTTTGCTGTATTGATCATATATTTTTAGTGGAAAGCACAAGGTTTACTTATTTACAACTAACAAAGTTAGCTACTCCAACTTTAAGAGGCTTTTTTGTGACTTAATAAATCTCCAATAAGCATTCATTTAAGCCAGGCAAATAAATTCCAGTCATATGTGTCATTATTACAATAAAACTGCACTATTACTTTGACCCTCTGACAGACAAACCGCTGGCCCCCTCTGAGTCCCCCAGGATGCAAACTACAGACATAACCATGATGCTTTGCTCCATTTCATGAAGACGATCTGCTTTTCTCAAAATGTATTCTGAATATACAACTAGCTTTCACATAATGCAGAATATTTTAGTGCTTGTAGGCCTGTTTCACTCCAAAGAGTATTAGTGCACGAAACGAGGTTAAGGCTGTACTTTTCTGCTCACAAAGGCAAACGTGGGAACAGCAGAACTGGAATAATCTGGTTGGAAATGTGTTTGTCATTGTGTGCAACTATGTAATTGTTTGATCCTGAGTATGTTCTATAATATTTTATTGGTGAACATTTTAATAGTGCTGATTTTCTTTTATACAGCGTTCTTGTATGCACCTTTTTGCTTACAGACCATTACTAAACTAGCACCAACATGCTTACTTTGCATGTTGGGGCTAGTTAAGTTTAATGCTCTTCAGTAAAGTGTCACTGTGTTGCAATGAGAGGCTCTGCAGTGTGGCCCACATCCAGAGACATGAGTGCTGTGTCAGTCAGAGGGTTAATCAGTCATGGAGAGAGAGAGAGAGAGGGAGGAGGGGGGGGCAGGGAGAGACAGAGAGGGAAAGAGAGAGAGAGAGAGAGAGAGAGAGAGAGAGAGAGAGAGAGAGAGAGAGAGAGAGAGGGGAGAGGAACAGAGAGGGAGAGAGAGGGAAAGGAGGGGGGGCAGAGGGAGGAGAGAGAGGCGGGTGGGGAGAGGGGGCAGGACAGGAGAGAGAGAGACAGAGAGAGGGAGAGAGAGGAAAAGAGAGGGAGAGATAGAGAGAGAGAGAAAGACAGAGAAAAACAGAGAGGGAGAGAGAGGGGGATAGAGAAAGAGAGACAGAGAGGGCGAGAGAGAAAGGGAGAGGAGGGGGGCAGAGAGAGAGGGAGAGAGAGGGAGGGAGAGAGGAGGGGGCAGAGAGGGAGAGAGAGAGAGAGAGAGAAAGGGGGAAAGAGAGAGAGAGAAACACACAGAGGGAGAGAGAGGGGGGTAGAGAGAAAAGGAGAGAGAAAAAGAGGGGGGCAGAGAGAGACAGGGAAAGAGAGAGAGGGGGGAGAAAGGGAGACAGAGAGTGAGAGTGAGAGGGAAAGAGAGAGGAAGACAGAGAGACAGAGAAGGCAGAGAGAGTGTTAAAGAGACGAAGACAGAGACGGGGAGAGTGACAGACAGAGTGAGAGACAAAAAATGAGAGGGGGGAAGTGACAACGAGAGAGGGAGAGAGAGAGATAACATTTAACACACATTTAAGAGTTTGTCAAAACTTCCCATTAGCAGAGAAAATGAAGCACCAAAGGTTTAAAATAGACCCAGTCAAGGAAACTGTAAATCGCCAAGTACCAGTTTAAGAAGATGTGTTTTTCAAAGCATGGAAATTCCATTGTCTCTGCTCCTCTCTCTCTTTTCCCCTGTATCGCCACAAAAAAGGCACTGCATCACCTGCCATCGTGGGACAGAGCAAAAGCAAGATTGTTGCAGTATAAAAATCACATTTTGTAGAAAAGATTTCTCTAACATCTCGAACAATGTTCATGTTATCTTCTTCTCACAACCTTAGTTTCTTATATAAAAAAAGTTAGTTATTCATTTCAGCAAGGTAAATACATCTCAAACATACTGCCTTTATGCAAGACACTGCAGGTGAATGAAAAAAATACATTTATACCTTTCAATGTGAAACTATTGTAGCGTAGTATTACAGCTTTTCCACCAGGTCATGTTTTCATATAAACAGACAATGGACAAAACAGACAAAACAACTCTTTATGGAGCCTGCAAAATCACACATTAAGGTCACTCATACGCCCATCAGACTTTACAGTTTTGGACTCAACAAGATTTTGAGCATTTTACAAAGTAAATTATCTATTTTTAACACATTTTTTTTTTAAGTTTAAAACTTTAAAAACTTTAAAGTCTGGTGTGTGTCGGAGCTTAGATGAGTGGAATTGTCGACCCAGCAAACAAAGATTTATTGCCACAATGCCGTTAAAGTTATGTTACGTAGAATTCTATAGGAAGTGGATTAAAGTTAATAATAAAACATTTTAGGAACAGCTTGAATGACTGTGTCGTTTCCCCACTTACAGAGCAAACTGACCCCAAAAAAATGAAAAAAATAAATAAAATAAAAAATAACAAATAGCCCCAAGTTTCAAACATTTAAGGTTAATGAAAAAAATCAAAATAAAATAGTTGGAATACATTTATGGTGGTTTGCTGTGAAGTTGTCTCAAAAGTCTGACATTGCCCCAACAATTTTCACTGTCTCTATTGCCCTTTAGACTGACCAGTGTCAACTTTGTGTCACCCAGTGTCGTAATGTCCTCGAGTACAACAGCTAAGGCTTTATATTGTGTCATTAGATATATAAAGAATTACGAGACTGATGAGGATAAGTTTATCAAAGTAAGCGAGAAGTTACACTGTTTTTATACTGTGTTTCTGTACTTGTAATCAATCATTCAAGAGTTTTGCAAAAATGATAACCCAGTACAACCTTTTCTTGTTAAACAGTTGGTATTGTATATAGAACTCAAGAAAATACCCTGAAAGTGTCTTTCAAGTATCATGGGGTTCAAGTGAGGATCTTTGTTGTAGAAATTAATTATTTTAAAATGAAAATGTCTCTGGTTTTATCTTTTCAGTGGGAGAAAGCAATCGAAACAGGAACAAGAAGTGGTGACGCTGAGACCCATGATAAATATAAATTGTTGTGATAGTAATCTTGTGGTATCAATGAATACAGAAGTCCACTAAAAGAAGTATGAGTTCATAATGTTTTATGTGTGTCCCTTGTCACAACTGTGTACAACCAAATGAAGCGTGCAGAAGTTCAAGTTGACTGTCCTCCATGTCTTGCCAAGTCTCTGTGGACACAGTCTTCCTCATGTCATTCACGTTTCAGCGCAGCGTCCAAAGGAACATAAAAGGCCTGCAACCCAACAACAATATCTGATTCATAGAACACAACATAGTTTATGGCACGCACTGCTGGTAGCACGCTCAGAAAGGCTGTGGCTTAAACTGCTTTTCCTCATTGACCCAGTTTATACTTCGAATCGTCACCAGAAATTTCAAAGAACACAGCCAATTTTCTCTTATTGACAGCAGAAACACACAAGGCAACAGTGAAAAGCAAAATATAAACCATTATAAAAATGTGCGAAACCTAAAGTAAGCCCATTATTATAGGTATATATATATTTAAAAAAGCCACATGAAAGGAGATATTCAAGTTTTGACATCTCACCTGGGTTTGAAAAGTATGTTTTAACTCAACAAGGCAAGAAATGTAATATACTAGTGAATCGTGAGCAAGGAAAAACTGTGGTTTATTCTGTGCAGGACATTGCTGCCATCTGGGGGCAATACTTTAAATTATCCATTTTCAGAGGGACATTTTCGAACGTTTACAAGTGATGGAGGGCCAGACTGGGGACATTGGTCTAGCAAATTATCATTATGGCAAGCACATTTTTGTAAATCATAGGCTTTTTAATGTACTATTTTGACCATTTATTGTGATAATGTTAGTGTTCCATAGCAAAGTGAATCAAATAAAAGAAATATAAACAGTAATACATTATAGTGAGGGATCTGGGTCCTGTTTTTGAAAGCATTGTTTCTTAAAGGCATTGAAGAATGGGTCAAAAACAATTTCCCCACTGGGATAAAAACTTGCATAACCTCATTACACTTTACTTCATGTACGCCAATAGATGTTAAACTATTATACAAAACACAGAATGCTTTGTCAAAATGCACACAGAATATTCCTCCTGTTCTTAAGGGTGAGGCGTTGCAGGATGTAGAAAATAAAAAGATAATAGATTATTGATTTGTGTCAGATACATTTGTCTGGCCTAAACAACTGTATTTCTTGAAAGTGGGTGAGGGTGGGAAAAGATTTACTACCTTCTGCTTTGAGTGCTTTTGATGAAGCTATTTCACATGGTTTTATCACTCCATTTTCCCAAAGTACAATCCATTCTCACGACTCATGCATTCATGCATGTGCCACATATGACAATGAGGATAAAAGTGGAGTTTTCCCTTATTTGCCCTAAATCTTTGTTAAGGTAAATCTAACTTGCTCACAGGGCTTGATCATTATAGAACATATATTTAAATTGCTAAAGAGTAACTTTAATGTATTTTGTGGGCTACTGTTTCCACAAGATTTTTTTGTTTTTTCAGGTTGGCTGGCACCACACAGACAGTACAATGATCCAGATTCTTTTTGCTACAATTTTTTTTGTCGGCTGTGCAGCCAACAGTAAGTCTTTAATACAAACTTATAAATAAGAACATGTTTTTGTCTTTGATTACGCAAGTAATCCAAACCAAAATGGAGAAAATAGAAACTTTGGGTAGACTCAAAACTGCCTTGTGTTTTTTAGAGGAAAAAAATAAAAGTTCAAAATGTTGGTACGACTATACACATTTAATAATTCATAAAACATAATTTACTATATCACTATAATTTCTTACAGATTGCAGAATCTACTCAATACTGTTATAACTCATATACAAACTAAAACATTTCTAATTTTCCAATAGTGACAAAATATATATATATAGCCTTTTTTTTTTTTCTCGTGAAGTGAAAGTAGCCAAAATTTGTACTTAAAAAGAGTAAAGTTTCCTGACATATATAATATATAAGTTACCTAATATATTGCTGAAGTTAAATTTGGGTGGATCTGGTGTCTCATTTGCCACCAACATGACTGGACCAATCACTGGGATCAAAGTTTGGGAAAACGACTACTACTGCATTAGAGGGTGCATTTTGCAATTTCTGTATACAGTAATGCTAAAGCTTTGACTTTGAAAACTGATCTAGATTTATTGTTGGTATTCTTTACAGTTCTCTTGTTGCTGGCACATCAGTAGGGGTCAGTATGATTGTCACATTTGCATTCTTTATTTCATATTGTCCATATTGATCCTGATAGAGGTGCTGTTGTTTTCCAGTATACCTTTAACTTCTATCCAGAGCATCCTGACGCAGAGCTGCAGATGCTGAGCGGTCGCTTCAATGGCGACTGCATCACTTCTCTGGCTGCTCACTGGGGATCGGTCTACAAAAAAAGGACGACTAAAACATCATACTGCATTTAACCATATTATCTACAAATGAACAAGAGTAAAATATGAATAAACATTGACTTGTGCTTTAAATGTCCTGACCTCTTGTGTCCTCCTCCACTCTTTATAGCTCAGGTAACTGCTGCAGGCGTAGCACAGAGTGGTGAAAAATGCACAACACTGTGAACACGTGTAATCAGTTTCTTATCATTGTTATACTAAGATGATTAAATGTACTTTTTTTAAACTCACAGCTGATGCAACCCAGCACTTGTAATTGTGGCGCCCTCGAGTGGTCTCATTGGCTGTAGCAGTGTTCACCACAGCTGCGATCAGGTACAGGCCCGTGGCAGAAGCGTTCACACACAGAGCCTGAGAACACACAGAAACAGTTCAACATTAAGTGCACATTACAGCTGTAACGCCCTTTTTAAATAGACTCCAAATACAAATAATAAAATCACACTTTTACAGCAAATTATTTTATATTCTCAACCTACATTTTTGTACATTAAAAAAAAAAAACTTTTACTCAATAAAATACAAAAAGTAAATTGCTATAATGTAGCTCTGAATTTTAAGTAAAGTAAATGTAACTGTGTACTATACCCGCCTCAGAAAATAACAAAATAAACATTAGTGTTTTAATGCAATGCTTGTGGCTCACCTAAACAGTTATACCCTCCTCATCACAATCAAAATAGTTCTCTAACATTAGTAGATAAACACATGAGTCTTTATGTTCTCCCTGTGCCATCCTTAAAAACATGCATGTATGGGTCAGTTAGCTAGGTCACTGTAAATTGGTTAGTGCTGATAGCGGTCGGAAAGAATTGCTGTTGATGGAGAGTTTATTCTGTGAATGGCTAATGTGTATTTTTTCTTTTACCAACATTTTCCTACTTACATACTAATTTTACTTATTTCTAATTAACTGTCCTCCGGACGTTTAGCATACCTGTAATTCCCTAGTGAATGAATGAGAGAGAGAGTGAATGAATGTCTGTCTAGGTGTGCTGTTATTGATCAAATCAAAATCACAATTACTTGAAACATGATTAAAATATGATTATTCGGTTGATTATTAGCACAGAGAGAAGGTACAGCATCAGTGCAGCTTTGATAAAAGAGAATGAACTGTGACATATCTCATAAAAATGGTCGGCTGAAAATATTTTCTATGGAACACAATATCATTAAGGACTTTTTCACTCAAAGAAAGACAAAGGAGTTCATGTTAATAACCACGATTACTCGATTATGGCAATACTTAGGGCACTACTGTTAACACTGCCATGAGTTTGCAATTGTTCAGGGTGTTCCCCCGCTTACGGCCCAAAGTCACTGGGCTAGGCTCCAGTCACCCACGACCAGAGAAAGAAGTAATGAATTAATATTTGGTATTGATCCATCAGTTACTATTTGCAACCACTAGAGGCCACTGCATATAGTAATAATTTTATTTTGGGGGGTGCATTTTTGAGTGTTTTTATATGCACATAACAAAAATATAATTTGTTTAAAAAAAATCAAAAGAATACAGAAACAACATGTATCTCATTACTTTAATATCAAATTTGCCTTTTAAACAGATTAACTCAGTGGCACTTACCAGTGTAGTCCAGGGGATGTGTGGGGCCCTGTTTGGGGCTCCAGTCAGGTAAATAATAAACAGAATGACGGTGAGAATCCAGCACAAAATGGCGACAAACATCACCCAACAGAGAGACGGCAGATGGAAATAGTCTGTACCTCCAACCAGGATCCAAACCAGGAGCCCAAAGAGCTGCAGGGAGTCCAAGGTTTTAATAAAACACTTTATTAAAGCCAACACAGTCACCTAATACTACAGTCACAGCCATAAGGAGGGTCGACACTAATTTACCTACTTTAAATACAGTTTTATAACCTGAGCAGTAGCATGGCTGGTTGACGAATTTGTTCTAAATGGACATCAAGAAACAAATGAAAGAGCAAAGGTGTTTGTAAGTTTCAAACAAATTATAGAATTTCCAAGTCAAGTAAAATAAAAACTGTTAAAAATAATAATGATATTAAAACTGTCGCCTGCAAACAAACTGTGAAACAGTTAACAATAAAAATGTACAAGTGTGAACAACTATACAAGATGACATAGCTTGGTTCAATGGGGTCTAGTGTGTGTGTGTGTATGCTCTAAACAAATTTCGTTGTTTTTCTGACAATGACAATAAATCTTGAATTGAATTGAATGTACTGTATTTTGACAGTTCAACAACAAATAAAAATGTAAACAAAATACGTGACTTAATTTTGGATAATTTTGACATTTCTCTTTTACCAAAATGAGAAGTAGGCAACAGACTGTGGCCGACAGCCAGACTGTATTTACAGAAAGCTTTTTCCTTTAGCTGCTTCAGAGGAAAAGACACAATAACACAGTCATATGTTTGGAATTTGAATGTTTTTTTTTCTTTTTTACAATTAAATCTTTAAATATTCCAATTTACTTTATTGGCAATCATGATAAAAATGTACTTTTTGGCACAGTGAAGTCAGTCCCTTGTGCCACAGCAATAATAAAACACACTTACAATCTCTGCAATCAGAAGCAAGCCTTTGGGAGTCATGACGACAGGTTGGTTATAAGCCAGAGTAGAGATGCTGTTTTGGGGGAATGCTGGACCCCTCCAAGTGGACCCCACAGCTGCCCCATCCATGGCTCTGCTCTGTATTCAGTCACTGTGTGAATATGAATGTAGTAGGAAACTGTTGCTGTTACAGAGGAAGTCCTGTCCCGGAATCACACAAGAACGCCCTTGGACTGATAAAGTCTTATTTAGATTTCCCTGATTGAAGGAAATGTGGATGTTAACTGTGTTTGTGTCTTACTTCTAGAAGTCCTTTTATTAGGCTAGACTCGTACATAATTTTATATTATTGAATACATTTGGATGCACATTTTATTTTATGCATTGTGTGTAAACTACATCAAATAATATTATTAGTTAGTACTGTACTAATTTGGACTAAAGTACGTTTCTTCCACTAGGGGGTAGTATATACATTCAATAAAGCAATGATTTGAAATGAAAAAAATAATGTAATGGTTCTTTTCAATAGCTCTGTACATTTTACCGTTTCCAACCTATAATGTTTAATGCTAAAGCATAATGTATGACGGATGGCAACATTAGCTTGTGTCTCTCCATTGTGCAATCAAAAATCGACTTTATTTTAAAATGAAGTAATTACATTGAATCAAAAAACTGAGTTCACAGTGTTGCCACTGCTTATTACTCTGGCCTTACAGCAAGAATATCCTGGACCTTTGTATGTGGAGTTTGCATGTTCTCCTTGTGTCTGCACAGGTTTCCTCCAGGTACTCTGGTTTCCTCTGCCACTAAAAACATGTCCTCCTCTCTCCCAGGACTACAGAAGTAAATTTGCTAAAGTTAGAACCTGGTACAAGCATCTCTGCCATTGTGTTAAATATATTTGTACATTGTCCTAATAAAAGCAACCTTCACCACTGCAGCCAACATAAGCTGCATTTACTGCCCTAACAGAAAAGTATAATTAAAAAAAAGTTACACAAGACATTTCCTTCTGACATTATTGGAAGTTCAGTCAATTGAGAAAATGGTCATTTTTTGAGAGTAATGGATTTTCAATACAAGGTGCTCACTGCCTCATTACTGCAAGACTAGAGACGCCTTCAGTCTTGTAATTAAAATGAACCATGGAAGCACTGGACCACATGTGTGATTGTACTTTAAGCATAGTCCTACATTGCTTCTTCTATGGTTTGCTTGGTCGAGCAATACTATAGTTTACAAATTATTAATAAGGTGCTGCTGATGAAGAATCTTTACTGTGCTTCTCAAATTATCAAGCAAATCTACAAATCAATCTCAATAATATACGGACATTGCACTTTGCTGGTGAGAAACATTTTTCGTTCCTCTGTATTTCCAGGAATACTCTTGAATGACAATAAAGTGATTTATCCTTATCCCTTTATAGACAGTATTTTGTTTAATGATAATGGTAATGTAAAGTGTCTCGGCCAAAAACACAATGTTTGCTGCACCATGGTGGAGCCAATCATCAGCCTTTAATGAAAAGGCAAAAAAACAAAAGAGTACACCGGCTTTGGAGAAACTGAGTTATATTAAATGAAAATCTAACTTTGTCTTCCTGTGTAATTGTTGAAAAACTTGCTAAGAGGAGTGGAGAATGATGCCAGTCTGCAATGAAACCTGTTCCTTATTGAAAATGTGTGGTGCATCAGGAGAAGAGGCTGCAGACTGCTGAGCAGCTGAAGTCTTGTCCAGGAGAAATGTGCATTTTCTGATCAAGATTTTTGTTTAAAGAAATTGGGATTGTTTCACTACACCCGATGATGGTTCAATTAGCAACATGTTAAACCAAATAAGATTTTAAGATGCTAAACGTAACATTTATTTAAAAATGGGAATACCAGGTGTTGCAGTGGGTAATGCATATTGCTGACGTGTCCCTTGGCAAGACACTTCAATCACCACGCCTCCAGTGTTGTACACTGGGGTATATAACTGTGTTTGTCTAAGCAAACGTGGGACGATTGGTTACTAGCCCATGACTATAATCTGGCATACTTACAACATGTCATAAAACAAAGAAAACTACTATTAACAGTGAGAAAATAACTAATAGGCACATTTGTAAACATTGAATCTAAACATATAAGTTAGTCACAAACTCTGCCTAATCCTTCATTTTAATTTTAGCTGTACATCTGTAAATAGAAAGTCACGAAAAACAACAAGTTCATGATTCCATTTCCACTGCATAAAGTAATTTAAAAATAAAAATAATCATGTTGGCAGGTCACTTGTAATGATCATTTTAGAGCTTATATTCATTCCAACTATGGTCTTCATCAAAGTCAGTAGTTTCATAAACCTTTCCTGAATATTTAGAGTCCTGATTGTGAGTAGAATCATTGGAGTACATTTCTGTGTCAGACCTGTTGTCAGATTAGGCTGGTACTGAGCCACAAAGCCTCTGCTCACCTATTACCCGAGCCTCAAAACTTCGCCTGAACCCCCCGTCCCACACACGTCCTGTGGCAGGTTCATGCGTCTTGTGAGGGCATTTCATAAACTTTACTTTCATCCTCTTGAGTCTGGCCCAAATCCCTGATTGCATTCTTTATTATCTTTAAAACAAGAGGTTGCAGAAATTAACCTTTATCCATTTGTCCTCATAGGTCTCTATATACCGTCCCCACATGACGTTATAAACATGCCGCGCACACACTGTAAAACATGTGTGCGAGTCCAGATGCTGCACTGTAATTGGCCACTGTGGCTTCCTGCTGTGGCAAAGATATTTTTAATGCCTAACACAAACACAAACACACACACACACTAATGCCTGCCTCTGCAGCATCTGCTCCCAACCATAGGTCTGTTTAACCGCCAACCAGCAGATTGAAATAAAATGATGGGGTAAATCACTTGAACCTCTCTGCAAGTTCATTTTTTATGTCCTTCTCTGTTTTACTTGGACTCTTTTAGCGAGGCTGAGGAAGATATCTTGAAATAGTGCTCTGGCCAAGGCGTGCTGGCTAATCGGGAGAGTCGGGACGTTTCCCGGTGGGCGCGTGACTTTTGGCCGGTGGCCTCCGCTCTGTGGAAGAGAGAGAGAGAGAGAGAGAGAGAGAGAGAGAGAGAGAGAGAGAGAGAAGAGAGAGAGCCGGCCATAGAGCTACAGCAGCAAAGTGTGAGCTGCTCAAGTCTATGATGTTGATTCACAGCACACAGCGCATAATCAAACTCTTAACACGTTTTGGACCCCGAACACGTCCCATCCCATAAGCTCTCAGACAAACTTTGTTTCAAGTAAATCCGTTGTATATTCTCGGAGTTACGATCAAAAACGGCTGATGAACAAACACTTCAGCAGATTTATATGCGCGAATCACCGCGGCGGAGCGGAGCGCATTTCCACACAAAACAAGACGGTTCACACACAGGTTTGTTTTGTGGGTCAGAACAGTGGCCAGAACGCGCTTTATGTGTTTGTGTGAGCGTGTCCTTCATGTGTGTGTGTAAGAGCGCGCACTGCTGTGGAGCAGAGGAGAAGAGGAGAGGTCAGGAGGAGGAAAGCTCGGAGCTGTGTCCGTACTGTATTGACCATGTCGTGACTAAAACGAAGCAGTTTGCTACCGGAGAAGAGAATGTATGCGAGGTGGAGTAGATATTGGTTAAAAAAAAAAAAAATCAAGAGAGAGCTTTCCTGAGCGGGACTCGAACGTGAGTGCTGGAAGGGCAAAAATTTAAAAGCGCAGATCTTAACCAGTTAACTACCAACTAAATCACGAAACTTGATGAACAAATGGCCAATCTAAGGTCTAATTTTCCCGGGCTGAAAATGATCCAGCACGCCACTGCTCTGGCCACATACTGTTCACATGTCAACATTAAAGGCCTATACTCAACTTTTACCTTCTTAAAAATGTAAACAAACAGATCTTTTACATTTGAAACTTTTTTCAGCTATACACATTTTCTTTTCATTTATCTAACACATTCTGAGTGATCATGATGTGTTTAGAAGCATTTGTCACAACTTTCAGAATAAAGTAGAAGTTAGTTAAGCTCAGGATTGTACTTTTTCATTACTTAACATTAAGGAGGACTTCTAAACCTGGGTGTAGCGCCTTTCACAGAGGTATCAAAAACAAACTAAAAGTTTTAAAATCAGTAATAAACATCTAACTGTTTTTACCGGAATCAGAATCAGAAAGAATTTTATTGCAATTGTCAGTGAACAAACAGAATTCACAGACTATAACTTGCTGCGGTGCTAATGTGCAACATGTAACACAGAAAACACAAATAAAGATAAAGAATCTAAAGAGTAAAAAATAGTAAAAAATATATATATCAAATATAATAAAAATATATCAAATATATCAAATCAATATATCAAATCAAGTATAAGGGCATGCAAAAATAGGCCAATAAAAATAAGGCAATAAAAATATACACAGTAATCAGAACAATAGTGCAATCTGCCAGTGCAAGAGATAGGATAATACTAACATAATGAATAAATGAACGAATGAATAAAGTGACAGGTGATGATGTGACTGTTAAAGTGACAATGCAGGAGATCAACATAGTCGCGGTTTATAGAGTGTTCATGAGTCCAACGACACAGGGAAAGAAACTGTTCTTTGGCGTGAGGTTCTGGTCCGGATGGACCATAGCCTCCTGCCCGAGGGGAGTGGCTCAAAAAGTCTGTGTCCAGGGTGAGAAGGGTCAGCTACATGTTACATTTATTAAACTAAAATTGAAAGCAGAACCACTGCACCTTAATAAGGAAACACTAAACAAAATATATACATTTACTTATCATCTTTGACAACTATTGCATTCTAATTACAAATTCAGCTGTGATGGAGCGTGTCATGGGAGAAAGGGAAAATGTACTAACCCCAGATGCATAACATCAACAGGTGTTTAACAATTGCAGGCTGCATTCATGTTTTTGTGATAATGCCAATTGGTCAAATTGTGAGCAGTTTTTTTTTTTTGTGTGTGCCTAAATTCACAAATTTTCAATCTGGTGATTTCTATTAGACTGGGGAGGGTGATAAGGCGTAACAATGTTATCACAAACTAAATATATAGGAAAAAAGACCATATAATTGACGCTACAGTAAATCCAAAACATGATTTTTCTAAAAGCTGTATTACATATTTGTAATTAATAGCATTTACTTGTAAGCTTTGTTTTAACCTTCATCTTGTTCATTATTACAGTTTTTAGCCACTGCATTAATGCTAAAGTCACTCAATTATATAGGCTTTAAGGATATTTGGCTACACTTTCTTTCATAAACTGAGAGAAAAATCAGCTCTCTTTTATACACAAACACATCATATTAATGAAATTTTTTCAATTTTTTGGCGATAATATCACCAATTATATATTTTAGCTGCCATCCATCTGTATTAAACTCTACCCTGTAGAATGTTGTTAGGTGATCTAAACGAGTCTTTCCATAACCCCAAGAAAAACTACAACAGACGTCTGCAGATAATGAAAAAGCACTTTCCTCTTGCTGTTGTTTATCCTTCAAGTGTTCGATAATTATTGTGGTGCATCATTGTACCAGCATATTGCTAATTACGGCACATAAAGGTCAAACCTCTGAAATGATCAATAAACGTGATATTTCACTTCTGAAATATCGTTAATTAAATTTGTAGTGATAATTTAGGCTATTCTATGTTAATTAGGCCTCCATAGATTCTCTTCACCCCAAAACTCAGTGATTAGAAAATTACAATATTCTGAACAGTCTGCAGAACTGAGCCATACTCCTTTTAATTGTTGTTTTTTTTGCTTCTTCTTTTTTTTTTTTAGGATTTCCTAGGCAAATTTAGCAATTTTGAGCAAAATAGGTAAAAAATAAATATTAAGCAAAAGTGTAAGCTTTTAGTAAACTCCTTGAAATGACAAATGTTTACACGGAGGAGCTTAGGGAGTATTTATTTATTGTGGCTTTCCCTTTATATGTTGTATGGATGCTCCAAACTGTTCTTTTCTCTTTTTGAGACAATGACAATAATAATTCTGAATCTGACAAATGTAAATTATCTGCATGTCAGTGACCAGTTTAAGGCCACATAGGGGTGTTAGCTCTGTAGGTTTGCTTCTGGCCTGACTATAAAGAAGACCAATTAAAAACAGGTCCACTTACTTCTGCAAACAAAAACTTAAGCAGAGGTTTTAGCCAGTCTTTTTGCAATGCCTTTTGGAGAGCTGCAGTTTAGCGGTACGATTGTAGAGTGGATAGCACTCTCGCCTCACAGCAAGAAGGTAGCAGGTTTGACTCCTGCACGGCCCGGGCCTTTCTGTGTGCATGTTCCTCCTGCCTTTAAATGCTGAGATAGTTATTTATGGCAGATGTTGGCCCAGAACATGTTTGATATTTTGTCCTGTTGTTGTTATTTGCATAATAAATAACATTTACAAAGCATAGGACCCATCTTAAGTACATAAAAAAAGCCATTTTTAATTCCTACCGATACTTAAAGCCAAATGATCAAAATTAGAATTGAAAAAGCTGGATTGGTGCATTCCTACTTACTGTAAAAACAACTTTTATTGGTTAATTAGATTTTTTCATCTTGTAAAAAGTTACTGGCCTATAACTATACCTCAAACTGTAAATAATATATAAAATCTGCTATAATTGTTAGGTATATCATTGTTGTTTTTAGAATGGTGTCTTCATCTCCGACGTACAGAATGTTTGTTATTTCTACCAAAAAGTAGTGTCTAGCGTTGGACAAGCGTTTACCTCAGCGTTCCCTCTCAGGTTGGGAGAGACGAAGCATTTGGAGGGAGACAGGAGGCTGAGGGTGCAGAGAAAGAGAGAGGAAGAGAGAGAGGGAGCGAAAGGGGGAGAGAGAGGGAGAAGGGCGATGGATGTATCAAACACTAGCCCCCTGCTGAGTGGGGAATGGAAGGCTGCTGGCACCCACATGAATATTTCAACAGCAGATATAACGCGCTCTCTCTCACTCTCTGCCTCAGTCTGTCACTCGCCCGCTTCGTCTCTCACCTTTCTCTCCTTCTTCACCCCCACCCCATCCCCCACCCATCTCTCAGTTCTTCTTGCCATAGTGGACGCTCATAATGAAGGGGAGTGAACAGAATTTTGGGCTTATCCAAAGCAGGACAATATAATGCTCTATATAGGTTTAATTCACATCACACCACAACATGCTTTAGGCAAATCAGATTTAATACAAGTGGTAGTGGCTAAACAAATATTGTTTAACATGCAGCTGGTTGTAATAATGGGTCTAACAAACAAAAATCTCCACATTGAAAATTTGGGAAACTAACTAAAACTAAAGATTTTTCTGATTAAGAGCAATGTTATTATTAGTAAGAGACACTGGGTTTTGCCACCACCCAGCCTTATGATTACATTCTACAACAAGAATTGCAACCTATTCAATTTTTGTAAGTATTAAAATATTTTACTTATATCTGCAGTTTTATAACTCACTATACTATAAATGAGGACGAATAGATGTTTACTAAATAATCTTTTTGAGACTATATATTATGTCAGTGCTCAGATGACCCACATGTTTGGCATGCAGTTAGAAAAACAAATACATTACTAGACAGGATAAGCAGTAGGGACGGAGCCATTCTTTTATTTATTATATTTTTGATTTTGTTAAGCCTCACATGAACAAATGGGATTTTTAATACATAACAATATTCTTGATTTTATGTAGTTTTGGGGGAATTAAGTCAGTAGTTTTAAGATAATGTCTAAAATAGTTTACTTTTCAGTCATTGCTGGGTCAGATTTCATGAAACAAAAATGGACAAAATAACAGTCCCACCAATATCAATATAATGACAATCATCCTGCTTTTACTTCTTCTGACTGAAAAATGACATTAGAATCAACCCTTTCCTAACGGCACGAAAATTACAAAACAGAGCTTTCGAACCCAACACCAGAATTGAACTGAAACACCACTATTGACTATTTGATAATATTTTCTATATTCTAATAAGGAAAGCTTCTTTAGATTAGTTTTTTATCAATAATTTATCAAGTTCTATGCAGAACTGCTGTCATTGTTTAGAAACAACATAGACTATTGAAGCATGCACATTGTACGTCCAACAAAAAAGATTGTTTTTTGGGATACAGACAACTATTCACATTTTATGTACAGTGAAAAACGGTTCTATCTTTTTGGCAGCATCAAATAAAGAAACCGTGCCAGAATCCGTCAAACAGGAAAAGAGGAAATTGAAAATTGCATTATACACAAAGAAAAAGCCTAAAATGTACAAAACAGGACTAAATAATATTGCAAATCTGAGTTTAGTCACAACAAGCCTCAACAGCTATAACAGATTGAATTTTGGATTTTAGAAGCAATTAATAAAAAAACAAGCCAATCTTTAGTTGGTTTTGAGAGAAAGATATTTTGGCTGACTGAGACTGTTCTTTTATTTATTTTCTCTATTTCTTATGCTTAACTCCAATCTTGTAGTTCCATACAAACAAAAAGCCAATTAACAGAACGTTGATTAAAAAATCTCAATCAGGCATCAGATTTGTGTGTTCAGTTCTCATACAAAACCAGTTATTAAATGCTGAACAAAAATACATTTTTGAATTAACATTTGCCTAATTTTAAAGGGCTGACTGATGCTTAAAGAGTTATTGCAAATCAATTATTATTTTAATTCCCAAAGCTAAAACCAACTTTTATTTACAGCGCAATAAGAGAGCGGAGGTATAAGCCTGCCCAGAGGAAAGACACACAGTTTTGTTATATTCTATACTATAATAGTCTATACCATATTAGTCAAGAATATTTTTGTCTAAAAAGTTACTTGGTGTACTGTTAAGTACAAATTATTTCTAAATGAAATTGTATCTTTCCTATGAAAGGGCATAGATTTAAAATTAAATCACAATTATGTACATAATACAGTATAGAGTTAATATGTCGCTGGGCTCTGACCTGAGACAAATGTACCAAAAGTAACTCTTTAATATGAGAGATGTGTCTAAGTGCCCAGTCTGGTGCATTGGTTGAGCATGAGCTAGTGGGATTTTTCCATCTAGAGATACGGCTGTCATCACACAGGCCTGAGACATTGCCCCAGGACAAAGATATGGACCAGCGCTGATAGATGTTCTGCTAAATATGAGAGAGAATATGTGTGTGGCACAGCAGATAAGAGCTAATAGATCTGCCATGTTTGTAACGAGAATTGGGCTCAGTGTGAAATTAGTGATTTCCCAATTGATCAAGAAGTAGCTCGATGGGCACATGAAGTGATAACACTTATAGGATCTTCCATATCCACTACCATACATGGATACATACCAAAAATTGTGGTTAATGTTACAAAAACTTTTTCCTTCCTGTAAAACTCTACATATTCATTTGTGTTGTATTGGTCACTCAACTGTCTCAAGGTGGTAAATGGTTGTTCTGGCCCTTCTCACACACCAGGGAACAGCAGCCTGCAGCCGCCTGATAACACACACACACACACACACACACACACACACCCACACTCGCGCACACAGGAGTAAAGCCTCTGTGTTCACTTTACTGAACTGTATTGTGGAGCATTATGATTCTATCTGGGGGTCGACCCAATGACAGAATCCTACTGCCAAGGTGACAAACTCCTCTGCAGGTGTCAGCCAGGTCACACCTGTGAGGGTAAAGAGACAAAATACACAAAACTATAAGATCATGTGCAAAAATGCATCAAGAAATGTATTTATTTTAACAGTAGCTCACGTCCAAATGCTCCTTCATACAGCCTTTAAACAGAACTCTCTGTGAAGCATCCTAAACTTTTACAAATCAAATCATAAATAATTGCACTTTTTACATTTAAAATTGTGTTGTGGTGTTTTATTGTCCCCGTAGCACATTCGTTTTCTGTGACCAATAATGGTTTCAGTGTTTTGAACATTTATATTTATGCAACAACTAAAAAAATTCCCTTCTGATTCTGAGGTCATTAGTCCCAGGAACAGAGCATGACGTTTATTTTTTTAAGACATAAGAACACACAAACTAATCTCAGACTAATCAAAGTCCAAACCTAATCCTGTCAATAATACATCACTTGATCACCATGTTTGAATGTGCATGATTAACAGATAGATTAGGCAAACAGAGACACATATTGTCTATTATATCAAAAAACACAGCTGCTTATGAGGATAAAATAAAAGAAAAAAAAATATATCACAGGGGACTGATAAACATTGCAGATTTCTGAAAAAAATGAGCACAAACTTTTAGTGTAAGGTGAGAGTATTTTGATTTTGACAGACAAGCAATGAATCTTTATTTGTGTAGCGCATTTCACAGACACAGAGTCACAGAGCGCTTCACAGTGAGATGAACCCCTCCCTTCCCCACTCAGTGACAGTAAACTGCCCTGGGACAGCTCAGCAGAGGCGATTCACCTAACACCTGGCGCCTCAACCTTCAACTATCACCAAGAGTTCCCTAACATGCATGTTATTGGTGAGCATGCATGAGCTCATTTGTTTCAATTTAAGTAAAATAATTTTGTTGCATGGTATGTGGTGGATTTGACTGTAAATGAGGCATGGTTCAGTGACCAGACACACTCTACACTCTCTAAAGTATTCCAGAGTTCAAATTTCTGGACATTTTGGGACGATCACCCTGTTTCAGGAAGTACAGTGCCCCAATATAAACTTTCTTAGAGATTCAAAGTAGGAGTTTAAAGACATGGGGCTAGCCAGCTATGTGCTTATATCCACAGTGTGACTGTTTTCACAGTAAAAAGCACATCCATAACTTAAAATTCTGCAAAATGTCTTCATAACTTTGTAGTTTATGAAGCTGCAGAAACAGATTTTAAATAAAAATGTAAATGTCTTATACTTGTTAATCATCCTATAGAGATTTGTAATGGTTGTGGAACTAAGTAGTGGGCGGTCACTGTTGAGCTCCACTCTGCCAACAAACCATGAGCACCTCTTAAGAGCTACATTTGTGGTTGGATCAATTATAAAGAAGAGCTGCTGATTGTATTGAACAAGGAAGTGGGACCAGCCTGATTCTCTCATCCTCCTTTACCACCGCGGCTGACGTTCGTACAAGCAGTAATGATCCATGTATAATGCAGGGCTAATGCTGGTGTCTTTCACAGTGATTTTAGCCTGTCTCTGCTTAAAGGCCATCACTGCAGGCCATCAGCACTGCTCTGGCTCAATGTAAATGTCAGCAGTCTCTCACTGGGAGAAAGTCTGTCCTCATATGTGTGATTGTGGCGTCTGCTTTAGACCCAGAGGGACTAGAACCAACAATGTTTACTGAGTCCTGTGTTGTCTGTAAATATTTATATAAGCTTAAACCTCTAACATTGATCTTTTCTATATCTGACTCCTATTGACGCAGATCACTTACAGACTCTGCCCTTTTAAGCACCAACTGTAAATAATTCATGTTGTCAGAGGCGCATCGCTAAGGATTTAACAGTTTTTAAATATTCATATGACGTTCTGTTGTCTGAGCATAGTAAGAAATAAATATGATTAATAAAGTTTGTAGTTCTTTGCACTATTTTCAAAGCTTTATATCTACACATCTGGATATTTATGTGTGTAATTTTAAGTAAAATTATCAGATCCTATAATATACAACCCCAACTTCAGTGATCTTTTAGTCATGTTTTGTTGCTTCATCAAAAACATATCCAAAGTTTGTGATTTGTTTCATTCATGTGTTTGATTAATGAAATCCATCTCCTAAGCTCAAACTGCTCTGTTCCACATTGTGATGTCATTAATTGCTAGTTTTAATATTAACAGCCATTTTTCAGTCTCACTTGAACTGCTTTACTCTTAAAATAGGAGTTTCAAACTAAAATGGAGCTGGGGTCAAAATGATGCCTTCTTTGTTATTCTTCTATAGCAGGGGTCTCCGACCTTTTTTGCCAGGAGAGCTACTTTTGCAAAAGAAAACTGGCGGCGAGCTCTTACTTTTAGCGATGACCAAAAATTGAAGTTAACTGTGGCATATAGTTAGGACGCCTATGTGAAAATTTAGCCAATAACTATTTAGAAGTGGACAGAATTAGGCACCTAAAAATACATTAACAGCCAAAATAGCCATGTAATAAATACAATTTGAGTAAGAAAGTATCATTTGTGTGATTCTAAAATCCTTTGGCAAGCTACAGGTTGGAGAACCCTGTTCTATAAGCTTAAATACTAGGTTCAATAAAGCCTATTATAACATATGATAATGGGCATATTCATTTTCTATCGCTTGTTCTTGTTAGGGTTCACCGGTGACCCAGTAACTTGGGCCTTAGGCGGGGGAACACCCTGAAAAGTGGCCAACTCATCGCAGGGTTAGACAACCATTCACACTCTCGTTCACTCACAGGGGAAATTTACAGTGATGCCCAATTAACCTAAACATGCATCTTTTTGGAGGTGGGAGGAAACCGGAGTACCCGGACAAACCCACGATGACACAGAGAGAACATGCAAACTCTACCCAGAGAGATTGTGAGATGTTGATATGGTCTGACTCGGGAGTCAAACCCACGACCTCCTTATTGGGAAGCCAGAGCTCTAACCACTCTGCTACCGTGCAATGGCATAGGCATATTTATTATTTTAGATTCTTTAGTTCCTTGTTTCATTGAAAGAAAAGTAAATAAAAGTGGGTAACTAGGTTCAGACTATCCTCTGCAGGAACATTTTGGACAAATTTGAAGTATTTTGCTGTTTTCCAGTGTTTCATAGACACTAGAGATGTATATGCTCAAAATGACATGTTTAAAAACATATTTGATTCAAATGTTATGTGCAGTTTATAGGCGGGCCACTATCAGGGGCCTCATGAAATCATCTCCAGTTTGAGACCCCTGCTTTAAAGTACATTATAAAACAACCTTGAGTTGTCTTTTTTGAGAAAAGTTTCTTTCAGATTACTACAAAACATTGAGTATTTTAGTGAAAATGTGTGAACTTCAAAAACATAGTGGAGCACTTGTAGTAACAACTAATGACATCACAGACGCAGTCTTAACTTTCGGAGAAGAATACATCCAAACGTACAGGATTTATGAAACAACATTATAACAGATAAAACATTGCATAATAAAAGACTTTCAAGTTTAAATATTGTCAGCTTTAATTGAAAATATGTGATGTTTAATTGCCTTGGTTTGCCAAGTTTGCTTTTATGTAAAAATAATCTGAAAAATATGCATTTACGTTAAATGGCAACATACTGGCATTAGTTTTTGTGTGAAGTATTGTGGAAACTGCTCATTTCTTTGGGAAACATATACTTGAATTGATATTTCCAGCAGATACTAGAGCCATCCATCATTCATCACAGAGCGCTGGCACGTGTCATGAACCTTGAACATACAAATCAAATATTTACAAGTGTGTATGGCTCCAGTTTTGATTTTTCTACAAGGTCCTTTTACAAAATCCTCTCGCTGGCTTGGTCTCGAGAGCCTATATTTTATTTAAAAGTTTATTCAGTAGTGTACTCACATATTAAATGTCATATTTTCTGTCTAGTCCAATGTTTTTATGTGCATACTAAAATGTGTAGCTCTTATTCTACATTATAAGTAAAATTGGCCAGTGCAATAAATTATTTAAGCGCAAAAAATCTAAAAGTAGTCCTACATTTTGAATAAAAGAAAAGCTGTGGGTATCGCATCATGGATCTTCGTGTAAAACAATAGTAAACCCAGGTCAGGTGCTCATTGGGTGTAAGTTTCTTTTACAAATAAAATAGAAAATGCCATGTAGTAATAAAGACTATTTAATCATTACTGCAAGAGTGCCTTAGAGTTGTTTTGTCCTTTCCATCATTTTGGCATTTTCTACTTTAGTCCTACATTTTATTTGTAATTGGGCTACTGATATAGACTATAAAGTTGCAGAGTATGGCTTTAAAACATCCTGTTAGCAAAGAAAATCACAGGTCTAATGTGAGCAAAAGAAAGAGAATATATTTTTTATAGTTCTCTATACCATCAATGGGATTATTATTTCTGCGTCTTTTCGAGTCTTTTCGTGCCATGCACAAAAATTAAAATCTTATAATTTCCAACTGTTGTCTGCCATTGATGGTTAAAGACTGTATTGATATCAGACTATCTATGGCTGCATGAAAGTTTTCCTGTGACTCAAGATAGCCTTATTGTTTTATAATAAGAATAATAGTAAAAAACAGTTGCACATCTTTTTAAGCAAAATTTAGAACAGAAACAACATTGTATTGCATGAAGCTTGTGTAACAAAACTGCTTTTTCTCGACTTTTTGTTCCAAATGCTGGATTGTGATGAAAGCAAAGATTTTCAAATGAATTCTCATATCTTGACAAAAACAAGAAAAACAAAACAAAAAAAAAAGCATCCAATGTCTTATCCATAATTTGAATTAATACCCAAACTAAAAGAAATATGTATGTCAGAAGTTGTCAAAACAGCTTTATGCACCAGAAAAACTCTTGTGACTGTAACTCCTAAAAACATATACTTGTATTATAACACATTTGTTCAGGCAGGTTGCTTACATCCAGGAGTGCATAGTGGATATGGGGCCTGATGCGGTGTGTGGCATGCTGACTAACTCCATCTGACAATGGCTTTCCCTGGGCCCATAGAGAGTGAAAAGGAATTAGACTCTATTCAGCACCACGCCCAAAAGGTCTGACCCCAGAGAGTGTCACGTTTCTCTGAAGCAGTTTTGTTCTGACATCAATGACATTCTTCTGTTTGAGGCTCACATTATCTGTCGGTGGCTGTCCGGCTGAAGGAGCACTGCGGCTCAGTTATCCACCCCTCAAGCGTTTTAGGCTTTTGTGTGGGTTCTCTATGCTTTTGTCTTTGGTTTTATTTCAATAAAACTAAGTCTGTGATGTAGCAAGTATCTCGCTAAGTAACTTTACTAAACCCTAAATAGTACAGTCATTGAGAGGAGCTGAATCTGAAATTCATTTTTGCTATATACGCTGTTGCTGCTGTTGTTTACAAAGTAGTGTTTATTTAAATAAAATAAATCTGTCAATGAAAAATTGTTGACTTCAGCCACTAAGAGTTAGAATCTATGATTGTTTCACAAATTCAGTTTGATTAAATAATTAAAACGTTCATAAACTAATGCATGAATGATGCAGATTGACTGTAATTTTACTGTAAATAAGCAGCATACTTACTCTTTAATGGCAGATAAAAAATATCGTTACTTGCCTAAATGATTAAAGGAGAAGAGGTGGAACATACCTGGCTACTGGATCTCTGTATCACTCTTAGGGGACCATTACTCAAAGAACCAAGTTAGGACACACACATAGCAACTCATAATCATTGTGCTATACATTTAGTTGAGAGATTATTCTTTCAATTAAAACTTTTTTCTTAGCATCAACAACAGTATTTTTCCCATTACTTGTTCCAATCATACATATTTTGGTATTTTTATGTATGTAGGATATCTTGCGCAAAAAGTTCATAGGGCAAGGCAATGTGGCAAAAAAAAAAATAAAAAAATCATGATTTTCTTGGAGCAAGGTCACGATTTTGATTTTATCACAATTCTTGTACTGTATGTTTATTTTATTGTCTTTGAGGTAAATACAAACAAAAACAATGACAACTGCTTACCTGTAATAACTTCTAAACATTTCAAAAACAAAATCAAGAATTCTAGTTTACATGTCTATTTTTGGTAATTCATTGGAAAAGTTACTGACATTTGTGCTAAAAATGTAGAAGGTTTTGGACCTCTGCTTAAATAAAAGTGTTCAGTTAGTGCCTTCAGCACCACAGCCCTTGAATTGTGGCCAGTTGGATAAGTGATCATATTATAGTTTCAAAGTTGCCTAAGGCCAAGCAGCATTAAGAATGGGTCAAATGCAGAGGACAAAAGCTAAGACTAGATCAGCTGGATACATTTTTGTCTCCTGATGGTGGCCAGTGGCAGACTCCACGTTCTCAAAGGTAGAAAGTAAGTAAGTATGTGAAGGTATATACAGACTGTAGCACTCCTCTATTATGCACAGTAACTGTGCAAGCTCTATCCCACATATAAAAACACATATACAAAGGTGGGACGATGCCAATTTGCTGCACCATGGTCCCCTCTCAGGAGACTCTGCAGAGGCGAGCAGCCGCGCCAACACTGGCAGTCGGCCCACAAACATGGACTTACAGTGCAGTGGCTGTAGGCAGTGGACCATTGCACTTAATGTTGTCTGAACTGAACTTTACTAATCACTGGAGACAAGAAGAACCACAAGAAGTAACACAGTGTGCTAAAACGGCTGTTTCTGCATGACTCTGAGTTTTCAAGTTATTGCAAACCAAGTGAAACCATTATAACATGTTGTATACTTGAAAACATCTTTGAGGGCTTTAAAATATAACAAATCAAAATTTAACTGCAGGCGACATATGCAGTAGAGCAAAATAAGCCTTCTATGCTCACTTAAAGTAGCTCAAAATTATAGCAAGTAAGGAAGGAATAATGAATGAGCTGTTTGAGAATGAATCAAAACTTCTCTAGTAAGAATTTTAGTTTAAACAATTCAGCTTCCAAACATTTTAATCAGTACAGACACAATTGTGGCAACATCACAGCTGCCATCCTGCGTCCAACAAAATCTGCTGATCCAACAAGTTTTTTTTCACTGCTCAAAAAAAAAAAAAAAAAAAAAGTGTATTTTTTTTGCTGAAGAATGTGTCAGTGCTGTTCCTTGTACAAGAATGTAATGTCATTGTCACTGCCTCTGGTCCAATTAATCACTTGTATTGTCTGTTTGGATGGAGCATTGTTTCAGCACAGTGCGTCAGAATGTGTAGGTATTATGTGGTGATGAGTATCAGTGTGGTGAGTGCGAGCAGATTAGGCGATAGAGAGAGGGATTCCTGTCTTTGTGGCTTTCAGGGGCACAGTGTAGCTCTAATCAGCTCCATACAAGGCTGACTGCACTCATTTACACTCTCATTAGTCAGCAGCAGTCAAGGCCACCAGAGCAACAGTACCATTCAAATCCCAATCTTTGTCTTTGCATTACTTTGTCACCTGCTAGACACGCAGCTATACGATTTAAAATGTGACCAAATACAGCACCAACTAACATCAAAGAGTTAAGACTTTGTCAGGGACTGCACACATTTGCAATTTTAGGAAGTCGAGATTGAACCAACAATCACTGGTTTGAAAGACTCTTGGTGGATACATAATACCAAATTTGAATCCCCACTCATTATCTGGAGGTCCTCCGGGGGTCTTCGAAAAATGTCCAAAGCTATTGTTTGATTTTTTATACTTGTCAGTGGGTTCTATAAAGCAGTGGTTCTCAAAATGGGGTCCGGGGTCAACAATTTCTTATGATTTACATCCTAAACATAGAATTTTGGATTGAAAAGACAGATAGCTTTCATTAGAAACAAGTAAACCAGTAAAAATGACCATAGGAAATTAACCATTTATTCAATATTGATATATAGCTTAGCTTTAGATTCCGAATTTTAATGTGATACCAGAACGAAAAGTGACAGGGGGTCCTTGGAAGATTTTTGAGCCAATGAGGGGTCTCTGGTCTGAAAAAGTTTGCTATAAAGTACTGTAAATAGAAGATCCTTGACCGATGAAGTTGTTGAATTTAAATTGAAGTCTGTGTGCCAAGATTGACTTTTGTCAGCTGTGCAAAACACAGCAGGTTGACAAATAAAATCTGCAACAGCTCTGTTCCAGGCTGGACTCAGATTTTGTTCCCTGGGGAAATTACTTCTAAAAAGGGGGCTATATCACTGGAAGACTACAATGGTAACATTGTCAGTTTAAGATAATTATCAGTAACTTAAAGTTACAAAAGAGCAATTAAACAAAGTCTTAAGTGGGTAGACCACTGAAGTGAAAAAAAAAAAAAAAAAAAACTTTTCTGTAAATCCCCGACCCTCTCTACTTTAAGTTCTGTGTAACTGAGTGCACAGGTTTAAAGAACTTTCGGCAGTTCTGCAGGACCTGCACTGGTTCCACCTTTTCTCAACAGCTTTGAGTGAGAGACACTGTAAGTGCTCAATTCTGAGTGCAACACATATCTATCAGTCGTAAGTCAGTTTATAGTCAGTAAACAAAGTTGTAATTACTGTATGTAGGACCCTGTTTAATCTTGATTGATGTAACATTTTTGTTTCCTGTTCAGTAATATAGATCAGCATTAAACTGTTCAAACACATTTCCAGACATGGCTTAAGCAGAATGATGTACTCAGACAAAATCAATGCTGAAGGCTGTGAGGGAGCTGTATCACCAAAAACTGCAATGGAGGTTTATTGGATAGATGGCCAAAGACTATTCATTTTAAGTTTACATCTACATGTGATATTTTGGTAATATAGTCATGTGCATATAGTTCACATAACTGTGGTTGACTCGGATTATACCTTACCTAAACACAATTGTTTTGATGAGTTTTTTGTCCATTTGTTTGAGCAGCATACATTAAAAAATAAAATATTAACACAGCTTTAACTATTTGCATCCACTATTTTTGTCTTGCTGAAAAGCTCCTGATAGCAAATTGAAATGCTAGAACAAAAACAACTAATGATTTGCTGTCAGCAAGGCCTTTTTTTGTCTTTCTCTCCATTCGCCTCTCTCTCGTGAGTTTACCTGCGCAGCTTCAGCTCTCGGCTGTCAGACAGGTGCTCCCCAGTCTCTGCATGTGTGTGTGTGTGTTAATGAAACGACAAATCCTCACTCCCTGCTCCACCCACTCACCAACTAGTCCCGAAAAACAAATCAAATATGCATGCTCAGCAATTTGCTTCTCTTCACCACTAGCCTTGTGCAAACATTTTTTTTTCTCAGAGAAGTGGATTTTGACAAACAACCTTACTGCCTATTTAATTTTAATATTGTTTCAAACGGTTATACATTATATACACGTTACCAAAATATTGTTAATGTCTGACCACACTGGTACAAAGTCTGACCACAATTTTTGCCAGTGTCACACATATATTGTTGACCTTCAGAGAGCACATTTCTACGGTGCTGAACATAAAATAGAGTGTTTTTGAATCACTAAAAATACATTTATCTGAAAAGAAAGAAAACCAAATTAATTTTTGTGACTGCACCTATACAGTGCGTACCCCCACCCTCCCCCCACTGTTTCTAACTCCCTGGATACAAGTGCCAAATACCTCAGTGTGTGTTATATTGTAAGAGCGTGCTGGGGGTCGTGTGCAGCCCCTGGGCGCTTCATTAAAATTAAAATGCATGTGTTTTGGGGCAAGAATCTGTGTGTGTGTTTGTTCCCACTGTTCACATAACTGTTTATATAATTGATGAATATGATAATGATGCAATCTGGGACTGCACTCATGCGGCGGCCTGTTTGAGTGTCAGAGAATATATGTGCTTTATGTTGAGGGCATTTTAACTCCTCGTCCTGTGTGACCATTGACTTTGTTGTGACATACAGAAAGACAGGCACAGACAACATATGGTGCAGGACTGAAGACCTGTGGACCCATGTGTTTGTAAGAAAAACACCTCTCTCCTCTCTGGCTGTTGGCATATGCTGTGTATGGTTGGCAGTGCGCCACTTGCCGATCGCACGCCTTGGGCAGTGCAGGGCACGGTGCCACCTGTGCCACTGTCCCAGCAGCAGCTCCCTGTGCTCACTGTGCACCTGTGTCTACAGGAGGCATCCCGAAGCACAAACACATTACAGTCTTATGACCTACAAGAGCACATTAATGCAAAAATGTCCAAACAACAGCCACACAACTTGTATAACAAGGCTAACAGAATATGATCAATTATTTGTGTATTTTTTTTTTTTAAAAGTAAATTTGTTTAACGGGGACTATTATTTCTTTCTAAGTTTTTAACCTTGTTAAAATGGCCTCCCTTCATCATTAGTTTAGTCAAAGTTATATTTAAATTGATTCGTGCTTGTTTGAGTAATCTTGTTTCTTCAGCTGGAGCTCAAGTGCTCAGAAATCCCTGTTCCACCTACCACCTATCCCCTCCCACTTGTCTGTATTTACTTGTTATAATTCACAAGATTATAACTCAAAGTGACGCATATATGGCTCAACACTGAGCCACTTTCCAACAATAATACTTCGTTATTTAAACTCTATTGCTTCTTACAGTTACATTTTAAAATGAAGAGGCGGGGCTTATCAGTTCTTCAGTTGTGAACAGGAAGTCAGTAGACCTGTTTCTATTTTCAAGCAGTTTTAGATCAATTTTGTGTTTTACAATGAACAAAAGGTAAATTACTGATCTGCATATGTTGGAAAAAACACAATAGGTCTCCTTTAAAAGAAATGCTGCATTAAAATAACAACACATACAAACAAATTAAATGTGTTCTTCAGTTTAATCTATGTCTTTGAATCCATTCATACTACAAATACTGTAATCATCTGCTCAATAGCTCAGAGATCTTTTGTCCTGATGTGCAGAGGACAGAGGGATTATGTAGGATTAGGCACTGTAAATACTCTCTTACACCGAGTCTCAATCATGTTTTAACTTCATGACTTCATGTACTGTACATCTGTGTAGTTTTCAACTCATATATTTAAACTGTGGGCATTTTAGCTTGTTGTTAGCTCAAGACATAAAAAACTAGTCAAGGTATAAGAAATGAAGCAGTGAGTTGAGGCTGCAGTCTGTTGCGTGCGAAGTGGGCAGCAACATAAAGAAACAAACACAGTTATCTGTGTGGCTGTGGTCTGTCAGATCCACATGTACAGAGTGTCTGCAGGCTACGGCTTTGTTCACTGTGTATGAACAGAGTATGCAGGGCCCTCATGTGGAGTCACGCAGCAGCCATCAGGCCTATATGAGCCCCACCACACAGCAAACACACGGACTGCGCTTTGCTGACTTGTTCAAACTAGATGTAGACTATATCGTAAACACACTTTGTTTTAACTTTCTGGCAGAATTGAAGTCATATGCAAATAGTTCATACTACAAATACAGACCCATTCATTTGAAGTCCATACAGGCAGCTAAGTCTCCATCACCAGACGATACATGACTAGTTATCATAATTGTCTAACCACCATGTTCATGAATGTGAAGTAGCCATATTGGGGGGACTGAAAACGACAGAGGATTTCTGCAGAATTAAAAACACTAATTTAAACATGAAGTGAATGAAGTTGGATTTTGTTCTAAATGACAGACAACCAATGAGTTTCTCTGTTTCATGTCCGTCATTCATATAAACTTTTTTTTTTTTTAGAGTCAAAGCTGGGGTACCCAACTTTTATCCTTATAATTAGTACATTTAGTTTTTCTACTAAGAAAGTATATCGCAAGATCAAAAGTTTAAGAATATTGCAAAAGTAAACATGTAACTAAGCTTTACACTGTTTTTATCTCATTATTAAACATAATTTCAAACTTAGAAGAAACAGCCTTGTGAGTCACTAAATGACTCTTTGGGTTGAGGAATGATCGGCTGTTTGGGAATAATACCCCTGCTTCATCTGATAAAGTTAATCTAAAGCTGAACTAGTGGACAAAACTAGTGTTGTGCTAAAGGGTTTGTGAGAGAGTGGTATGAATTAGAAACACAATTCTAATTCTTTTCACAGTTTCAAAAATCTGACACACAGGCTTTAAATACTCTGCTCTAATTTTTGCAACCGTTTTAAGGTTTCCGACCTCCCAAAGTGGAGGTCAGGACTCCTCAAAATCTGGGGTTTGTAAGATGATTTCAAAATGTAATTTTATATTTATGACTTGATGTGTTTTTTAAACTGGAAGCACCATGTTTGACTGAAATGGTCTCAAATAAAGCAATAAACTACTAAAACCAACGCATTCAATCGTTTTCCAACTTGAACTTCTTACAGACATCTATGTTTTTGTAATAACATGAAACTTGCCTTGTAAAAAATGTGCAAAATGGCAAACAATCCGAGGCACACTGACCATATTAAAAGTCCTTTATTGTAAAAAGGGACGTTTTTGTTTTTGTTTTGTTTTTTTGCTGCTGTGGTCGTCAGTTTACGACATGGTTATTTTGGGAGTCACGGTCTGAAAACTTTGGGAACCCCTGTTCTAAGTTACAAGAGTTGCTGTAGTTAAAAATTACCATTGTTAGGTAGTTAAAAACATCATAAATTATGTTCATGGTTTGTGTGTTTTGTAGTTCTTTAATGAATTGTTAAATGTGAGCTGGCCAAGCCCAGTTGACCCCTGCAGACACACATATGACACACCTGAGTCTCTCCGAACCCTCCAAAGATCAGATCATTATGTTCACCTGACCACCCTCAGAAAAAAACATGTTCAATGGGACTATAAAGATCAGGTTGGAACGTCAGAGGAAAAAAAAACTAAAGAACGAATGAATGTTAGCATGAAGATTTGTCAGATTTGTGTTAAGAGTTTTAAAAGAAAATATTAGCCAAAACAATGTAAAAAAAAAAAAAAAAAAGTAAACCAAAAAGCCATGTTAAACTGTTGGATTTTTACAGGTGATGTGTAATGTGTAATCTCGAGCTCTAACCTATACCTTTGAGGTGCTATACCTTTTATTTTGTTGTCATAAAAATGTCACTTAAGAGAAAGACTTAGTTTTACAGGTTTTAGAGCAGTCTTTGTTTTGTCTTGTGTTTTGCTCAGTTAACTAATGGATACTGTGTAGGGCTATTCGATACTGACAAAAACGAATATCTCGATACTTTTGGGCACATCTCATTAATGATATTCAGATGATTATTACGGCAATAGGGCTGCGTTCAAGTCCTAAATCTAGATGGTGACCAACATTTCTGATTAATAACACTGTACTTTGACATTAAATATCTAAAAGATTATTTCAAATGTTTCAATCTGGTGATTTCCATTAGTGACGACACCCATTCAGCTTTTTATAACAACAAAAAACTGCCTTTGAACAATTTTTATTTGTGCTGCAAACATCTGTGTGAAGTATTATTGGTCTGGAGAATGTTGTGAACGCAACTTATTGTCAACAATGTGACTTTTGATTTTCTATTGTTATGGTTTTTTGTGGCATTATAAACAATATACTCAATATTACATTTTTAGATATCTTGAAATAACATTCAATTTACTAAATTGGATATATTGCACAGTTTAATTCTAACTGAGCCAATTAATCACTCACCTATTTATTTAAGAAGTTAAAAGTTGTTCTAGTTGAAGCTAACAAAATGTTAACAAGTAAACATCCTGGATTTAAGCTGACAAACACTCTCATTATTAGATGTGGATGGAACACTGTGATTGTGATGTATTTAGTGAGCTAATCCTGAATAGATACTCTGTGCTGGGGTAATAGGCTTTCATCAATTTCTCTCATTTCCTCTGCTTTATTTATAAGTGACGTTTTCCAAAGACTATTGCATTGTTAATTGGTGTTTTCATCATCCTAAAATCATGTGACCATTGTGTAAAAAAATTCTAGCAATGTTCTAACCGCTGGCAAAAGTAATTGATTCACGCTACGCAGAAATTGATAGAAAAGGGTCAAGGCTATAGAACACGTGCTGTCCCAGCCTAAACAAAAACAAAGGTTACTCCTGGCACACCTGACACAGAGGACACAGTTGGCTGCAGTCGTCTGTGGAGGCTCGGGATCAGCTGCAACAAACACTTTGAAATGAAATGGACAAAAGCCAGATAGAGCCAGACACACACAGGGAAACAAGTCAAAGTTTTTTTTTTTTCCTTTGGGCACATAATGTCACATTTTAGTATTGGGAGAGCATAAAAATATTGCAATTTTAGAGAAAGCCGAAATTCATTCCAATAACATTGTGTAATAGTTCAATCTTTGAAGAGTGTGACCAACATTAGGTTACTTATTTGAAAAACATCATTACTTTGATAATAGCGTGAATAATAAAAATATTTTTTAATGAATGCCTCTTCAAAATAGACTACATTCTTATTACGCAACCCAAATATGTAAGAGATCTTCTGTGATTTTTCAGTATTTAGGAAGAAACTATGGCATAAGAACATCCGTAATTCATATTTTGTTCATTGCAAAATACAAAAATTAGCTTACTGTAACTGAGTGGGGAGGGGTTCATCTCACTGTGAAGCGCTTTGTGACTTTGTGTCTGTGAAATGCACTACACAAATAACTTAAAGCTTTAAAACCGCTTAGAAATAGAACCTGGTTCATTGACTTTCTGTTTAAAACTGCAGAACTAATAAGCCTGCAGTTTTCATTATTATATTTAAATTTAAAAGGTCACAGATTTAAAAGTTAAAATGTTTTGTTGTTGGAATGTGTCTACTTGGCAATTTTTAATTTGTTTACTCAACGTTATATTTGAATTGATTCATGCAGGTTTGAGTAATCTTGTATATTGTATATTGTTCAGCTGGAGCTCAAGTGCTCAGACAACCCCTGTTTTCACCTACCACCTATCCCCTCCCACTTGTCTGTATTTACTTGTTAAAATTCAAAAGATTAATCCTCAAAGTGACGCTATATGGTTCAAAACAGTGCCATGGCCACTTTCCAACAATAATAATTTGTTATTTAAAATCTGTTGCTTCTTACAGTTACATTTTTAAATGGATCAGATCTGCAGTTTTGAACAGGAAGTGAGTAAAGCTGTTCCTATTTTTAAGGTGTTTTAGATCAACTTTGTATTTTATAATGAACAAAAGGTAAATTACTGATCTACATATGTTCTAGTTCTTACTAAACATAAAAAAACACAATAGGTCCCTTTTAAAAATTCAGAAAAGTAGATTTTACATGTTAGCTCTCCTTTAAAAATATGGGGCTACCAAACAGTTATAGTTGCAATACAGTTGATGTTTTTTTAGTATGAGTGGGCAAATTTGGTGAGTATCCCAATCAATCACAAATGCTTCTGTAAACAACATAGTGGAGGTTCAAGAAAAAAAAAAAAAAAAAAACTAAATGTAAAATTAACAATGTTCAAAAATGTATTTTTACGTAACTATTTTGCACGACTGCAAATTGCAAAAAAGAAATTCATATTCCTTAGTTTGTCTGTCATTCATTGAAATAATGTAATTTATCTGAATATATTTTTAACGTTCTTCTGTATTTATCTAATCCTATTTTTTTTTCTGAAAGCAAGTACTGAAATGTAAAAATCCCAACATTCACTTGAAGTTGACAAGCTGTGAAACGTAAACAACCAATACCAATGTAATGTGCACATGCTCAATTAAATGGCAAGAGCATGAAATTTTGTGACCTATGACCTACAGGTAGACACCTGTCCTTTTGCACATGTGTTTATTTGTGCCTGCTTTCCTTCATGTATTTCCACCAGTATTATCGACCCTTCTCTGTCCACTGGTCCAAACTCAAATAAAGGTGGTCACGCATGAGTTAACACAGAGTTAAAAGCCACTGTTCAACTCCAGTGAACCGACAGCCAATTAAATCGTCTGACTCAGCGCCTGTGATTTATCAGCCAATTATAAAAGTGGACAGGGAAAACATTACAGCCATAAATAAGCACTGCACCACTATTACACTTGGTCAATATTAAAAAAATGAAATTGTGACGTTCATACACTGTAAAGGAAATTTATGGAAGAGGCTGGCGGACTGCAGCGGCAAGAAAATCCAAATCCACTGAGGAGAAGGAAGCGTAAAAGTGTAATATAAACATGGATAGAAAAACTGATATATAAGATTACAATGAACTTGTTGCAATGCTCCACGACCCACCTGACTCCCCTAAACCACATCTAATCATAATCAAAACTACACTGTCATGGGATCGAACCAACTACCATGTATAGTAAAAAATATAAGGAGTAGCATCAAAAAGGGCTCAACAAGTTGTAAACTCAGCCCGGATGAAGATTCAGACTGGTTCAAAAGCGTAGGCCTGTCCAAGTATCAATAAAAGATTTTTATACTTTTCTAGTGTCACAAGTTTCATTTCTACTACGCCATTCAAATGCTTTCAGCTGCCTTTCTCCATTCATAGTATTTTAAGCGTAACTTTTTCCACCTAATATCCACTTGGAGTTTGTCATTTAATCACCTAAAATCAGAACCATAGTGCAACTGTTACTGCAGTAATTGTTTCACGTTTGATTGACCCTGTCATGCGGTCTAAAGTATCAGGTGACTCCAGGGCGGAGAGGTTCCAGAGACCCCCACAGCCTAACAACAGAAGAATAGAACGCAACTAGTCCAACGGTCCTCTAGCCAGGCTTGCGCCACCTAGTGCCTCCACTCAGTTTCACTTCACTCCAGCTATAGCTCAGGTATTGCAGGAAGCAGACGGTTTCCAAAAGGAAGTACGGTCGTCCAATCAGTGAAGAGGAGCGGAGCAATGTGTTGGCCAGAACCAACCCGAGTTGTGTTTGCAGACTGTATGTGTTCTGATCTTTTGACCTTGTGTCAAATATTAACTTAGAATATGATTTTATTACTTTTATTTTGCAAGTTCATTTCACAGAAACGACAACAATCTCTGACAAACGTTTATGCTCTTCCTGGACGACAAAACGACCAAAAAGTTGCAATTGGTTAAATCAAAAAAGTCTTTGCCTACTGTGAAGCAAATGAAGTCCAATGATGCGATGTCAGACTATTTCCACAACTGACTGATGCAACAGGCTACTCCTAATTAGAAACATTTGCCATCGCATTTCACAAAAAAAAGTCATTGTTTAAAATTGTATTCACATGAAGTGTAATTTCTCCATTACTTCATTACCAAACCGTTACATAGCCTATATGACCCATTTTATAACAGGTTAACTGTGTTTCGAAAAGAAAAAAGGTTATTTTCAGTCTCTACACTGGTATCAATTTTGTGTATAAGAAAATATTTAAAGTCAAATTATCAAAATTAGCATCGAAAAAGAAAAAGCTGGATTGGCACGTCCTACAGTTATTACAGAATGGCCATTGAGATCAATATGCTTTTTAAACACACAGATGTCAAACTCAAGGCCCGGGGCCAGATGCGGCCCTCAACCTTACTTCATGCTGCCCTCGAGTTCTTATAGGTTTAGTTAAATTTTATATTAGTGCAAGGAGTAATCTGGGTGTTTTAACCTAATACATTAATTCGTCTGAAATTAGTATGTGATTTTTCAGATTATTGTAGATGTATATTCAGTAATTATCACTTCATTAAATATACAATAAACAAATACAACTATTATTATAGTATGTTAAAGAGTAGTAAGGTTAATTTTAGTTACAACCAGCCCTTCGAGGACAACCCCCGATGCCATTCTGGCCCTTTGTCAAAATGAGTTTGACATCCCTGCTTTAATATTGTTTCTAAGTGTGGTTATAAGTGAAAATGTAGGCCTAAAAGGTAATTATCAATAGCTATATGAAAGTCCAAGTAATCACTCAAAACATGCTGTGGCAAGGTGTTTGTATATTAATCAGGTGCATAGGCCCATGGCACTAGGCCCTTAGTCTGGAGTTGCCATTCCTGCAACTTTGGGCTTCTTTTTTTTTTTTTTTTTTGGAAAGTCGCTTGTGAATTTTGACAATCGGCACTTCTACATCATTAAAAAAGGGTGATTTTTTTTTTTTATGTTTTTCGAAACTTGATTGACAGAAATATGGACTTTAAGCATATTTTCATGTTTTAAATCCTTTATTAATGATAGAATTTAAAATATGTCAAATTCATTACCCTTTTTTGTGACAAAATTGTTTATTTTTATTTATTTATTTTTTATTGAGGATCTAGTGTCGCTTGTTTGGGGCTTTTTTTCAAAGGCGTGGTCGCTTGTTGCTCTCTTAAAATCTGGCAACCCTGGTCTAGAGCATAGGTTAGAACTTTAAAACAGCCCTGGCTATGAATCACTTAAAATAATGCTTACGATGACAAAAAAAAGAAGGTTCTTCAAATTTTTTAGACAACTAAGATCGACAAAATTCTTGGTTTACTAAAACTAGTCCATTACATGACTCAAGGGAAAGTGGTGTCAAATAATGTTACTATGTCCTGCTGATTGAAATTTATTCTCAGTGTGAATTCAAAACTTCAAAAATTATAAGACAGAAACTGCAGCCACATAAGCTTAGCCTATAGCAAACATTTATTTAGAGAAGGCAGTATTTGTTAAGTTGACAGTTTGCACAAACCAAAGGACAAGGAAAGGCCCCAGAGGAGGGATAAGATTGATGACCTGGAGAAGCAACCAGAAGCTAAAAGTCACGGACAAAATGGTTTTATGTTGTATACAGACACTAGTTTGGTAAAAGTGCTGAATCATTAAAAGCATAAGAATCTGAGCTGAGCGATGACAGTCACCTCAGGAAGTGTGTGAGTACAAAAGAATATAAATAACTGCAGGCCCCACAAGGATTTTAAGCATTACCCGAAACATCCTCAAGTATTTTTACATTTTCCATTGTTCTTCAACAAAACGTAAAAAGACGGTAAGAAGGTATAGCATATGTGCAAATAATGTGAGGCCTGGAGTGTTCCTTGACAAAACAACCAGAAAAACACATTAAAGGTGTTTTCTATTTCATTTAATCATTTTACAAACAGCTAAAGGAATAATATTGAAGTGAACATGTATAATGTAATAGAAATATGAATTTATTAGTCATACTACAGACAGAACCGCATAAAAACTATCCAAAACAAACGTTAGGCACCTATATGCAAAGCAAACAATTACTGACCAGGAAACCTACTCAATGTTGTCTTTTCCCTCTTATAAGTCACTGTTTGCTGATTTACAATGGGAAAGATACATTTATATTTAAAGATAACAACACAACAGTTATACAGACACAGCGTTTAATTTACAAAAGAAAAAATCACTTTTTTTAATAACAATCCCTGTATCTTATCTATTTGCACTGACAGATTGCACTATTGTTCTGAACACTGTGTATATTTTCATTGCCTAATTATAAATGGCTATTTCACTTAGCATGCTTAGGTTGCTATTTTTTCATTCCCTTATACTTTAGTACAGGGTTACTCAAAGTCCGGACTCCGGTCCGGATCCGGACCTCGAGACCATTTTGTCCGGACCGCGGACAGCCGTTCCCTCGTATTTTTAATTCTGTGCTCTACAACACCCATGAGCGGACCTTGCGTTTACATGTTTACAGTGCTTCTCCACCAGAAGCGCTTCCTCCCTACCGCACGTCTCCGTCTCTCTCACTCCGTCTCTCTCCCTTTCTCTCTCTCTCTCCGTCTCTCTCTCTCTCCCTCCCTCGGGAAGCTGCGTGCATGCGACTGTCAGTGCAGCGTCAAAACAGAGCTATTTAACAGACAGATCGTTTCTTTGAGAAGCATTTCGAACTCCCAGTGATATTCTGTGAAATTGGAGGTTCATATTGATCTTTATTTTATTAAAATCTGCCTTCTATACACGGAGAAAAGGCCCAAAATGTACAGTGAAAGATAACGTGTGTAAATAACAGCGGAGAAAATCGCGCAAAACGGCGCACCGCGGAAATGTTTGAAGAGGTCTTTACAACTTTTACTTTTGCCTGAATGTGACATAAAACATACACTAACCTTACAAATGCAGCAGCTCCCGTGTTTTCCCTGCTTTGATCACTCAGGACAGTCCTGTCAGGTCGAGTCAGTCTGCCTGACGCTCCTAAAGCCCAGTTTTACAGGGGCGGAGCTAAAGGCATCTGGGGCTGGGCCCCTAAATCTGGCCTCTATGGGGGGCCCTATTTGTATTTTTGTTTATTTAACTGCCTCATGTCTTTTTAATTATATTAAAAATAACATCACACAATAGGATCATCACATCTAAAACGCACCAAAATACAGGAAATTGCATTGAATTTTTAAAAATTACACCAGAACCTTGTTAGATTGAGATATATTTGTATTTAAGAGCTTATGGGTCTAAGGGTCTGTCTGTAGATTTAAATGAAATACAAATTTATTTCGAGAGAGGGGTTGGGGGCGTGGGGAGCACTACAATTTATATCTATCAGGGGCAGTGTTGGGTAAGTTACTCTAAAACTGTAATACATTATATATTACTAGTTACAGGGAGAAAAATGTAATACATTTGTATTACAATATTACTGTCTCAGAAATGTAACTGAGTTACACTACTTTTAGTTACTTTGAGGTAATCACACATTTGTTAAGACATTATACAACACTAATCCTGTTACATTTACACTTATTTACTGGTTAATTTGTGGAAATGTGATGTCACAACACGTTTCCTCAAAATATTTGATTCACCTTTAAGCAACAGACAGTATTTTAGTGGTGTTTTGGTCCTGATGTGTTGTTTTCAGTAGAATATAAAAGCAATTAATTTATATGAAAGTAACTTCAGTTACTCAGATTGTAAATGTAATATATTATTAACATTTTTACAAGTAATGAGTTACATTACTTAGTTACTGAAAACTGGAATATATTACAGTAACTAGTTACTAAAAGTAACTAGTTACTCCCAACACTGATCAGGGGCACTGTTATCTCATAACATGCATTGAAATGCATGTTATGTTATGTTTACATGACTTTAATGTTTACACTCTGCTATAAGCACTTAATGTAATGTCATAAAGTTGAATAATAACAATAATAAATGTTATACTTTTTCATCCGGACCTTTGAACTTGATCGTGTTTTAATTTCGGACCTTTGGATAAAAAGTTTGAGAACCCCTGCATGTACATTAATCGTTTATATTTTTTATTCTTATTTGCATGATCGATATCATATATTGTTATATGTTGCACATTAGCATTGAAGCAAGTTCCTACTTTGTTTTGTTCACTGACAATGGCAATAAAACATTTTCAAATTGTTAATAGGAGACACTTGAACAATGTTATTTTGCATACATTTATATGAAATTTTTACATATTACAAAAATACAGCAAGCCTGTATGAAGAGCCCTATATTTACATTACTGAAAGATAACTCTATGTCTCCCAGAGGTCCTCAGAACAAAGCCCTAAAGAAAAAAGCGTGTGTCCTCATGGCCCCTATGGCCCACACGATTGAATGTGAGGATGGACAGGGTTTATTTTAGTCCTTGAACATCATAATTTCAACAGCTAATTTTATGTGCTTAAATGTTTCAAAAAGAATACTGATTTATTTTAATTTTGATACAATTTAGCAAACAACATTAGTATAATGCAAAATTAAAGAAAAACATGTTTACCCTTCTTAAACGAAACTAGAGTACTTGTGTAAAATGTTTTTTTTTTTTCTTACACCTCTAAATTAAACTACAGTGCTAACACGTTGGACAAAACACTTTTAAAGCAGTGAGTTCTATTTTGTGACAAGACACTGTCGCTCATGAACTGAACTGAGTGAGAAGGAGATTCAAACAGATGATTCTCTTTAACCTTGGTCTCAATGTCACTCAGCCCCCTCGCTCGCCCCGGGCCCCTCCCTCATGGTGCGTTTGAGCGTCTCACCAGGGGGCCGCTGTCATCGAGGGGGTAGTGTTTGTCAGTATGTTTCGTATATGTGGAATGTGCTAATGTGATAATTGAGAATTCCAAGTCCAACTGTGCCACCAAACACAACTCAGCCTCTGCCTTTCTCACTCCCTGATGACTATTATTAACAGCACACTGCACACAAGGGTTGATGATAGCTACATAATATCAGGCTGTTGACTTTGATGACCAAGTATTGCAAATGTGATTGGATTAATTTCACAGTGTACATTCTACACAGCCCTTTTCGTAGCTTTTAGGTTCCTGTTTATCTCTCATTTTGAGTGCTTTTCACAATTCAAACTAGTTGCAATGTTTTTTTTCAGCTATTCTCTGAAACAACTTTGCTATATTCGTCATTACTACGGAGCGCATGGTACCAAAAATGATAAGATAAGAGTGCTCACTGCTGTGGAGCACTAGTTTAAAGTCATGTGTGGTTGTTGTTGAAACCAATGCAGCATTGAGAGTTTGTTTCTGGCCTTGACCATTTGCTGAATGTCTCTCTCTTACCCTCTCGCAATTGTACTATTGTAAAATTAATGCTAAAGTGCTCCTATTTTGACATATATTCATATATGTCATATATGCTGTTGACTTTTCTGGGTAACAACAGAAAACATAGTGACATAAGATACACATAATCCACAAAACTGAGAGCTAAAAAGTTATATTTTCGACTTTGAGCTTTCCACACACCAGACCACATACCCACGTTGCAGCCTGTATTTGCTAACATTTGAGAAATGACTAAACTGTAACTTCAGTCAAACATTTTTGTAAATATTCCTGCAAAATGACAAATAGTGTTTCTTCCTATTAGTTGCAATAGCTGTAGCTCTGTATTTTTGTATACTGTAAAATCTATGGGAGCCCTTTGAGAGACATTTGATTTTTGACTGAATCGAGGCTCAAGCTGTGTATATGCCGTGTGCTCCACCAACTGAGCTCCTCCTCTGAAGCTCCACATTGAACATCCAGCGGGTCATGGCTGTCTGCAGGCGCGCTCTTCACACAGGCCGTCTCTGCTTTTTCAATATTGATCAGTCTTCACACATTCACAAAGACACGCATCAGATGGGGGAAAAAATCAATGCCGTCGTTTACTGCCAGCCAAGTCAGCAGTTTGGATTTTTGTAAGAGTTGTAAAGTTTAACTCAAAGTTTTTACCAAACAACAATGGCGGGTGTGGCGAGGGCGTTGACGGAGGAAGGACACAGGCGAGATTAGGGCCGACCGATCATCATTGATACAACAGCAGCATTTGCCTAATCCTGTGGTAATGGACGCTCAGACAACCCGAGCCCCCGCCCCCTCACCCACCCACAAGCACCCCCCTTGGTCCCTCTGCCTCTTCTCTTCTGGCCGGGTCATTTACATAACATTAGAAACATGAAGGCGGATCCAACAAGACTCTATTATGTTGCGTGTTGGTTTTAAGTCCCAGTGCGTAAGACCTCTTAGTTTTGGAGGACATCAGTAAGACTTGTCCACTGTTTTGTCCGCGAGAGACGTCTAAAGGGCTGCGTGAATAGCAGCAGTGTGAATGGAGAGTTAGTGATCTGATACAGGTTTATAAAGTGACTGTTTGTTTTTCTGAGAGTGATGAAGTCTGCGTATCACAGAGAGAAGCGTAGCATTGATACTCCACACAGCTATTATTGTTTTTCTACACTTCTAACATCAAGGTGAAAGATTTAGATTGTACTATGACAAACACAGATAATCTTTCTCACATGGTTTTCAAAGGTGCAGCTTATAACACATTATTCAATAATATGTAAGTTTTACATTATTGTTCATGTATACATTGTGATCGATACAAAAAAAATACACATAGTGCTTTTAGTTTAAACAGTTTTAAAGTTACTTATACTTGTTACTCAAACTAAAATTATATTTACTGTTTCTGACTTTTATTTTATGGTGTGAGGTAAAGATTTGGCTAAATTAGATTTTTATAATGATATATTGTGAGTTAAGTTAATAATGTGCAGCAACTTTTATATTGACTTTGCAGTTGAGTTGTTATCATCGACTAAAATATATTTTTCTCACATTGTACTTTAAAAATAGGGTTATGGGATCTAGAATACTACTAACAGATGGATATTGCTTCAAAATTATCTTAAAACATAAAGATAAAATACACATTCCAGTAAACTTGTAACCTAACTGTCCTGTGTGCAAACACATTCGAACCATAGACTGTTTACAGTTCATGAAACTAACTCATGAAGCAGCAGAAAATCTGTAAGTATTCAAATGTTTTTCTTCTCTTTTCATCACAAGTTTCTTCTCTTTCATTTCTCGGAGAGTAAATCCGAGTTTTCAGGCGTGTTCAAAGCGCAGAGCCGGTCTCGGTTGGGGGCCTCAAAGCCTCAGTCTGTCGGCAGGTTTAGGCTCATACACAAAGATCCTTGTTCTTTAAGGATTTGGCACAGCTCGGGCCAGGGCAGAACAGCATTCTGGGACAGGAGCAGGTTCATGCATTTGGGCATCTTTTTAGGGGACACTCCATCATCATGAGTGGTGAGTATCTTATGTTTATGTTATGGCTTGTTTGAGGTTTTAAGTTGCTTGCTAGTGATTTCCTCGAAAAAATGCCCGAAAATCAATGGGGGTATTAAAATCTTTGCCCAAATGTTAGGCTTTATACAGTAACTAATAAATTGGTTGTTTTTGCTTGACTTTTGGATAGGCTTGTATATGATGCATTCTGTATAAATGTTACGAGTGTAACTGTGTTAACTGCGTGGACTTGGCGCATCTAAAGGCCAAACATTCTGTCTCTCAAATTATTGAGACATATTTTGGAATAAGATTATAATTTCAGAGTGTGTTTAGCAAAGTAAATGTTTCTGTAAACATCCCCTCATCTGCATCCCTGTGTAGCATGTTATTTATGAATTATTATAACTCAAAAATAGAATGTTTTCTCTGTCAGATACAGTAGGTGAGATTTGGGGAGGAGACAGAGTCACTGGCCAATGATAGTTGCTTCAGAATACTCAACTGTCATCTCTATAAACTATAAACAACTTTGACTTATCAGTTTTTTTGTTGGTAACATGATTTATTTGACTAAAAAACTTTTATATTTTTTTAAATAAAATCTTACTAATATATATGGATTTCATTATATAGACTTCCATCAATTCAATTTGAAAATATCAATTCAATCAATTTAAAATTATTATTATTATTATTGTTGTTATTATTATTATTATTATTATTATTATTATTATTATTATTATTATTATTATTATTATTATTATTATTATTATTATTATTAATAATAATAATAATAATAATAATAATATTAATAATAATATTTATTAAAACCACTAAGAATGGTTTTGTATTTAATAACACTTGAAAAGTGCTTTTCATGCAAAATTAAACTAAAAGTGGAATTAGATGCTAAATATCAAATAAAATTATATCTAGAAAAATTCTCTTTCTGGATACAGTTTGACTAACAACATACAGACATACGCAAAAACTATATGACCATAGCATACTAATACACAGTATTTTTAAAGAATAAAATGTCCCTATGTATCTTGGTCATTGCTGTCCACACATATTGTCCAAATCAAGGTATTTCCACAACTCTAAAGATCAGAAGATTTTAACACTAGACTTTTTTGCCTCTGTTCTCATTGTTGCTCTCCGAGAGTCAGCTAAAAGCCCAGATTGTGATAGTAAATGTTGTCCAGCCCTCATGTTAGCTCAGTAGTCAGGGCTTTCTTAAGAAACTGCAGTGTGGATGAGATTCAAACCGGCAGCCATTATAATCACTCATTCAGGCTTTTTCCATTGCGCTGGGTTTGTTCTAAATTTAAAGGGACCCTCTGTGACCTGCCGCCTTTCAGATCAGACCTCAAAAACCACTTGGATCGCCTCTACTCCTCCCCTTTGTCCCAGGACCTCTGTCTTATGTTGCATTCACTTCTTCAACCTCAGCTCCTGTTCTCATTGCTTCTGCCTTTCTAAAACTGATACTGCACAAAGCTAAATGTTATAAGTATTATTGGCTGCTGCATCACATATTTGTTATTGGGTGTTTCATAGTCATTTTGGATACTATTTAAATATGAATTTGGAGAAAGAAAAGCATACTTAATTTCAACATATTCTTAAGTTCTATGCATGCTTATTGTTAAATGTTATGTCTGTAAGTAAGAGAATATGGGAAGATGTATTTATTATTTTTAGAATGACAAACAAAGTTGCGATAGATCAATGTGGAAAAATCTAACCTCAAAAAGTAAAAATGATAAAACATTTTACAGACAAAAACAAGTTAACAATTCAGCCATTAAGTTTTTCAAAGTATACAATACATTTATGGAAAAACTTCAAAAATGCAGACGAATACTTTTTGGCAAACAGTTTCAACTGTTGCAACTCGTTCCTAGTATGAGCATTTGATTTGGCCAGAGGTTTATCATATATGTAATTTTTAATGTTCTGTTAAACATAACATTATAAATTTTAAACATAAACATATGAATCATATGATCATATGAATAGAAAAGTTGCCTAAACAGATTGATACTTTCTGAGACCACTAAAATATTGAATATAATTAGATTAATTAAGGGATTAAAAGCAACTGGTGCATCCCGGTGCAGAGCACACTCCCACTCAGGGATATTTTCGCTCCCCGGCCTCTGTAACCTGTGCACAGTGGTGCCTTTTAGTGTAAAACTAGGGAAGTGCTAACACAGCTAACGAGAGATGCTAACCGCAGGGCTGCTTTGCTCACCTGCCTATTATCGTCTTTTCAGTTTCGATGCACGCACAGTCGGGAATAAGGGCTTTGTGTGACTTCCACTGGTAACCATCACTGTGTGCTATCTGCTAATCATATTTCCCATGGCAGCGCAAACTGCGAACAGGGAAGTGCAGGAATGCGGAGCCGGAGAGGATCATGGGAAGTAATTATCTGTGTTATGAACAGTGTCAGTGTGTGGATGGATACCTGGGCGTCTCTGTGTCTTTAAATAATGCAGGGAGCTGGATGATTCGTACATGAAGATAGGTGTCAGAGCAACACGGTTATGGGAACATCAGCTGCACCCCTGTCATCTCCAGGCCGCCACGCTGAAGGAGATAATTAGACGGTTTAGACTGTATTGCATTAAGAGCTGGGCACATCAAAACAAAGCTAATGCCTGGATTTGCAAACAAACACAGCTGCTGCCAAATTAACACGAGAATTACACAAAACAATAACACACATTCACTAATAATTGCATATGAATCTGATGACAGCTGGTATTATTGTAGATTAGCATTGTCCAGCCTTATTTTCATTATAAAAATATTCTAATGGCAATTACCCTGAATCTAATCTAAAATGAGAAGCTATAAAATCTATGTTTACATTTTTTTTTTTTTTTTTTGAGTTTTAAAATGTAGTGTTGAGCTGGTGTTCATTCAATCTTTCAATCACTAATTACAATGTAATCCAGGGTGAATGTTATGAAACTCTTAATCCAGTATTGTAGGCCTATAGGCACCACACCAAAGCCATTTGTTATCTAAGATTAATTTGTAAGAAATATAAAGGCATACATACATACAAATTTAGACAATATACAGTATGTCTGCAACAGGAGGCCATATAGTGCTCTAGGTCCCCAGAGCCTTTTTGGGCCTACCTGATTTATCTCTTTTCCATCCACATTTTGCCTGTCTGTCAACGCCTGCTCTGGTGCTACTTCTGTAATCTCTATGTATTCGGCAAATAGCTAATAATAGATCTGCTGTCGAAAGGTGGCGAGCAGCTATTGTCACACTGTGGGATGGCTTTGACAGTCTCATAATGCATTAATTTAGGGTTTAGCTTTGCTGCTATAAGAAAATCATTGTATATCGCTCCATTTTGACCTCCGCTCATACTGAATAATGTAAAGTCATCAAATTGTAATTATTTCCATTGTCGTGGTTACACACTTCTTGCTAACGCTTGCATGCTCTCATTATGGTTCTGAATATAGCGTTTCATCATTTATGCTAATTCCAATAACGCACTCACAATACACAATTATGTCCTTAATTAAATTTGTCAATGGTGTAATTTTGTGGCCATTGAGCACAGACCACACCTAACCCATCTCCAGTTTGTGCGAGACAATAAGCGCACAAAAAAGACAATAATATTTATGTAAGCCTATATTTCGTATGATGGGAGAGTATAGTCCTCAATTCTTTGCAGCACATTGAGGCAAGGCTGATACTATGCATAATTCATAATTCCATATCATCTCGGTGATCGCGTGTTTGCTCTCTCAGCGGGGAGCGGGCTGGTGGCGTGGTGAAGGGTGGGCCACAGAAAGTGTCAGAAAAGAGAGGGAGGGAGAGAGAGAGAGAAAGAGTGACAGGTAAAACACTGACGTTAATTATCATTCGTCTCAAAGCGGCCCATTTGCAGATTTCTCCAACTGCAGTTATTTTTACACGTTCGATGCGCAGTGGGACAGGGACAGACTGAAGCATAAATAGAGCAGCAGATAGTTTTTGCCATGACATTTGCTCATGAGACGCAAATCATTAAATAAGGCAAACATAACAGTTACATAGGCTGGAAATTTAGTTGAGGGTATCTCTGAACGAAGTCAATAAAAAGGGCAGCAAAAGGAAAAAATATGATTCTTGGGCCTTGCCCTTAACAAAATCTGGTGATTTCTTTAAAATATAAAAATGCATTTAGACAGTGCTCATTTTAGTTGCCTTCCTTGTGAATAGAATCTGTATGCTTGACCTGATTCATACCATAATTATGGCAAACAAATCCTAAAACATTATTTATTTTTCCATTTGGTCTGATAAAGCTCAAGATGACTCTAAAACAATTCAAAAAAGGTCAAGGTTTTTTTGTATCTGGTTTTGATACTTCTTTGTTATCAATAAGTATCTGATTTTCAATACTCTGAGTAAAACCTACGTCCAAGAAGAGACTTGCATCACAAACCACAACTAAAATGCAAATCATAGAAAGTGATCTCTCACATTATTCATTTGGGCAATTGAGAAAATCTGTTTATTCACACATCCATGTCTGTGATGGCATCTATAAAACAACCACACAACTGTAGCTGTACCATGCAACCCATACAAATATCACAAATAAACATCTCCAAATAGCCTCCATGTAGTAGTAAGAGTGAATATTAGACGCTTCTCGTTGTGTTCACCTCTACGCCCCTCTCCAGCTCTGTCCCGTGTGAACTTTAATCGATTCAGTTGAGTCGACTTGAGAGAGCTTGAGCCACACCAACACACATACACACACAGCTGAAGCATCCACCGTCTCCCCACAGACGCACGAGCAATACTTTCAATCTTGATATAGCCTTTCCTCCTCCCAGTGGACGAAATGGACAAGAATTAATTAGCTCCGCCCACCCATGGACAAAACATAAAGCAAACAGCAAAAACATACACCCACCATATGTGTGAGTGTGGCTGGTTAATATTCCCCTGTTGTCCAAAGCAGAGATAGCGAGGTGTTTGTGGAGATTGGGCGCAGTATTGATTAAACCCAGCAGGGGGCCGGGCTGTGAGCGCGGCAGATAGCTCTCACCTGCCACACACCAGCACCGCAGCCCCCAACATCAAACCGTCCACTGGAGTCATTAGAAAAGACCAGGCCTGGCTCCGATATGATGGAGGAAACCAATCACTGAATTTTAATTTGACTTTGAAGAGCTACATAATGAGTTTTTATTTTAATAAAAAAATTAGTTACTGGTGACAGGCGTCCTTGCAAAGCTGATGCATTTTTTAGCAATCAACGGAGGGAAAACATGTTAACTATGGCGAACTGAATGCATTCATTAAAAATCTATTGTAACTCAATGTGAAAGTGAGGCATGTCAACTTCAAACCAGAAGCCTGCATAAGTGGCTATGAGGGCTCAAGCCTCTGCCTCTTTTACACCTCAAGGGCCTTTTATTTAGTTATTTTTAACATTTACAGACAAAAACAAACACCTTCTTTGGGTGCCATAGATGTTTAGATTATAAACAAAGGTTCACCTATTATAAACGTAACATTTTGCCCTTCTCTTTTTTGTCCTCTTTCTTAAGTTTGAGCACATGTCCCCGGAAACTTTCTGCACAGCCCTGCTTCAAGCTGAAATGCAATGTGAGATAGGAAGATAAACTGTGATCTGTTCTGTGTGACAATATCCTATTTTGATGTAGGATTGTCAAAGTACTGAAAACCAGATACTACATTTGCCTGACCAGTCAGCCCTCCTACATTCTGTTTGAATGCAGAAGGGTCTGAAACTGAAGAGATAGCAACGATTTCGTCGTCCAAGTAGGACGATCCAATCACAAACGCCCCTCCCCCCTCCCTCCGCAATTTCAAAACGTTTTCTAACCGTTCAAAATAACAAGACGCGGACGTAGCTGATAGATCATTATTTCGGCTATAGCTTCGGTTTTAAACATTAGGACGTATCAATCAAACCGTAGCACAAACCGCGTTCAGGCCTTCATATAGATCAATGTCCATTGAAAAATCTTGCGCTACATATTACTATAACAACCTGTTTAGCGCGTCGCTGCATCGGGGAATTCCGGGTTTCTGTGATTGGTTGATTCCGCGCTCGGAAAGCCCGTCCTCGAAATTGATCCCCGGCGCTCTGATCCAGACCTTACGTCTTTGGACAGTGTCTGTCAAAGCGTGTAGGGACTGGCTGTCAGGCAAATACATACTTGTGAAGGATACCAAAGCCAATTTCAAAAGGTCATATAATATCTAAACACTTTTAGAATGCTTTATGAGACTTAGCTTAAGACAATGTTTAATAAAGAAAATACTATTGTTATTTCAAAAATTATTTTAAAATGTAGTCTCAAGCCTGTATCATTGTAGTGTGACTAACTAGTTTGTTTGTGCGTCATCATATTATGATTCAGGGCTTCTGTGTGCTGCTTTTGGGCGATTAACAGGTGGATTTAACCAATCACAGTTGTGAACTCTCAGAAGTAGCTGATATCTTCAGTTACTTTTTTAAACGATCTTGATCTACATTTATTATCATAACATTATCATAGATCATTTGACAAAAACTTCAGACCAGAGTAGGATACCTGTCTGTGCCCAAAATCAGTCTAGCATTTGTTATCCTCAAAACTTGAACTTTGGCTTCTTCTACTCGACTCCTTCAACTCAAATTTACATGAATCTCAAATATACTACATTAGGTAACTTAACCTCCCAAAAACTATCAAGCTTGAAAGGTTTGCCTGTATATTTTATGTTTTAAGCTCAGAAACATAATGTAACAAACAGGGTAAGACTGTAGCTAATGATTATTTTGGCAATAACTTAATCTATCCATTAGTTTATTAAATAATTTTTTTAGTTGCTTGAGTTGCGAAAGGCTTATGAGTAGAAAATTTCCACAAAGTTTATGCCAATATGAAGATAAAGCAATTCTGCTTCTTACTTCATTCAAAGCACACCTTTGCCTACTTCTAGTGTTATTTTGGAGTAATTTCTGCTTTGCCTGAGTGATAAAACCCATTCTTGCAGAACCTCATAGAAATATGTATAGAATTAACAAAACAATTGTTCGATGACTGAATTAGTTGATTCGTTAGTTACAGTAATGATTAGTTGTTTTTCATTGATTAACTTGTTGTAGTCTTGGTGCTGGAGTTGAAAGTGTTTGGTTGCAATAGTAAAACAAAGTAAGAAGACTTCGAGATGAAGAAAAGGCTCAAGATCTGGGCAATATGAATGAAAAAATAAATCAATGACATGTTTTGTAAAAAAAATAAAAAATAAATAAATAAACATTTTGAATAAAATAAACTATGCAGTTATATACTTTTAATCTGTCCCACTTACTTTGCACAAAAATTAATTATACTTTCCATGTCCGTTTGACTGAGATGTTTCTACTGATCAAAAGTCAATAATTGACCATTTCACTTGACTAGATCTCGACCTTTCAGTCTTTCGATTAATTGCACTGCCCTAACCATGATCAAATCAGAACTGGACACCTGAGTAAGGTACATTAATGTAACTTAAATGGATTGGCAAAACTAAAATCATCACAAGGTAAAGGCCATTTATTTAGAACTAATAATAGCTGACATTTAAGCACCAGAGTCCTTCAGCTTTTGTTTACCAGTTCCTCCTAGTAAAACTTGGTTATTTAAGATGTGTTATAATGACTATAATATAAATAATGATGGCATGAACGCCTTTCCAACACAGAGGAAGCCAGGCCTTTTAGTGAGCACCAGTTTCCTGCAGAGGTCTACGGCTCCTGCCCCTCATAGTCTTAGATGAAATGGCCTTGAATGGAGCGTAATGCTGAGAAAATGCACTGCGCTGTGGTCATTATCATAATCATGCATATTATGTATACTTACCATAATGATGATGGTATTTTGAAACTCATGCTCCCATGCCAGTTCTTTGAAACCCTGGCCTTGCATACCCACAATTACAACAGTGTGCTGTCTATGTCCTTGTCCGTCTGTCCATCCACAGTCTCCCTCTATCCTTCTCTATCTCCTCTCCCTACTGGGTTCTAATCACTGCAGTAATTGGCAACACCCCGCTGTGAGCTGCTGTGCGCGCATACACAGCGATACGTGCTCAAGCAAATCCCCCTGGCTATGTATAAATATATGTGTGTGAGTGGAGGGTGGAGTGGGGGCAGGAGAGAGGAGAGAAGAGATATGGACAGATAAGAATAATGAAAAGAAGCAAGAGTTTCAGAACTGCAGGCCAACTCCACAGTCTGTGAAGCACTCGGAGCAAGTGGAGCGCAGCAGCCAAATTGTAATTATGAGAAAGAAAAAAGGAGTCAAGATTGATTACACAAGCCAATATTGGGATTGGGTAAACACTGACAGCCTGTACTCAAGAATATTAATAATTAGCCACCAAACATGAAAGTAGATCCTATTTCAGATACCGTGATTACCGTAAGCATCTAACAAGAGATAATCAATTGTGCATAAAGGGTTCCCAAGAGTGATTTCCAAAGATTTACTCAATATACTGCAGGTACTTTGGTCAAGGTGAAGACAAGGTCTAAGGACTAGTATTGAGTTAGTCTGCAATCTTAAAAACAAAACTATGTGCTAATTATATCTAATAATATATGAACCTAGAAGCAGAAAGAGTACAGTGGCCTCAAGCTATATGCATGGGTTAGATGTAAGGAGCACTATTAGTAAATAATGATGTGAGTTTGGGCTGGACAATTGATCAAAATGTTGACAGATCTAGATTCATGTCAAATTGTCAATTGTTTTGTTGGGAGTTAATAAGAGAAAGATTGATAATCAATCCTTTGTGAGTAAAAATGTGTGTTTTAGAGCGAAAGCAAAAAGAACTTTGAGGAAGAAGATTCATAAATAATGTGTGAAATGGAACATATCAAACGTCTGTTTTGTTTATGTCCATAAAATCATTACAAAAAACTATTTTTTTATTTTGTTTTTGAAATGGATAAGCAAAACTGAATTGAAAATCAAAATAGATCAATAATGCAAAGTTTCTGAAGAACTTAACATTGATAATAATGAGGAATGTACCAATGCAGCTTTTCCAGTTTCATTATCGCTATTGATAATTCAGCCTTACAAATTGACATCAACCAATACCAGGCTTTATTTTTACTCAAAACACTTACAATGATTAACAGATTAAACATGTCACCGAAGTTTGAGAATAATTTCAAGCATGGGTCAAAATTTGCCATTAAACTATCTTGCTGTGTCCAGTTGAAAACTCAACAAGGATATTAAGCAAAGTTATGGGACTGATACCTGACCAAGCAAAATTTCCTTGATTGGCATTGCCATCCAAACCCAGTATAACATCACTGCATCTCTGATAATAAATCTTCTCATTAGTTTGTTTTTAAACATTGCTTACACCAAAAGCTGCACAAACATAGCAAAAATGTTTGTTATCTTGACAAAATGCACTTTATAGGTGTGAAGAATTTTCTGGATTTGTGCTGCATTTACTGGGGCTTATGGGAGCAGCTCGGGCCTAAACCCACCATTACTGCAGTGTGAGAACCTCGTGACAATGACCGTGCCGAACCAAGCGCTCAACAATCCTGGTTCTATGGTTATCATGGCACATTGGCTGCAAAAGCACACTTCCATGCTTGTGTGTGTCTTTTATGTGGGTCATCCTACCATGGCTAATGGCCCCTCACTGCGCGCGGCGTCCCGAGCTGAGCTGCTCCCCGCTGTCCTCTAACACACACAGACACCCCTACCCTCACAGCGGGGGAGATTCTGGGGTGTCCCGCGCCCTAATACCCTCCACAATACAGGACCCTGGCATCTGTTGCTCCTCAAAGTTGAAAGTTTTGAACTAGTAGCATGATGTCCTGCTCTGACTGCCATCTCATATCAGTTAAGACCAGCAGTTATTTTGTAGATGTAGTTTATTTATATTTAAAAGTAAAATATTTCCCTAAAATATCTGGAATATGGGATTTCTTAATGACTTTGGAGTGACAGAAAAGGATGCTGCTTGGCCTTCTTTAGGCCTTGAGACAGACTTACCCTACCATCTCCTGCTGACAGGTGAGTAATACGTCTACTGTATTTAACTGGAAATAAATCCAGCAAATATGTACTTTAAAATGAAAAACAAATTGATTTGTTATATGAATTATTTATTTTGTAATTTGTGATACCAGCATTTACTTAAAAAACATATATATAATTACTTTTCTGAAGGACTAAATTGAAACAACATATTGCAACATGGCGTGGCTACAGTACTAAGCATGTACTGTATCAGTAAACTAAGAACTACTGCTAACAAACAAATGGCTAATTTAGTAATGCTAGCTACACAGAGAAACAGTAACAGAAACTGAAAAAGCAGGAAAAAAACAAGCAAGCGAGGGGAAAAAACAAGAAATGTATGACTGACAAGTAAGTCACCAGACACCATTAGAATAAATTACCCTCAGATGATTAAGCACAGGAATAATATTAGTCGAATTCTTAATAAAACAGTTGTATTAGGGCACTTTTAGGCAGTGCGCCTTTAAAATAAGGGATGCTGAATCTCCAACATGTCTGACAGTGCCTCGGCGGTGCTACTTAAGCATGCAACTGTACCATGCATGTTTCATTGTCTTCATCATTATCACTAATAGTTAAGATGAAAATACATGCACTTGCTCCCCTCTAAAATGCTCTCTGTGCTTCTAGACAGTAACCAGACAAACCGTGGGGGGAAAAAAGTCTATCATTAAAATTCTAGTGCTGAAATTTTTATTTACAACCTGCAACTGTGGAATAATCTGTAGAAGAGAGAGCAGAAGCAAGTATGGAGCTGTATAGAGGGGGATGGGTGAGGAAACAGAGAGGCGAAGGGGGTGTGAACACGGAGATGCTGAGAATTCCGATTAGCACCGCAAGAACCCACCTATATGAACTATTGTACCGAATATATACTCAAAATATTTCATGTAAGTCCCTAAAACAGTTATTATTCAATGCATTAATATACAGAAAACAAAAGTAACACAGTGCATAAACTTTTCATTATATTGTCTTTTAAGTTCTACAATCTATGGCGTTTATAATCTCTATGAAATGCAACTGTAATTGTCAGTACAAAAAAACTATATAAATGACCATTTAGAATTGGCGTAATTGTCAGAAAAAGGCTAAATGTGGCTACGTCAGATTCTTTTGCACACTGCACTAGGGCTGGTGTCTCTTTGTCTGCCTGTCGAGCTGCAGCTGTATAAGATGGAGGCGAGAAATATGCTTTTACCCAATGCATCGCGAGAACCCAGACGTCACTTTGTAATATCGCTCCCTTGTTAAAATATTGATTCCTGTCATACATTTTTGGAGAGGGTATTCGTTATTGTCCGTGTAAAAAAGATGAGCCGAGTGTATCTATTATTATATTGTTCGGATGAGCTAGAAAGTTGTTTGGGTTGAATTTGAGGACAGCAACCTTCTCAGCACCTGTCTTTCACTCTGATGGTGTTTGTGCGCACTGAAGAGCAAGCACTGACTTTATGTTCTATTTCTTTTGAGGCTCAAGGCTAAGTTGAAGCATATTCTTTAAGAAGTGCCACCATCAATTTGTTTTGTTTTGTTATTTTCAGTAACACACAAGCTGCTCTTGAATGAAAGCTAAAAATGCAAAGATAATGGTAAATGCTAATGCTTTCAGTGCTTTGGTAAGGTTCTTTTTAAAATGTGGAATCAACTGAAGCATTTGGCAAAGGGAAACAGTCCTAACTGAATTCTTGCGTAACAGCAATGGTTACATATGTGGTTAACAAAAAAGGACGTAGATAGATAAAAAAAAAATCACTGAACGAAAAAGCAAGGACAAGGGCATACACTGAAGCTAACCGATTACAGTATATACAATGTACTGAGGCCAGGTGAATCCAAAGCCAGCTTCAGATCCACCTTTGGTTTAAATCTTCATAGCCTCACAAACGGTAAATCCTATTCAACTTCCGTAAATGCCGTCTTTACATTGCACATTTTGCTGAACAGAGCCTAAAAAGAAGCCCATTTCAAGAGCTGAAGCTTCGATGGATAACACACATGGACACAGAGAAAGAACTAAGGCCGAACGTGCGGAAAAAGCCGATGATTTGCATGTATAGACGGCGGACAGAGCCGGTTTGCCATTGTACGATAAACAGAAACACAGATGCTTTGATTCGAGGTTGCTTTGGAGCGTTCGCAGCGGGAGCAACCCTCACACGCACACATTATGGGCTGGACTGATAGGATTACTGCTGCTATAGTCTCTACACTTTTCCTCTCTCACCCCCTTCTCTCTATCTATCGCTGGCTGCCGACTCTTGATTATTCACAAGGTTAGCTTCTGATTGCCGTTAGCGTTAGCATCGGAGTTTTATTATCTTGGTAGTGCTCATCTTTCTGATATTTTTAAGCTGTAATTTAAAAAAAAGTCATCCTTAATTTTACAAACAACAGATTTACTTAGACAATTTGTCCTACAATGCCTTGTGGAAGCTAGAACGTTGCTCTGTCTCCAGTAATCCTTCATTTTCTTTGTTATGATTTTTGCAAATTCTACCATTTTATACTAAGCAAACTTGTAGAAATGTTAAACCAAATCAAGACAAATTGCTTACATTTTACATACACTGCTATAGAACTTTGACATGTATTTTTGACGGTAATGTCAGCTGTCAAATCAGTGGTAACAAATGGGGCCGAATTGGAGACATAGGCAGCCTTAGCAGAATACTGATGATGTGTGTGTTACTGCAGCAAGACTTCAAACGCACGGACAGGGCTGCTCCGAGTGTCACACTATAGATCCTGCCTACAGCGAAATATAATATGGTGCAGCCAAGGTTTTCGTTAGCTGTGAAAAAAAAGCACTACTACTATTAGAAATTTGAGGTTTTGGATTTCAAATGTTTTTAAAAACAGAGAGGTTGCAAAAAGATTTGTGTTTATTAATCAATGGGATTTTTAAGGTGTTAAGGTGTCAAGATTGTGCTCATTTTAAATGTTTTAAGCATCTACTGGCAAATGTACTTGTCAAAAATACCTTTAAGCAGATACCATAAAGCAAATATTGAAACTAGATGCTTATTTGAACAAGAAGCCTATAGATGCTGATAAAAATCGCATAAACCGGACAAAATATGACCCAGAATATTTTAGCAAAGGCCTAGATCTTTATAAGAAGCAAGAAAGAAATATTTATATAGCTTAATCAAAGGAACATGTTTAGATTTGTGTTAAAAATATATTCTATTGTCTAGAAAATCAAGCTGTTTCTCTTGTGTAGTTTGAATGTGTCATGTAACTAGACATTTTTGAAATATGAGGGTTGTTTGAAATGAAACAAAATCCAAATTAGGTAAAAATGCAATTGATGACAAGACAGGGGAAGTGTCTGAGCAGAGGTCGGAAGCTTACTATTTTGTAGAAATTTAGTTTTACTGAAACATTTTTACTTTCACTCTTCCTTTAGACTTTTTTCTTGCTGTTGTTAAAGATAATTCCGAGTTTTAAAAAATGTAAAAATATACTGTAGCGTAAATCCAGTCTGCTTTCATATGCAAAAAATATGTTTGTGTAAAGCATCAGGTGATGGAGAGACTGTTAGTTTTACCATTCTGTCCTTTGCACAATGTGGCCCATTTGTAGCCGAGTGTTGACACATGTTAGTTCGGCCTGATTAGTCCCAACATAAAGACGAAGCACACAGCCCTCCGTCACCATTCAGCCATTTTGTCTGTGTCTGTCACGCTGGTGGATGGGATGCGTGTGTGTGAGAGGCTTTTGTTAAGGTAATGCAAAAAACTAGAGGCGAGCCAGAGAAGACACCGTGCAAAATTAACCCCTCTGTCCCATTCACTGACCCCTGGACGGTGGGTTATCTACAAACAGGACGGTCCCGCTCGTGTCACCTGCAGCGGCACCGTGGCACAGGACCAGGTGAAATGTTAGTAATAAAATAGTGAGTGTGAGATGTGAGCTTTTGCCGTCTTTTGTGTCTTTAAGTGGATTAACATAGCGGTCAGTGGGACGCGCACCCAAAGTGGCAGCCATAGCAGTTGTTTACAAGCTGCTCTCACCTCCGTCGCCTTCACTTTTTTGCAGATTTTTTTTTCTCATAAAAGCGTTAAAAGGGTGGGGCTTGAGTCAGAGCCGGAGTTGTGTAATCTGGATTTTTTTTATGAAGCTCTGAGGAAGGAGAAGTCAGGGATTATAACAATTTTACGTTGAGGTGGAAGTGTGGATTTTAGCTAATTGTATAAAATGTGATAAACAAAAATGACAGCAAATCTTCATTTAAAAGTCTTTGCGGTCTGCACAACAAGTCCTTAAAACAAATAAAACTTCTGGAATAAATACTGTTTAGTGTACATTAAAGAAGATTGATATGTTATTGTAAAGTGTCTTAAATTGAAAATGAAGTCCTTTTTATTTTTTTACTCCAACTATCATTTTGCCCAGATGCATTATCTTAAAAATTCTTTATTTTTGAGAGTGTTTGCTGCACAAACTTGTCCTAATCTTAATTTTCTATTCATAACTCTGACCGTGGATGCTTTTACTTTCTTTTTTGGGAGGGCAAAACAGTATAACATTTGATAAATGGATGGACTGACAAACCAAAGAGAATGAGGCCTCATCGTAGTGCATTGCTGTGTAGTTTTCCCTGACTCATGACTTTAAATATTGTAAATTTTGTAAAATGCAATTAGGAACTGCAAATGAATCATAAAAAATATTGAAAAAAATTACTGATCTTGTTCTGTGAAAATACCATATGATTTTAATAGTATGTGGTCAAAGCTTATTCATAAGTTTTTGTTTTTCTGTGTGTTTTACTATGGAAAATCAAATAGTTAATCTTTTTTCCAGTTATATACACAATGTGACCATAGAAAAATGTGCATTGATTAAGGTGACTGATTCAAATACTTTGTCATCTTTTGTTGACATCCACATCCTTTTGTGTGACTCTAATTTATCTTTATCTATTTGTGATCAGTGTCTTTTATCAGTACAGGTAATATATACATAACTCAACACTTGACCTATTGGATTGAGTCTTGAGATTTCATCAGTGTGAGATACATTAAAAGCTAATACGTTCAATGCAATTTATCTAGATTGGAAATGTCGTACATACAAGGTTATTTTATTAATTCGTTTGCAATAAACATGCTTTGGTAATTGTGTAAATTGTAAATAAGAACCCATAGCCAGAAACAGTATTTCTTTATATTTATAGCAAAAGCAGAAATTATAATGCAAATGATATATAGTAATAGTAGACAGAACAAATCAAAACCATAATATGAACTTTCAATGGATATTGATGGCACACTTACAAAATGTACAACTGTGAATTATTCTAAACATATATTTATTTTGTTGTACATTTTCTGATCTTTTTTTTTTTACCTCTGATAACTAAGCCACGATAATTTAAAAGACTTATTTTGCATTTGAAAACACACTGTATGTTTTAATATGTGCATTTTTGTATTATTTTTACTTTATCCACCTTTAGCTATATTAAAAGGGGCATACAACCCCTTCTAGTATATCTAACCAGTCACATCTGTAAACATAATGTATAGTTTTCCATACGATCTTCAGCATCTGAAAGCTACGGCCTGGTCGGCCATGCTTTCTTTTTAAACTGAATGCACACAGGATCCGTCATGCTTGGGGCCGCCCCTACATTGTTGCCCCATAAGCAGCTTTTAGTCCAACTTTAAAGGACTTTTCCTGCTAAAATGGGCTGTTCTTTTATTGTTATAGCTTTGTGGTAAAATAGGGGGAGGGTTTGGCAATAGTTCTCGGTTCAACAAGCTACAATTGATTTGCTAATGATAGACTGGCAGGTCTTAATATGACGGCTGTAACAGGCTTGTCCGTGTCAGTGTTGGGAGGTTTACAAGATAAATTGGCTCAAAAATTGATTAAACCACAGGTTGAAGCAGAGCTATCCGTGCAGAATGTGCTTTATTCACTGTAAAAGATGATTATTGATAAGAATATTACTGCTGGTATTGCTTGGACTGTGGCTAAACAAAAGAATTATTGTGGAAGAAATGTTCAGAAACGGTATTCTATTGATTTACAAGTGAATTGAGAAATTATTGGAAGTGCAGAAAGAGCTACATTGTCTCTACTTTGTGGTATGTATTGCCCATAATTTAGTTAGTGTAATGGCTTGTTTTGACATAGTCTGTTTCTTTAACGAATCATATTCAATATATATTGCACCTGGTAAAACTAAGAAAATCCTTTTGAATTACTATCGCTCACACCATTGTTGTACATAAAATTAAGTTAGAAAAATGTGTTAGGCGTAAAAATCCAAACTAATTTCACGGTTCATTTGTATATCTTTCTCAAAGGCCTATGTTGTTTGTTTCTGGTGAGTCCAGTGAGGCCCACATTGTTATTTCTATAGAAATTATTTATTTTGCATAACACATATAATTTTCTAAAAAATTCAGCTTTATTACATAGCATAATCTTATCTAAGACAATTAGAAAAATCCAAAATTCCAAATAAATATGTAAATTAACCTCTAATTCTGCTGTGACCTATTTTTGGATCTCCACTATTTTAACGTTCTTCTTTGTCCGTGCTGTCTAGAATTTATCCTGCGCTTACAACTACAGTCTGGACAATTTGTAATAAAGTTAAACTTCACTGCTTTTCATTCCGCTTTATTTGTATAGAACATAATGGATAATAAATTAGAACACTGTAATCAGTTTATCCTCTCTGCACCAGATTGACTGCCGTGGTAAATATGACTTCAATAATATTTATCACATTTGTGCTATGAGCTAAGTATAATTCTCAGACTTCTCTAATGATAAAGATAACGCGTCGTATTGGTGTGAACTGCAGTGGTCTCAGCCTGCTGCGTGTGTGACACAAATGGCCCATAAATCCAGATGTGTCGGACTTTAATGAACAGCTGTTGACCATAATCCTGCCGATAAATGACTTTTAGCTGCTTTCCACTCGGCGTCCTAATGTGCAGTTTAATTTGAACATGACATTGAGAGCTGCGAATGGAAACGCCAGGGAGTGACTCTGGATTAAGCAGCATCTCGATCAGGTTTGAGCCATGACTGTGTTGTGCTGAGAGAGGGTGAAGTGTTTAAAGTGAGAAACCAGTCGCATTGTTAGCTGAGTGCAAGCTGCAGGTGACCAGAGCTAAACAAAAAGTCTTGACACAGGTTCTTAATATTCGGTGATTTGATGTGGCAGTTTGAGAATTATACAAAAGTGTACATATCATTTAGCTATGTGCAATATATTTAACACAGCTAAAGAAAGTAAACATTTTGAGTTTTGTCATATTGGAGTTGGTTTGGACATTAGTGTCAAAGATCAGATAAATAATGTCTGATTGATTCTGTTTAAGTTGTATCATTGCAGTAAACGTACGTATTTATCTATTTAGTTAACCATGTTCTGCCGGTCATTTTTGTAATTGTTTTTTTTTTTCTCTAATGAATTGCATAAAGTAGAAAATCAAATTCTTTGAACATTAACATTTTTTAAATATGTATTTTTTCCTTAGGTTCAAGTTGTGTTTCTAGAATGTGATGTGATCAAGATGTTGGGAAAGAGTCAGTTTGTCCTGTTCTCAACATTGTATTTTGTCATGAAATATCTAAAAAGTTATGTCTCTCTGCCCTAATTTATTCCATATTGGTCCAGAAAAAGTTGCTATATGAACCTTTTTCAATCTGCTTGTCAACAGTAATTTATCAGCAAGTTTGTAAGAATCATGGTCAGTTTTTCATGCCCAAAATACATTATGAACCCATACAGCATTAATATGCATTACAATTGATTCAAACCAGTGTTTTACTTGTGTTTTAAACAGAATTAAATATCCAGGTTCCAAGTCCACTGTGTACTTGTCCTATAAAACTAAATATAAAAGTGAGTTTAATTGTACACCACCATCTTACTTTAGAGCAGTATTCGCTGCTATCCTGCCTTATCACTGTCAGTAAGAGTTTATTATATACGCATATTATTGAATATGTTTTTGTTGATTTTGCTGGCTCTCTATGTCGCCTATCTCGGTCAGACCTCATCTCCTATCTCTCTGCCGAAGTACTTTTACCATGGCAACCCCTAATGCAGAATAAATGCGGGTACGGCGACTCCTGCTGCAGCAACACACGATTCATAAAAGCAAAGGTGAAATGTCATTCAAGTAGTGGCTTTAAAAACAAGTGGGGCTTTTGATGTGTGCCACGGTCAACATTAAAATACTACTGCACCAAATTAGGTTACTGCTTCATGTATCACCGCATGGGTCCTGTCTGTGCAGTTTGTATCTGACAGAGAAACTCCACCTCAACATGGATCCCTGTGTTGCATTATTGTACCACTCGAGTTTTGGAGAGAGCTTGCCAATATTGTTTCTCCTATATGTCAGCTCCTACGGTCTGACTCACATTGTTTCCTATATCGGCTTATGCTGGACAATCCTGATAATCCCACTGTAGTGAGAGGCATGTATTTGGAGCCAGCGGTGTCCCCTTGCCTCCTTCTCAAAATGGATTACAAGATGGCACCTGTGTTATACTTATAAACTTATTTTTTAAGAAGTTAGGAGATGTGATTAACTTAGTATAATAAAATAACTGCTTTTTAACTAAATTTTATGAATATAACAAAAAAGGCCACGTGAATGTAGCTGAAGCAATGATGTTATAATTCTAATCTTAGTTTTCTGCAATAAAGATTAATATTTATTTAATAAAATGATTCTTGAGAAAACAAACAAAGAAGAAATACAGACAACAAAGTAATTTTTTAAAGCATGTATATTTTGTGACAAATAAACATAAATATAATTAAAGATATTTATGTTTATTTACTAGGCATGGCAAGCTGGATCAGCAGTGTTAATGCATCTGCAGTTGTCTTTAGGGCCTCTCACTTGGTTTGTGGTGAAGCAACCATCTCTTCGAAAGCTATGCAATTTTATGTACACAAATCAGATACTTATTTAATATGTGTTTCATAGTTAAATGATCTTGGTTTTATAGTTTTGTTTGCTTTTTCACCTTACACTAATTTAAAAGAAAATAATCAATGTGGCTATTTTTGATGTTTTATATTAGCGATAAATTACCAATCTAATGAATAGAAATAAATACATTACAATAAATACATATTTTTAACGTACATGCATAAATAGGTCAGCGTATGCTCTGACTTTAACATTCTGCTTTTGACATTGAAAAGATTGTATATTTGATAAGGTTATGCAATGATGCAACGCTCCCCTGTGTTGTAAACAGAAAACCCAGGTATAATGCAACACGCAGCAACACAACTTTGTATTAAAAACCAGGTGGATGGTGTATAATTTATAGCATCATGTTTTGGGAAGCGAACATGAATTCAGGGCCATAAGTCGCAACCCTCCACACGAGTATGTTAGTTTTATGCAAACATTAACACACTGGTGACCTGCAAGTCTGTCGTGGGGCAGTTTAGGGGGGCTGTTTGCTTAGTCTGGCCTCTCTTCAGCTCTGTCCTGCCCCGTTCTTTCACTCAGAGAGAAAAAAGACACACCTCTTTAGGCCCAGGCCCATAGTGTGGGGGGATTTGAGTCTTTGTGACGAGTGGCAGGTTTGATTTTGACATTGGACGGTGCATTAAAATCATCCTCAAGGCAAAAAGGATTTTTTTTTTTGTGATTCCCTGGACTCTCTCACTTTTCTCTTTCATATATTTTTGTAAAGGAGCAGTTCTCTAACTTTTTAGATACATAGACTACCTTTATATTACCCAATTTATAACTACCCACTCATTTGGTTTCTCTTAGCTTTGTTCTTTTTTTTTTTTTTTTTTTTTTTAGTTGTTTAAAGTAATTATATGAAGTAATAAAGTTATATCAAACTCAAGTTTTTACATAATGATGGTGATTATTTTGTGGACCTTAACATACATTTCTACCAAAATATATTGTAAATTAGAAAACGATTTTGTTATGAAGTGTACATTATGATTCATAATGATATCCATAATTGCAAATAAACAATTAAAGAAAAATAGATAAATAACAAAAAATATGTTGTTAAGCTTAAATATGGGATGTGCATTGGGTGTAATTCAGGAACCATTGTAGCCCAATATTCAATACTTGAAGTCTTTTTGAATGTGTGGATATTGTAGTGTGTCTTGTCTGCTTTTATAGTTAATGTTGTAGAACAGAAACCAGGTGCAAAGCTGTTGTTAACTGAGTAGGACCTGGTGATTTTCATATTTTCCAGTTTTAATATACACTTGAGTCTAAAACAGTTTTTCCATAAAAGTAATTTGGTAAGCTAAAATGAAATGTCTTAAATTCTGAGATGATTGATGTATTAGGTTATTGTCAAATTGTCTACAAAATAACGTAGTAAAAATAAAGGTTTTGGTCATTTCTATATAGCGATGAATACTGTGTTTTATGCTACCTTAGAATATAACATAAAACTACCTCAAAAGCACAAATAAAATCCACAGGGGATGAGGAAGTGCACATAATTTAAAGGCTCCACGCCTCGGCATGCGTACATACACATACCTCTCTGAACCTATCGAGCGGATTTCAGCCAATCAGAATCGAGCACGGATCTGACCTGTGCTTCCTTATGAATTTCCACCCCCAGGGAAAGTAAAAGCCTCCTGTTTTTATGTGCATTGTGTGGCTGGTATTATCACACGCCCCTCCCTAGCACACGCAGAGCAGAGGACACATACAGGGTCCTCATAGCTGTGCAAAATGTTACACGAGTGCAACAGTCTCACTACATGTTTGTTTTGACAAATGTGCACAGTGCAAGGTACAACACAGCGGGTGCACAGTTATGTTTGTGTAAGGGATTGTGGCTTTAATATTTGGTGCTTCCTTATACACAACCTAGTCAGTTTATTTTTAACTATGGCTAGGTACAATGTGACGAAAGAGAAAGTATTATGTTACTGCCAATGAACAATTCAGAAGAATGAATGAAATGTTCGATGATGCTTAACTTAAAACTGGCTGACTTAGTGAATCTAAAAGAATACTGCTGAGAGACAATGAAAAGGGAAAGCAAAGAATAATTAACTGTTAAAATATTTGGGATGAAATGACATCTCGTGTTGCAAGATCTCGTGAGATTATATCTGGTTTGGACACACACAAAAAGCGTCAAACATTAGTGATCAAGACATAGTTCCAAAAAGCAGTGCTACGTATAAATGATTGCAAAAATATTTGATAACATTTATTAAAAACTGAGGCCAAAATTGTGGATTCTATTGCAGATAAGGCTATGTCATGGATCTAGTTTCATGTCTTGTCTTGTCTGATTCCACCCTTGAAAATTATAATTCACAATATCATTGTGGTATTGTTTAAAGTATAAGATATCCACTATTTTCAAAATGGTATAATGGAATACAAAAAGAAATTAATTTGAACATACTCTAGTTAATTCATATTTTGTAAAAACAGACCAATTTGTCTCTTGGGCTTATGTCATGCAGTGCAACAGTCTGACCAAGGTTAATTCTCAGTATCTGTCCTTAGTTTAGCTTTTACATACATAACATAAACGCAACACCATAAAAATGTGTTTGTGAACTTTTAAAAAGTAGGATTTTCTGTTAGCTGACCACATGATGTCAGAGATAGATATTGCTTTGTCCTGTTTGAGTCACTCCTCATGAATGCTCAATAGATACCAAAAGAGAAAGGCTTCCTGAAACAAACTGAAGCATATCTTACTTACTAAATAAAATCATATACTAAAGTAACCTTTGGTGTAGTGGACTGGAATATTGGGAATAGGGAAGAAAATATTTTGAACTTTGAATTGTAGCTTGAACCAGCCATGTGGCATGATTTTAAAGTCACAGAGCTGTAGCATGCAAAAATATCTAGAATGACAAGAATTGTTGTGGTATTTTGAATGGAAAGTGTGATGTTTGCAAGAAATTGAATAGTCTGTTAATAAATACATACATTTGTACAACATGTAATAGTCCCTATAAAAATACTAAACTAAACCAAACTGAATGACACTCGATATATCTGTCATTGTTTGTTGTGACGTCTAAAATGTGTAATTCCAATAACATACCTTTTTTATCTCTAAATTGCAGGTGCGTGTCCTGAGACTATGGTGCAGATGAAAGGCCTCTCCAGCTGCAGGAACAAGAGCTGTGTGGGCTCCACTGTGGGTCATCACTGAGCCACTCTCCACTCTGAGCTATTTCAGACAGGACTGGTGCATCATGGGTAAATTCACAGGGATTGTGGATAAAGATCGTCCCTGGATCAAACCAACATGAAAATAAAACTCATGAGATCTTGTCTTAAAATAAGACTGAGAATGTGACAGTTTAATTATGAAAAATGTATTTGTCACTTTGTAATCAAATCAATTTATTTTTGTATAGCCCAAAATCACAACAACAGTCGTCTCTGAGGACTTCTCAAGATTATTAATTTTAGCAAAAAAAACTTTGTAATGACACTTACTAATTTGTAAACCTACATAATTTTTTTTTACCATGTTGGCAATGTTAAACTGCTGAATGTTATATAGAACCGATGTTCACTGAGAGAACGGTTAATAACTGTTGTCTGTCTTGTTAAAGTAAAAACAATTGTATTAAATATTTCTTGTATAAAATCAAAATAAAAGTATAAAGTGTACTTTGTGATTTGCTTGTGGTGATTTACTTACCTGAATTCCTGGACTCTTTGGCCTAGTGAGAGTTTCCTCAAAATGGAATTGGAGCAAACTGGATTAGGTAATATGACAGCACATTTTCACACATCACACTGAAAACAGAAACTCCAAATGTGGTTTAAAACACATAATTACGCGTAATTACAGTCATTTTTATGTGACAACACTATGACGCAGGCTTCACTCATACTGGCAGATGAACTGTACACTTGTAATACATTCTTTTCAGATAAGACTTTGGATTCAGGGAAGTAATATGTTGACCTACAGTAAATTTAATAAAAATTATTTGTTTTAGCACAGCTGTACCTTTGGAGCCAGGTAACTAATGAAGAAATGTTTAGGTGTTTCAGGCTTTAGTGACACTTCTAAAGCTGCAAGCTTTCTAAAACATAGTCTATAATGTAGCTGTTTTAGGTTCTTTGAGCACTGACTTATTACAGAGCCAAATATTTCATTTGAAAATTAACAGCCAGCACTGTGTGATCTGAGAATAAAGGCCAGCTAGATCACACTATTCACTTAAAGGACCTTGCTTTGCCCATGGATCAGTGTAATTTTAATGACTGAATCTGGCTCGTAATTGGGTAAGAAAGAATGATTAATCCTAGAGTGAAATATTTAGCATTATCTTATAAAACAGAAATTAAATCATTATCTAATTAAAGACTCTAAAGCAGCGGCAACATATTCAAATCTAAAAATGTAAAAGATCAAATCAATCATCACAGAATGTTTAACTTACCTGATCTTATGAGGCATCTAACATGGACCAAAATTAAAAAAAACATCATGATGTGCATGTGCTCTATGACATAAGACGAAAGAATATACCTTCAGTGAAAATATAAATGCAAAAACTAACAAGTTCAATCTAAAACTTGGGGTAAACAGGTTGGACTCCCCCTATCGTTAGCCGGAACTAGTTTCATTTGTGTATTCATCCACATGGGGAGGTGTTCATTTTAATCACCTTTAAAGCTACAAAAATGATCTCAGAGATAAATATTTAGCAAAAGAAATACTGTGACCTCACTTGGGTTTAAACAGTCTAAATAGTTTAAACTGATTGTTGATGTGTTATGAGATTCTATTTTATTAACGTACACGGCAGGATATGCAGCCACAGGAGGCGTGCTGCGGTCTATATAAATGCGCCGCCATCTTACATTTTCCAGTTCAAGCCTCTTCAGACGAACTCAGACCGGCGCCACGAAGGGGGTGCACCGGACTCCCGCTGCCCTGCTCCACTATTTTACCTCAAATTTCTTCTGTTTTGGGGTGTTTTTTACTTTTCAGGATCCAAGTGAGCGGACTTGCTGTATTGACAAGGGTAGGCATCGCAATCGAGAGTTTGGGCTGTGTGATTTGGTCCCTCTTCACGGGACTCGGACGGGAATGGAGACCGCTGTTGTGTGCGGCTAGACCGGGGATGCTGCTGCTGCAGTGCCTCCAGCTGCTTTTCCCTGCTTTATTTTTTGGATTTCTCCACCATCTCTCAATGGAAACATGCTTATCTAACTAGTGGTTTAAAGAGTTTCTATACAGCGTGATGTCTGTGTGCTCATCACATGGGTAGTCTACGATTTTTAGCATATTTTGATCGCGGTCAGATGTGTTTCATTCGTTTTTTTCTCGCGTGACAAATGAAGGGTTAGCTTATGTTTGTGTTACAAACTAAACAACTATTAGGCCACTTTTGCTCCTGGCTAAATTCTTCAATTGTGACTCATGTTTGGTCGACGTTAGTTTCACCTTGTGCCGTTTTGTCGAAACTTTTCCTTTAAAGGATTAGTCATAGATTTAAAGTCACGCAACTTTTTTGTTTGTATGATTAAATCTTGTCAAGTTTTTTTGTTTATACCCAGTTAGCTTGCTAGCTTCGTCGAAAGTTGTGTCGGAACTTTTATGCTTTATACATTGACTTAAAAAGGTAAACAAAACCTTTAACATCGACCATATAATGTGATTAATGATCTGTTGTCAGTTTTAAGTCTCTGCATTGTATTAATGTATGATTGTATTAAGCCTCGCGTTTTTTCCTTTTAAACAAAGCCCGACAAATTCCTCGGAGCAGTGGAGCTTTTGGGGAAGACGAGGAGGAGCCAGGATTGAAATTTGAGTCAGTGTTGTTGAAGAAAGTCAGAGCTGCCAGCAGCTGTGAGGAGGGGCCACACCGGGCTATTATTTGGCTCACTTTGTGCCCCACGCTTTAGCTGGATTTGCGGTTTCAATGTGGGTATTTGCGAAAAATTCAGGGATGGATGCTCAAACTGCTTGTCACTGAATTGAAAGAAAAAGGCTTATTAAACAGAATTCTAAGTTACATTTGGAAATCACAGACCACGGTCTCAGCTTCTGAGTTTGTGCAACATTGGAAGGACTTTTACCCAATTTTAAGGATGCTATTTTGTTTTAATTTGCTTTTTGCTATGGCAACGGTAAAAATTCTGACCGTTTTCTCTCTCGACCTGTTGAACTAATAAAACTGTAAAATCTGATGTTTTCGGCACAGATGTGTTCAGGTTTGAGAGGAAGAGCGGGGGTGTAGGTTCCAGCAGGCACCGGTAGTGGTCTGACTTTGCTCACGGATAAACTTGCTTTCGCGTTTCCGTCGTTTCGTAATTATTTTTGCGCACTTCAAATTCTGCTAAAACCGATTATAATCTGTGACACTCGGTGGTTTCTTAATGTTTTGTCTGTGCTTTTGCAACGGTCATTTGCAATTGCACAAATGTAGCTAATTAAAGAGTCTGTAAAGTCAACAATTCAGGCAAAAAATGTCTAATTGCAATTTTTCTGACTAACATTGTAATTGATGCTTTGAGCGGAAATTAGAATCTAAAAACAGGCATTTCTTACAGGCGTGTTTGTTGAGTTCATAACGACAGAGGTTAAGTTATACATAAAAAAAACAGGATTTTTGTTTACAAATAACTTAAAATATTCGCAGTCTTTGCAACGTGCTGATTCCTATACATTTGCTGCTCTAGAGAGAGTTTTGTGGTTGTCACTTGGTCTTTTTCAGTGTGAGCATCTCGTAGCAGGCAGGAGTGCAGTCTGGGCCAGCGGCTGCAGGCTTTTGGCTCACTGTGCTGTTGCTGACCCTGCACATTGCCCTGGCAGCTACCTCTGCTCTGGACGATAATACAAACCTATTGGTCAGTTATGGATGAGCTGTACAGTTGTAGGAAGGCTGATGAGAGCAAAAGGGGAGATTTGGCTTTTGATTCTGTGCAGGAAATTTGGTGAACTCTGTGTCCACATGCAGATGACAGGGTTCTGGCACACAAATCACTAATATGGCTTTATACACTACAAGTCTAAAAATTGGCAAGTTGTGGTAGGACTGTTGGAATGGAGGACCACACAAGCTTTCTTTAGCATAAAGTACTTGTACTGTTGCCATTTTTTTACTCAAAATGTTACTCAAATGCCTATTAATTCCTATTTGTTTACTGATCTACATAAACTCTCTCTTTTACTATAGTCTCCAGATGTAGAGGAGTAACTTTCCACTGCAGCAGTCTGTAGTGAGGGCTTTGATGGTGTGTTTTAAAAGTCTGTTGGGGCATCTGGCTTCCATTAGTACTGGGTTATACAAGGGTAGACGCCGCTGCAGAGCCTGGGCATAGCGTGTGAACGGTGAATTGGAGTCTGTGCTTGTGGTTAGAAGGAGCAGTCTATGGGCCTGACTCTAGAGTGTGATTTAATGACAAAGACGGACTAGTGGTCCTTGTGTGGGGTGTTTCAGTTGGTCGCCCTAAAGGCCTAGGAAGTTGATATGCCAGGATCAATATAGGAAAGGTAGTAGTTTTTAAATGTTAACCTTAATTGAAATGGATAGGTTTAGATTCCTGCTTTTTAGTAGTAGAAAGCACACCTACGTATGTTATTAATCAGAATAATTGAAAAAAAAAAATCAATCAATAAATAAATTGCTTGCTGTAATTGAAGAAAAAGGGTTGATGTTTTCAGTTAATCCTGCAAACCGCACTTTTCAGATGATTATTTACCTATTGCATTTTCCTTGAATTCCTTCCACTTTGAGCTGCAATAAGTTAATTGGTTAATTCCAGTCAATCAGTTATTGGAATAATAGTGGCAATTGTATTTTCGTTGACCTAATTTTACAAAGCATGCCATGTTCTGGCAGGAAGAAACTTGGACAATGCAGGATTTATATATTATATATTTATCTGTCAGTTCTTTAAAAAAATAAAAGTTCTAAGTTCTCAAGTGGATTAAACTTCATAATGGTTACACAAAAAGTATAATTTCCATGGGGCTTTCTTTTATGGAACAAATAATCCTATAATTGAAAGAAATGACAAACTGATTAATGGATTATCAAGTTGCAGCCCTACCTCCCACATTTCCCTTCCATGAATTACTGTCAAAACATTTCATTTGGGTTACATTGGCCCCTACTTAAACGTTACTTGTGAATAATTTCCCCTGCAGACTTGCTCTCTCCTGCCATTGCTACTGTTTACTTCTCCTGCCGAGTTCAAAGCTGATGCAGGAATGTGTGCTTCTCCGCCCTGTGCTCCACTTCCTCTGTCCGTCCGCACCTAAATGGCTGCCTAATGGAGCCTTTGTATGAGCCTCTGCTGAACTGTGTGTAGTTCAGGAAAAAAAAAACAGCCACTAAAGTTTCCAACCTTTCCAAGTTTTTAGCTCTTTGTACAGCAGTCACCAGTGGCACTTGGCTGAACTCAAATGTGCAGACTTGAGGAAGGCAATGATTATAAATGCATCTCTACTTTCTAAAAGTTTATGGAGCAAATTGGTTTAAATGTTTTTTGTTTTGTTTTTCCCCCCAGATCAGGAAGCTGTGTAGGCCGTGGTTTGAGAGTGCAACATGGCTTCCCAGGGTGAGTTTTACACTTTTTAAGAGGGAATGTTATGGTGTATTTTAGCACAGTCATTGTCTAATTGTAATTTGACTAGGCTTGAGTTGTATTTGAACATGTACATAGATGTTCAGTAGGTGCACAATTTGTAAAAAAGTTAAAATTTAATGTACAGTATGCAATATTTTATGAACATTATCAATAGTCTTTCATTGCTGCCATTTAACACACAAATGTTAAATGTTCAAATATACTGTAGTCTAAGCTTCCTTTCCAAGTATCTTTTTATTACAGAGATTTGGCTTGACCGCTGCTGCAAAAAAGGTCCAAAGCTGATCTATTTGATTCCATTGGCTATTTGAAATAAAAACCTAAAATTTGTCTTGATTGCACTGCTCATACTTGAGCCAAAAATAACCATGAAGGTTTATTCTAAATTGTGTTTTTTATGCAGCTGATCTGATGGAGCTGGATATGGCCATGGAGCCAGATCGTAAAGCTGCAGTCAGTCACTGGCAGCAGCAGTCGTACCTGGATTCAGGAATCCACTCAGGTGCCACCACAACAGCACCCTCTCTGAGCGGGAAGGGAAACCCCGATGAGGAGGATGTGGACAACCAGGTTATGTATGAGTGGGAGCAGGGCTTCAACCAGAACTTCTCCCAGGAACAAGTTCAAGGTACGAGCACCCTTTATCAAAGATGTAGGTTTAGGTGATGTTTGATAGAATTTGAATCAATATTAGTTTTTTTTTTTTGTTCTTCAGACATTGATGGTCAGTATGCCATGACTCGGGCTCAGCGAGTGCGTGCAGCAATGTTCCCAGAGACACTGGAGGAGGGCATGCAAATCCCATCTACACAATATGACACCGCCAACCCCACTAACGTGCAAAGGCTTGCTGAGCCCTCGCAGATGTTAAAACATGCTGTGGTCAATCTGATTAACTACCAGGACGATGCAGAGCTGGCCACCAGAGCCATTCCAGAACTTACCAAACTGCTCAATGACGAGGACCAGGTGAGTACTTTCAGTTGTGCTGCCTTTAATAATTGTATTTTTCATGCCGACTCAAATTATGTGTGGTCTGTCCAAGGTGGTCGTAAACAAGGCAGCAGTAATGGTGCACCAGCTTTCAAAGAAAGAGGCTTCGCGACATGCCATCATGCGGTCTCCTCAGATGGTCTCTGCCATTGTCAGGACCATGCAGAACACAAATGATGTGGAGACTGCTCGCTGCACTGCAGGAACCCTCCACAACCTGTCCCACCACAGAGAGGGGCTACTGGCAATCTTCAAATCTGGAGGAATTCCAGCACTAGTTAAGATGCTGGGGTATGTAGCAGCAGAGCGAAGGCTGCATGAGACATGGTTAAAATTGCATGTGGTGCATATAACAAGCTTTATTCAGTTCTGGGTCACTTTTGTAGTAAGACTGTCTGTGTTTACTACAGCTCTCCAGTGGATTCTGTCCTGTTCTACGCTATTACTACCCTTCACAACCTCCTCCTGCACCAAGAGGGAGCCAAGATGGCTGTTCGACTAGCTGGAGGGCTCCAGAAAATGGTGGCTCTGCTCAACAAAACAAATGTCAAGTTCCTGGCTATTACCACAGACTGTCTGCAGATTTTGGCGTATGGAAACCAAGAAAGCAAGGTAACTTAAGTGGCTCTCACTGTTGTAGCAGCCAGTGTAAATGTCATATCTTACATTTGCACTGTATTTTGCAGTTGATAATCCTGGCGAGCGGTGGCCCCCAGGCACTGGTGAACATCATGAGGACTTACACATACGAGAAGCTACTGTGGACAACCAGCAGAGTGCTCAAAGTGTTGTCTGTGTGCTCCAGTAACAAACCGGCCATCGTGGAAGCTGGTAAGGACTTTCTTCAAATACATGTCATTTTTTGAGAGGGCATGATGACGAATGTAACTCTTGTAACTGTGCTTGTTACAGGAGGTATGCAGGCTCTGGGTTTGCACCTGACAGACCCCAGTCAAAGACTGGTACAAAACTGTCTATGGACCCTCAGGAACTTGTCTGATGCTGCCACCAAACAAGTGAGTGGTTTCTTTGAAAATAATTTATGTTTTTGGCTTTTTTTGTTGTTTTTTTTTACATTAAGCTTACATGTGTGTTCACAGGAGGGAATGGAGGGTCTCCTTGGGACTTTGGTTCAGCTACTCGGAAGTGACGACATCAATGTTGTGACTTGTGCTGCTGGTATTCTGTCCAATCTAACCTGTAATAACTACAAAAACAAGATGATGGTCTGCCAGGTATGACTTATTCACCGCCTTGTATTTTTTAAGGATTTAATTCTAATGCTAATTTAAAAAATGCCAAATCTTGTTTTCTGTAGGTTGGAGGAATTGAAGCACTGGTTCGCACAGTGCTTCGAGCTGGAGACAGGGAGGACATTACAGAGCCAGCCATTTGTGCACTGCGTCACCTGACGTCACGGCATCAGGAAGCAGAGATGGCCCAGAATGCGGTCAGACTGCACTATGGTCTGCCTGTGGTGGTCAAACTCCTTCACCCTCCATCGCACTGGCCTCTCATTAAGGTGCAGTGCACATTTTAAGTTTCAGTCACTCTGCAACAAGCATATTTACTGTGGACTGATTGACCTTTCTCTATTCTTATCACCCAGGCTACCGTTGGCTTAATTCGTAACTTGGCCCTATGTCCCGCCAACCACGCTCCTCTGAGGGAACAGGGTGCCATCCCAAGACTGGTCCAGCTGCTGGTCCGAGCACACCAGGACACACAGAGGCGCACTAGCATGGGAGGCACGCAGCAGCAGTTTGTGGTAAACCACCTGACACAGTTCATTGTCTGAAGGGTCAGTTTGAGGATGCTTATCTCTGCGCCTTTACAGGAGGGGGTTCGTATGGAGGAGATTGTGGAAGGCTGTACAGGGGCTCTGCACATCCTGGCACGGGATGTCCATAACAGAATAGTCATCAGAGGGCTCAACACCATCCCCCTCTTTGTTCAGGTAAAAATGCCTAAACAGTCTAATTTTATGTTTCTATGGCACTAATCTTTGACAGTGTAGCATTTTCAAGTTTGAATCAATAATTGCAGTATTAAGATCCTTTTGTCTGTGCAGCTCTTATACTCTCCCATTGAGAACATTCAGCGTGTGGCTGCAGGAGTGCTATGTGAGCTGGCTCAGGACAAGGAAGCAGCTGAAGCTATCGAGGCAGAGGGAGCCACTGCCCCGCTGACAGAGCTTTTGCACAGCCGCAACGAGGGAGTTGGTATGTGTATTGGGCAAGCTTTTCAGTTTATTATAAAGACTATATAATAACTTTAGGGGTTAATCTCTCCACAGCTACATATGCAGCTGCTGTATTGTTCCGCATGTCTGAAGACAAACCACAAGACTACAAGAAACGACTTTCAGTAGAACTTACAAGTTCGCTTTTCAGGACAGAGCCAATGGCCTGGAACGAGGTGTGTTTCTTTGCCATAATAAAACTAATGAGTGATGCAAAAACATGAATTATGTCAGCTTTTAACCTATGCTGCGCTCTGCAGACTGGAGACCTGGGCCTGGACATCGGCGCTCAGGGAGACCCTCTGGGCTACAGACCTGAAGGTAAGTCACCTCTTCACCTCTCGCTTCAAGGCTCCCAAGAGAAACACAGGAGCAGCTGAGAGCAGTGAGATCAGATAAACAAGTGTCCACTGCCTCATGAAGCTGTCCCATTGTTTCTCTGTATGTGGAGCCTCTCCTGCCCCTCCATCTGTCCACTGTCACTGCAGTAACTGTGTTTAGAGCTGCGAGTTTGAGACAGTTGTGAGATGGCTAAATCCAGTCTGTCTGTGTAGATCACTACAGTTGCTTCTAGTTAACTTGTCCGTCGCAGAACCTCGACTGCTGTTGGACAATCTTTAGATTAGCACAGCTCCCATCATGTCAGTGTAATTGGCTCATAGTAGTTGCCTGGTCACTCAGCCGCTACATTAGTTGGTATGCTGCTCAGATGAATTTGTCACTGCTAGTCTGACACGTGCTCAGGAGGACGGACAGTGTGATGTGTTGCCGTGGTGATGATCTTACTACTGTGTGACGCTTGGGTTGTTAACATGCTCTAACCGCTGCTCTGCTTCCCCTGCCTCTCCTCTCACTCCTTCCTAAACCAGACCCAAGCTACCGTGCTTTCCATGCGGGGGGTTACGGCGGGGACGCCATGGGCCTGGAGCCTATGATGGACCATGATTTGGGACACCACCCTGGACAGGACTACCCTCCTGTTGAGGGCCTTCCTGACTTGGGACATGCCCAAGAACTGATTGAAGGCTTGCCACCCGGTGATTCCAACCAACTGGCCTGGTTCGATACAGACCTGTAAATACCAAGAGCAACATAACACTACACTTTCTACTAGGTAAGGACCTCGCACCTCGCTTCTGGTTTTCTAAATGTCGAAAATGGGCAGGATTTGTTAGGACTTATTGGCGTCTGCATGTTGAAACTGCTTCTAATTACAAAGTGTGTTGTGGCGTTGGTGGTGCTTTGATCCACATGTGCGGCCTGGTGCCAGCTTGGTTCTTCAACGCCTTTGTTTTGTTGCAGCTGTATCATGTGATCTGGATGAACCTGCATCGTGATTTGCCCATGAGGAGAAGGCGGGGTTTCAGAAAGTGCCTGAAGACAACTCATAACGGCTGTTTCCTGTCTATGGGAACTCCATTGGGACAAAAGTATTAAAGTGCGGTTCTGTTCTCAGCCTGACAGTGGGCTGACTCTGAATCTGAGGAGACAAGTTCAACTTTTTTTTTTTCATTTTGCATTATCTTTTTATGTACTGTTTTTACATTGGTTTGACTTTTTATCCTGTTTTCTGTAAGGTACATGGTTTTAGCTTGCTTTTCCTTATCTTTGTTTATGCTTGTCAATTTGTTTTTTGCAGCCCATGTTCTTTACATTTTTTTAATGCTCCATCCAAGTAAATCCGAACACATTTTGAATGGTGTCCAACACGAGTTAATCATTTGAATTGTATTCTGATGAAGTGTAACATTGTGTAGCTTTTGTATAAAAAAACATGAATTGGAAATCATGGTCCAAATATGAAGCTATTTTCTTGCTTTAAGGTGGACACTAATGTGTCTCTGCTGTTCCAAAGGGGTGTAGCCGACAGTGCTGCTGTTACTGTGGGAGGGTTTGGGAGGAGCTGGTCACTGTAGCCTGCTGTGTTTAAACAATAAAATGGACTGTCATTTCACATGAGTGCATCTGTCTCATTCAACCAAAACAGATTAGTCCCTTGTGTTTTAGTGAATTTAACTAAACATAAATGGACATAGAACATTTGTTTTACTAATTAAGTCTACATCTGGTTTTATATGCAAATGTTCTTTTTCCAGTACTGACTAGTATTAACTTGTCCACACTTACTGCTAATGTGTCTCCTATTATTAAAGGTTAAGTGAAATTTTGTTTCTTATGTGTGACAGCTGTTAAGTGTGGCTTTATTCAAATTTACAAGAAATTTAAACCAACCGAAATGAAGCTGCTGAGGCTGTGTTTAGGGAAAACATCTGTGTGGGGTTTAGTCTCCCTGTATGTCCCTCCTGATGTTGCAACTCACTACTTTATTTAAGTTTAAAACAATGCTATAAATCTTGACTAAAACCTTTGAATACTGCTGATTTGTAATTTGCTTATAAACGTCTAATTCAGAGCCATCTGACAATATTTAGAAAGCAATTACTCAAACTGCAGTTATAAAATTGGTGCAACAAGTGTCTCAGTTCAATTCAAAGTCAATATCCTAACACATTGAAGGCACTTTAATTTTAAAGAAAACATTACAAACAGGACATTTACCAAACAATTATCATTACATTAGAACAACATTATAAAAACTAAGTCTAAAAGTCCACAGCTTGAAGTGATTTTATCCAGTAATCTGATTGAGGATTTCAGCAGCCAGTGACACCACCTCCACATGGCACCTGGATGAAAAACACCAACATTGTTGTTATCATTAGTATTAGTATTAGTAAGTAAGTAATGTATAATAAAATGTATGGGATTCCATTAGTGTCCATATTGAGTTGACTTATATTTCTCTGGGCTTTATTCATTGTGGCAGGTGTCTGTGGGGCAGCCTTGGAGCCAGACCAGCGGAAACCCACCCACTGCCTTAGTTAATTAAAATCCACATAATTAACCTAATTAACACTTTTCCCATAGGCTTTGGAAATCCTTGAGAGTTTGTGTGAATTTAAAAAACATGATCTGAATCTGTTAAAAGTTTCTCCTTAAAGTTTGACAAGTCATTAAATCCATCACTTGAGCGGTTTAAACCAGCTCAGGAAAAATTGTGGAAAAGGAAAAATGTAAGGTTTTATGTTTGAGCATTTTACTCCCAGTACTATACAAATGACAATATTGCCTCTTGTTTTATTGCAACCCCAAAATCATTGAGGTTTTCTGAAGATGATTTCACATGGATCTCACGCAGTTAATGGGAATGAGCCCAGACACATTTTTATTAAACAAGAAAATTGAATTCACTGTTGAAAAGTTAAAAGTTTGAAGTACTGTGTGCACAACTTTTTAGAGTTTTCTTCATGCCACTACAATAAATTGAAATGAATCATGTTTCACACAGCTAGAAGACAAAAAACAGACCAAAGAAAACTGATCTTATTAATCCATTCACTTTTCACTCATGAATCTATATTTTTTTTAATCACTAGCACTTCAAACTGACTTTGACATGTAGAAAAGTGAAACAGCCAATCAGCCGCAGGAGTCACCCAACATGGCCGGGCTGCAGACCCCAGCACTTTGAGGCAGTTTGGTCAAGACATATCTTAAAGTGACACAGTGTAAATTTCTGGAGGTGAAAAGTCAGCAACACAATACGATACAAAACAGACAGGAAAACTGTGCTTAATGGGACGTCTAAAGTACAAAAATGTTCTATTTTCATGTCAAACAGTTACACAGTGGGCCTTTAACTGGAAGATTGTGCACATGTTTTGGGCATGAAAGGGAAACAGCAGCTTAGGAATGCACAAAGTCCCATAATTTAATTAATAAACAACAAAATATGTGACATTCTGCCTTAAACCAGTTAATTCGGGTCTTGTGTCTTGTGATTAATGTTGTGATTAAATGCGATGATCTAATGATGAATTTTCAGTTCTTTATCATATTTAAGTCTGTCAGTTCTCCAAAACACAAAAAAAGGGGGAACGAAATTGCAATACTGGTCAGAAATAAGGCAACTATAAACAATCCTCCCAAAACCAACTCAGACATAGGGACAAACATGCAATCTCTGCCCACAAAGTCTAAAAGTCGCACCCGAGATCTCGTTGAGGTGAACGTACTGGCCACAAAGTCTTAAAGTTTCCAGATGAGAATGTATTATTCGCTCAGCTGCGTCTGTTGTGTTTTGACTGCCCCATATCGTCTGGGCCTCCCTGTTTTTGTACAGGGGCGAGCTAAGGCCCTCCCCTTTCTGTTCGCGCCTCACTTTTGAAAAAGGCATTCCTCAGGTTGTCATGACGAAGACTGGGTGACATCATGCTTCATCCTCTCAATTAAAAAACCCTCCCCCTCTCATCTTTTAAAACCTCCTCCTCCTCGCCCCTTCTTCCACCCTTTTCCACCGCGGCTGAACCACTATGGAGTGTGCCACTTCAAAGGCCACATCTGAGTGCAGAGCAGAGAGGAGAGTGCCACAGAGCCAGTGAGGAGGAACACGCAAATAGAGAAAAAAAAAAAAAAAACTCACTCTAGGAGGAGGAGGAGGGTGCAAAGGGTAACAAAAAGCGGGTGAGGGTTGGAGAGGTCTATGTAGCTGGACAACAATACACCTTTATTATCGATCTGACAGAGCTGCGTGATCGAGAGCAGACTTTCAGCCTATTCTCTATGTTTGTGAGTGTGTGTGAATGGGTGACAGGTCGCCAGTCTCGTACATCGCAAGATCAAAGAGAAGCACGGTCGCTAAGGCAACAAAACCCTTGGCTCAGACACACAAAAGCAAAGAGAAAGAGAGGGAGATGCAGAGATACAGGTGTTCACGATGAGCTTCACAAGAAATAACGCCACAAATACAAAGTTGGTTCGCACGGATGAAACTTTGAAAAGGATACGATTTGTGTGACCCTGAATCCGTCTGCAGGGTACATCTAGCTATTTTACTACCCTTTACATCACGGTAGAGCTGGTTATTTCTGCATTATTGCTTTTTCATTTAAAAGTGTTTAATTAGTTGCCAGAAAACATTTAAAAACCAGTTGGTGAAAGCTATGGCAAAAAAATTGTCCAGGTATGCAGCTCACACCAACCCACATTTCTGAACTTTTTAGTATTGTATGCATGTATGTATGCATGTATGCATGTATGATGTATGTATTATGTATGTATGTATGTATGTATGTATGTATGTATGTATGTACTTGTTTTTGCATCTTTTGAACCGTTTTGAGTTTTTAACCAACAGAGTGACATTTTTGGGATGTGAGGACATTTTGGCCGGTCCTCACTTTGCGGAGGGCCTGTTTGAGGGTCAAGATGTGGTTTTAGAGTTAGGGTTAGAATTGGGTTAAGTTTAGGAATAGGGCTAGGGTTAGGCTAGGGGGTTAGTTTGGATGGTTAAGGTTAGGGTAAGGGGCTGGGTAATACATTATGCCTATGAAGGTCCTCACTAAGATAGAAAAACAAGTATGTATGTATGTATGTATGTATGTATGCATGTATGCATGTATGTATGTATGTATGTATGTATGTATGTATGTACAAACTTTAGTACATATGACTTGAGATGTTCCAATATTAATATACAGCAATATTTTCAAAAGTCTCATTGTAACGCTCAGATGTTGCAGCAACTTACCAAAATGCATACCGGTACTTAAATAGTTCAATCAGTTAAAAGATGCACTGTGTAACATTTTTAATGGAGATGATGTTGCTTTGCCAACAGAATCTACACAGTATGACCAGAAGAAAAGTGTGTGAATAGACTCTGTGCATGGAACGTCTGTTGGTTTGTAAATATTCAAAATAGCTAACTTCTGTACTTATGACTCTTTCCTATTAGCGCTAGATTTTCGACACAAACATGTGTCTTTGAAAACACAAAAGTGTCCTTTAATAAAATATTTTTCTGATCAGCGTTTAACATGTTTTCAAAGCCATCCAAAACAACTTACTGTTCGTCTGATCTTCTGAATGTTTATTAATTTAGAACTGATGTGGTGTAAAGCTCATAGAAATGCTCATAAGTACAGAAACTAGCTACTTTGAATTGAAACAAGCCAATGCACAGAGCCTATTGTCTTGACTTTGTTTCTTTAGATGAGACAAATATGTGGCGGTATCAGTTAGAAGTCAGATCTGTGGAGAGGCACGCCTAATCACTATCGTAAAGCATGTTTTTTGAAGGTACAGCGGCATAAAAAAGTATGTGAACCTTTTGAAATTTCTCACATTTCTGCTTAAAATCACCATCAAATGTTATCTGATCTTTGTCAAAATCACACAGATGATAAAACATGTCTGCTTTAACTAAAACCACCCAAACATTTATAGGTTTTCTTATTTTAATGAGGATAAAATGAAAACAATGACAGAAGGAGAAAAAAAAGTAAGAAAAAAAAGTAAGTTAACCCTTACATTTAATATTTTGTTACACCCCCTTTGGGGGCAATAACTTCTACCAGACGCTAGTTGCAGATCAGTCTGGCACATCGATCTGATCAATTTTGGACCATTCTTCTTAAAAAATTGCTGCAGTTCAGTCAGATTCTTGGGGTGTCGTGCATGAATTGCTGTTTTGAGGTCATGCCACAGCATCTCAAGTCAGAACTTTGACTTGGTCACTCCAGAACGTGTATTTTGTTCTTCTGAAACCATTCTGAAGTTGATTTACTATTGTGTTTTGGATCATTGTCTTGTTGCAGCTTCTTTCCTCTTTTAAGCTTCGACTGTCTGACAGACAGCCTCAACTTTTCTTGTAAAACATCTGATAAACTTTTGAATTTATTTTTCCACTAACAGGGCCGGAGTGGGACTCATTTTCAGCCCGGGAAAATTTTTAATGGACCAGCCCTCTGACAAATAAAAATGTAAATATGTATGCGATTAGGCCTATTAATATTATTTTTTACTTTTATGAGTGGGTTATAGCGCCCCAGCAAAGTCAACTGTATCTTTATTTTTTTAATATAACATGGTTTTGATGTAATTCAGGGGGGTCTGGGGGAATTCTCCCCCAGGAGAATTTTTAAAAATTCTGTGCAATTTCCTGCATTTTGGTGAGTTTTAGATGTGATATTCTTATTGATATGTGATGTAATTTTACTATAATTAACAATATAATTATTATCAAATTCTAATATCAATTTAAATTTTTTCATGTTAGATGAGCCCCCCCTTCAAAGGTCCTCTTTTTTTTTAAACCGGCCCTGCTCTTCCCAGCGCAGACTGTGGAGAGGCACGGCGCCATTACGCAGCAGTGACAGTGAAGCAGGAGCTGTAGAAGCTCTAAAAACAACACAAACTTCACTAAGGACGTATGAACTCATGCTTAGTATCACTTTTACATCTCCTGTGTTTTGGGACAGTGAATTAAATGCTTCGAAACGTCCCGTCAAATTCCGCGCGCCCGCCCCATTGAAATGAATGGCAATTTTCACTAAAGGCGAAAACAATCATAACTCTGTGAATCTGAGGTCTATCTTCGTGAAATAAAAAGTGGCTGAAAGGTTGTGATTAGTAGAGTGTCGCTGTGGACTTCAAAACACTCACAGGGCTCAGGATTTCTATGTTTTAGCTTCATTAGGCGGGATCAGCCAAGTTACAGCACAGCAGCTTTACGCACATGCAGCTCTCTCTCCCTCATGTCTGCGAGAGGGAAAGAGAGCGTGTGGAGGCGCTAATGTTTCTGAATGAGCCAAAGAGCCGCACTCTGATTGGTCAATAGCCGCACGCGGCTCGCAAGCCTCGGGTTCACCTCTGCTCTAGAGCGACTACCCTCGTGCTTTCAGCACGTCTCTGCGTCTTGGTCCAATCCGGCAACAGAGCGGGAAATGTGGGCTGACTTGGGACGGGGCTCGGGCCGCTCCAGTCACATCTGTATTGACATGTACTTGAGCCACACCGGCCCTCAAAGTCCCCGGCCCTTCGGGAAGTCTCCCGACTCTCCCGATTAGCCACGCCGGGCCTGTCCACTAATGATTACAAGTTGTCCAGGCCCTGAGGCAGCAAAACAGGCATAAACTATAATTTTCCCTCCACCGTGCTTCACGGTGGGGATGAGGCGTTGATGTTGGTGAGCTGTTTCATTTTTCCTCTAAACATGACATTGTGTGTTTCTCCCAAATAATTCAATTTTAGTTTCATCAGTCACCAAAATATTTTGCCAGAAGTTTTGTAGAGTGTCTAGGTGATTTTTTGCGAACATTAAATGTGCAGCAATGTTTTTTTAGACAGTAGTGGCTTCCTCTGTGGAGTCCTCTGATGAGCACAATTCTAGACTGTTGTTTTACATGTAGTCAGTGTAAACACAGAGATACTGGACTGTGACAGTACTTCTGTAAGTCTTTAGCAGACACCTAGGGTTCTTTTTTACCTCTCTGAGTGTTTTGCGCTGAACTTTGAGCGTTATTTTTGTTGAAAGGCCACTCTTCGCGAAAGAAGTAACAGTGCCAAGCTCTCTCCATTTGTACATAATTTCTCTAACTGTAGACTAATGAACATCCAGAGTTTTAGAGATAGTTTTGTAACCTTTTCCAGCTTTATACAAATCTACAATTCTAGATCACAGGTCTTCAGACAGCTGCTTTGAGCGAGCCATGATGAACAACACACATTGCTTCACATCAAGACACAGTGCTTACCAGGAGTGTCTTTTATAGTGGGCAGGGCAGCTTCAAGCCATTCCTCAGTGATTGGACACACTACTTAAATAGTTTGGTAAAATTGGGAAATAATTGCTCTTAAAGTCTCCTTAGGCAGAAGGTCCACTTACTTTTTCTTTCCCCTTTTGTCAATGTTTGCATGTTATCCTCATTAAAAAATGAAAACTTATAAATGTTTGGGTGGTTTTAGTTAAAGGTTGTATAGAGGATTTTTCAAATCCAACAACTGTTTGCTGTTTTTCAAATGATGCACATGTGTTCTCCTCCCAGGGCCACGCCCTTCACTGCAACTGGGCCAATGAGTTAGTTAGGAACACTGAGGGTTTGCTTGACAGGTTAACAGGCCAATAGATAACGAGGTACCTCATTTTCTTTTTACTATTTTTATCATGTCCACAGTTTATAATTTTTTTGTTTAGCATAAGTACAAGACTGTTACAAATCTATGCAACGGTTTTTGACCAAAACCGACAACAAACATTTTTTCAAATCCTCCATACAACCTTTAAAGCAGACACTGTTTTTTCATCTGTGTGATTTTGACAAAGATCAGAATATTTGATGGTGATTTTAAGCAGAAATGTGCGAAATTTCAAAAGGTTCACATACTTTTTCATGCCGCTGTATATTTTAGAAGTTCTACATATACTATGTTTAAAGCTGCATTAGGTAGCATTCTAGGGCAGTGCTTCCCAAATTATGGTACCACTGGTGTTTTTTTGCCTGCCTCAGGTGGTTAGTTAAAGACAATAGATGTACATGTACATGTTTTTTCTTTTAATAAGAGTTCTACTTTAGGTCTGACACAGGCAATCTTTAAATCTGGTAGTATTTGGATTATCTTAAGTAGTAACTGGTGTGAAGGTTTCAGAGCAACTGTTCCAATGCAAAGCAATAAAATCATCTGGTAGTCACGCAGGAGGTCGTCTTTCTAGCTCAAAAGTTACATGTAGTTTAGTAATTAATTAATTTAAATCATGATTTGCACCAAAATTTGTCAGCCATTTTAAAAACAAAGTTGCACCCTTACAACTTAGTTAGCCTCTTCACAATACCACATTATACTGTAAAAGTAATGTACAATGTTTTTTGCATATTATGACTTCGCACTGGTGACACATTTTCCTCATCTGATTTAGAAGTAGGCATTTTATTTTTACATTCTGAGGTGACCATTTGTGTTATGACATAATGACTCCTCCGCCAATTACCTAGAGTTTGGTGCATTCATGTTTAGGTTGACATTTGCTGTCGTTCTTTAATTGAAAGTAATTTGAGACAGTTTGGGCCAGCGTGGGAAGAAGCAGCGGTAAAGGTGAACATGATATTTGGTTCTTTTGGTCTGGAGAAGCACTCACCTGTCAGACCGGGCTATTTCCTGGATAACAGTTAGCAGCTCGCCTCCTTCAGAACAGACAACCCACTCACATTTATCAGCTTCAGTGGTCTGCATCTGAAAAACAGAGGACAACGTGCCAACATTTCCACATTAGCCTCACAAACATCCCTATAGTTTAATCCGAAGACTGGCCAGAATGCTATGGATGCTGTTTAGTTGTCATATTGCACATGATTTATTTATGTATGTAAGACTTAAGTTGCACATATTACATAAATTCAATAAATGTCAACATAAATTAACTAAAATAATTGTATTTTTCACAAAAAAAGCACAAAAAACTGAGCCAGTACTCAACCCCAAAGAACATTACTATGAATTCATTCCACAAAGTGTTTTAAATTTGAAAATTTCTTATAAAGTATTCTGACAAACAGAGTGATAAATATAGTGATTTGGTAGTTTATTGTGTTGTTCTGTGGGCTTTTGTATTGATGGGTTTCACATTCTAAATTTCATGGCAGTCAAAGGCCATGTTAGGGGGAAGAAGCAGTTTTTCCTATTAATAACAATGTTCTTTGCCATAGAATATTTAAAAAAAAATGTTTCACTAACTTAAAAAGTTGTGATTTCTGGGGTGACTGGACCCATTTATCTTTTTGATTACAAAAAGAAACTCAATTTAAACAATCATTTTAGCTTCCCCCCAATCTGATTGAAATGACATGGCCTTTAGAATGTTGTGATGTCACCTGAAACCCAGCAATATAATATATATATATATATATTATTTTTTTTTACATCGTTTTGGGTAATGTATTCCGATAGAAGTTTAGCCTGCTGCAAACATAGTGGCTTTCCCTTTATTTTCGATGTTCCATCCCAAGCTCTACAGTTACACTCACCAATTTATAGCTTTTTTAGTAATGAAAATGTAGCACTGTTGCCATAGCAATCAATACTTAAAAACAAAAAATATACTTTGAAAAAGCCCTTGAAACATCGCTGCTGAAACCTATGAATTGGTTTATCTTGAAGCTTGGTAAAATGTTTTGTGAGTGGTTGAGCCCGACACTAAGGACACTTTTTAATCAAAGCCTTTTCAAAACCAAAATAATTTATTCTGTTTGATATCTGTTTTATCTGTGGCAAGTTTGGAGCTTTTGACAACTTGTTGATTTGTGAAAACTGTTGTATGAGTGTGAGACTAGAATCAGAGCATTTTACCTCTAAATTGACTGAACATTTAGTTCTTTGTTTGATGTATTCTTGTCTCAACACGTCTCTTCTCACACGCCCTTGAACACCTGTTTTTGCACTGCTGCGTGTGTACTTGCTTGTCACAAATTCATGTTTAATATTAGATCCTCAGCTCGGCCAAAGGTCTAACTTGTGTAACGAACATGTTTTAATAAATAATGACCGCTGTTTGCCGCCTGGCTCTCCCCGTCCTGTTGCGTATTCGGTGAGTGTGTTGCCTCTGATCTGGGGTGACATCATCACCTCTGTCTCTGCGGCGACATGGCATGGCTGTTGCTAGGAGACGGGGTTAGGAGGAGACAAAAATACCCCCCTTTGCTCCAACAGCCCCGCACAGCAAAGAGTTTGAGGGTGTCAGGGGACATGGAGGTGCACAGGTGGATGAAGTCATAATGTCCACCTCCATCAAGTTCCAGAAAACAAATAACTGACATGAAACTAACTGTTGCAATAAAAATGTACTGCTCCCACTGCAAAAGAGTTTGAAATGCTCTGAGCTATGAATGAATGAATGAATGAATGAGTGAGTGAGTGAGTGAGTGAGTGAGTGAGTGAATGAATAAATACATAACACCTACATTTTTATTTTAAATCTGTTTCTGAAACTTTAGAGAGCGCAAAGTTTTAAAACCGTATTGCAACATTTTTATTACATGTGTTTTCTGCTATAATATCTATATACCTATAATACCTTAAAGATATCATTCAGCGCAAAGCTGGTTTGCTTCTGATATACATTTAAACTCTTAATAATTATATGTTTCCAAATATATGGAAAAGATATTGTAAAATGTGGAATGGGTGGGACTCTTATGCTCCATATTTTTGTGTTCTGGGTCTTTTTCATTGTATGCAGCTCTTTAAACCTGTAGATCCCACCTTTTTCTAAGGTCAATACTTTCACAACCGCTTCAGAGTGTGGTGCTGTTCTTCAAACCCAAAGATGTGTCTGTTGCCAATTAAAAAGACTTTAACACATAAGATTAGAATGGGACATTTGCAGAACCAATCCCAAACATTCACTCATGCATTTATTACCCATTTGGGGTTGAGGGTGACTCAAGCCTATGACAGCAATTTTGGGACTTAGGCAGGGGAACACTCTGGACAGTGGTCAACTCATGGTAGGTAGAAAAGGCATCAAAGTGTCTGTTTTTCAGATTGGAAATTACTTTTGAATGAAATCTAGAATCTTGATCTTTTAAAACTGGTCCAGATTACAACTTTTCACGGATCACTCTTGGACAAATGAGGTATACATTGACTTGCAACTCATGGCAAAAACACAGGGCTGGGAGGAGTTTAGAGAGGCAATGGAGGAGGAGTACCGTTCGGCCTCAAAGAAATTTTGGTAAACCCTTCAGCGCCTCAGGAGATGGAAGTAGGGCGTCACCAACACCATAGGTGAGCTGAGACAGGGGATGTTTTCAGACAGTGGACAATGTCACGTCTTTCGAAGAGGAAGTGGAGACTGAGGAGTGAGGACACAGAGGGAGGTTCACCCATCACCCAAGCTGAGTGGCAAGGCTGCGTGTCTCAAGTCTCTAGATGCTGCAAGACTGTCTTGGCTGACACGTATCCGCAACATCGTGTGGCGAATTGAGACAGTACCTCTGGAGTGGCAGACTGGGGTGGAGGTCCCTCTGTTTAAGAAGGGGACTGGAGGCTGTGTCAGAGAGATCACACACTCCTCAGAACCTCGAATTCAGGAGGAACAGTGTGGTTTTTGTCCTTGTCATGGAACACGAGACCAACTGTACACTCTCCATTGGTGGTTCATGAGAGTTCACAAAAGCAAGGGTTTATGGGAGTTGGCCCAACCAGTCCACATGTGCTTTGTGGATTTGGAGAAGGCTTTTGACCGTTCCCTTGACCTCCGTGAAGTTGGCCCCCCATTAAACGCACATCTACACAAAAACTATGTCAATCGTTTTTGCTTCGTTTGTGCTGTTTTGTGCCGCAAAAAGTTTCGTTTGTGCTGCTTTAGTTTTTGAGATATTAACGATTTTTTTATAGGTCAAATTAGGGTCAGCCAGCCCCCCATTTAGCTTAAATAAGCTTGAAAACAGCTCAAAACTATGTCAATCGTTAGTGCTTCGTTTGTGCTGGTTTGTGCCGTTAAAAGTTTCGTTTGTGCTGTTATGGTTTTAAAAATATGAGCAATTATATTTTCGGCCGATGACGTCATTCAGCCTCCAGAATGTTAAATATCGCTCAAAAAACACCAACAAACTATATAAATCATTTGTTTTTCGTTTGTACTGTTTTGTGCTGGGCGTATTTAGTTTTTTATTAGCAAATTTAAAAAATAAATAAACATATTTTTTGCGGCAATAGTGGGACGTCACTTCCGGCTGCAACAGCGCGAGGAAAAGGTAAATGCTAGATAGTAGGGTCCAGAGGGACGACGAATAAGTTTAGAAGAACGGTTAAGTTTAGGAAAAGGGTTAGGGTGATGGGTAAGTTTAGAAAAAAGGTTTGGGTAAAGGTTAAAACAAAAAAATCTATAACAATTTAGTCCCGATTAGAAACAGAAATAAACTCATTACCATGGCAACCAGCTCACTTACGTCCCTCCGGGCCAGACTATCTCGCACTAACCCGAGGAAAACTCGTGGAAATGTGACTCAAAGCAGCGGTATACATCAAAAACGGTAATATACGTCTGGTACATACTTTTAGTTCACCTGTGATGGTCACACTTGTTGTTTTGCTTAGATTTCCACGAGTTTTCCTTACGCTGCTGCGAACAGCTGTCCGGAAGTGACGTCATACTATTGCCGCAAAAAAATTATATTTCATTTTATAAATAAGCTAATAAAAAGTAAATATGCACAGTACAAACGAAAAACAATTGATTTATATAATTTGTTGCTGTTTTTGAGTGATATTTAACATTCTGAAGGCTGAATGACGTCATCGGCCGAAAATATAATTGCTCATATTTTTAAAACCATAACAGCACAAATGAAACTTTTAACGGCACAAACCAGCACAAACGAAGCACAATCGAATGACACCATTTTGAGCTGTTTTGGTGTTTATTTAAGCTAAATGGGGGGCTGGCTGACCCTAATTTGACCTATAAAAGAATCGTTAATATCTCAAAAACTAAAGCAGCACAAACGAAACTTTTTGCAGCACAAAACAGCACAAACGAAGCACAAACGATTGACATAGTTTTTGTGTAGATTTGCGTTTAATGGGGGGCCAACTTCACGCAGGTGTTCCCTTGTGGTGTCCTGTGGGGGTCCCTTCGAGAGTATGGGATCTGGAGCCTTTTCCTCAGGGTTGTTCGGTCACTGTACAACTGGAGCATGAGCTATGTTCGCATTGCTGCAGTACGTCAGACCTGTTCCCAGTGTACGTTGGACTCCCCCAGGACTGCTCTTTGTCACTAGTACTGTTCATTGTTTTCATAAAAATAATTTTGATTCGCAGTCTGGGACCAGAGGGTATCCGGTTCAGTAATCACAGGATCTCATCTCTGCATTTTGCAGATAAGATTGTCCTGATGGCTTCATCAAAGCAGGACCTGCAACATGCACTGGGACGGTTTGCAATCAGCTCATCTAAATTCGAGAATATGGCTCTCAACCGGAAAAAAGTGGCTTGTCCTCTCCAGGTGGGTGGGGAGTACTTGTCCAAAGTGGAGGAGTTCAAGAATCTCGGGGTCTTGTTCACGACTGAGGGAAAGATGGAGCGTGAGATTGACAGGTGAATCGGTGAAGTGTCAGCAGTGATGTGGTCACGGTATTAGACCATTGGTGAGGAGGTGAGTTGCAAGGCAAAGCTCTCGATTTGCCGGTCATTCTATGTTCCAACCCTCACCTATGGTTATGAGCTTTGGGTAATGAACGAAAGGATGAGGTCACAAATATAAGTGGTCGAAAAGAGTTTCCTCCGCAGGATAGCTGGGTGCTGCTTACAGGTAAAGTGAAGAGCTCAATCACACGGGAGGAACTTGGAGTAGAGTCGCTGCTCCTCCACATTGAAAAGAGTCAGCTGAGGTGGCTCGGGCATCTGTTCTGGATGTCTCCTGGACACCTAACTGGGGAGGTGTTTCGGGCATGTCCCACCGGGAGGAGACCTCGAGGAAGACCCAGGACGCGATACAGGGATTATGTTTCTTGTCTGGCCTCAGTATTACTTCGGAAAAGCTGAAGGAGGTGTGTGTGGACAGGGAAGTCTGGGCCTCCCTGCTCAGACTGCTGCTTCCGCGACACGACTCCGGATTAAGTGGTAGAAAATGAACGACCAACTCCATGACAGACAGACAGACAGAGACAATCATTCACTCTATCATTCATTAATTCATTAGGAGAATTTTACAGTGTTGCCAAACAACCTAAACATGCATGTTTTTGGAGGTGGGAGGAAGCCAGAATACTTGGCTAGAATCCAAGGTAACATAAAGAGATAACATGCCAACTCCGCCAAAGAGAACATGAGATGCTGATTTGGTCTGACCCCAGATTTAAATCCACAATATCCTTATTGGAAAGCCAGAGCTCTATTACCATGCATCCCTAAATCCCCAACAAATATGATAATGAACAGTATTTGTGATTTGTCTTGTCAAGTGTATAAAATTGTAAGTAAAACTGCATCTGCATCTCTTTGCCACCTGTAGGTCTGTCAAAACACATGCTCAACATTGAGAGTTTTTTTTAATATTTCTCGTGTTTTGCAGAGTGATTTGGTGAAAAGTGCTTTGGCCTTCGTTCGCGGAGGTATTTCAGCGACTGGAGATGACAGCGTGTTAGGATTACAGTCATTAACAAACAATGTAGATAAAGCTAAGACGACAACACTGAATGTCTTAGCTCATAGAGATTTATAAATATAATCAGCACATAATTACTGCAAACCCAGTCTAATGTGTAAAATAAATGCACATAAGAATTAAGACATCGGAAACTGAGCAGATTAAAAGTCTTGTTGCTAAGTTACACATTGACTAAATAAACATGTTGAAATTATTTTAAGCATTTATGTATCTCATTTCATTTAAGAATTCAAGATGGGAGATGTTTTTACTTAATTTATTCTGCGTTTCTCCTCCTTTGCAGTTTCGAAACCATTAGTGGGATCTTTGATTGAGATTAGCCGAGGCCTGAAATCAATGAAAGATAATTAAAAAGCCTTTGTTGAAGGGCAGGCTCTTGTCGGAGTGTGGAGGTGTGTGTTGTGCATAATGTCTGTCTGATGTACTTGTTCAAAGCTGTACGTAGCACTCTGCTCGTTGATTGGCTGATAGATAATGAGATTTTGGGAAATTCATTTAGTCTTTTGACAACACAACTTACTATTATATGTGATGGCTTTGTGATTTGTGTCTTTTTTTAAATTTGAGGAAGGAGAGTAGTACAAAAGTAGATTTATCCAGCCTTAAATTGTATTGAAAAGTTAATGAAGGGGAAAGCTAAATGAGCAGAAAGGTAGATTGATGTAAATTTGTTTAGCTCCTGGCACTAAGCTGCATTAATGAGTCATCCGCTGGCTACAAGGCTGTGGTCAGGACAAAAGTGCTCCAGCCTTCAGAGCGCACAGGAGGAAAGGTAAGTCTGATCCTGTGTATAGTTCAGGTGCCACAAACTCATTAGAGAGAGGATTTGAAACGTGCCCACAAATTTAATAGTTTCTCTCTCTTGCTCACACAGGAAGAGGAAATCAAGCTGCTTGAAGGCAGACCCTTTAGTCAGTGCCGCAGTACAATCTCGGGGTGACAGCTGACCTTGCGTCCCGAGTGCACACTACCATTGCACGACCCTGCAGCCAAGCCAAAACATTAGCATTGCTTTTTAAATTATTCATAAACGTCCACTGCAAAAGCAGCCAATGTTTCAAACTCAGCCATGTGGACTTTAAGCAATTCTGCACAGATTTTAATCTGTTTTAAAAAATCTGTTTCAACAATATATCAAAGACAAGTAGTTTAAAAAGCCTTTATTAGCGCCACACAAGGCTTGAGTGCAAAACTGGATGTTTCAAACTAGAAATAGACTGATATATCGGCTGGCCAATAATTTGAGGTTGACATTTGGATTTTTTTTGCATATCGGCCACATAAGCCATCGGCCTTATTTTATAAGCCATCGGCCTTATTTTGGTGATATTTCATCAGGCAGTTGTTTGAACAGTTGTCTGCACAGTAGATCTGCACTCACAGTGATCAGCTGAGCTACAAGTTAGTTTTGAGGAGAAATGATACAGTTTGTTTTATTCATCTCCATTTTGAAATGTTTTGAAAAGGAGCACTTTCTTGAATTGAATGAAATAAGAAAATCGGTCTTAGAAATAGGATTTGAAATCGGCATTGGGTGACAAAATTGTTAAAAATCGACATCAGTATCGGCCCAAGAAAAACCCATAGAGGTCGATCTTTATTTTGAACTGATTTGTGATAATATAAGACTAAATCGTGAACGTGAAAAGACCTATCCCTGAATGATTGACCAGAAAAAACACTCTTATCACACCAAAGATAGCCATTATACATAATGTAGTTGACTTGTCAGCAATTTGTTTTTAGTGAATACCTACTTCATATACATTCAGAGTTCAATATATTTTTGGTCCAAAAAGGTTGAAATGTGCTTACTGGTAATGCCTTGAAATCGAGCCTTTACAAATAAAGTTTTTTATTAATATATTCTTCAAGTTCCTTCATCTGGCTTGCAAGGTCACTATATTACCTCTGACCTCTCAGATGACAGAGATCTGTATAGGCAGCAATGCAAACTTTATGGGCAGGCTAATGTTCGCGTAAATTTCACATGTGCTCAAACGATGTTAAAATAGCACTTTACAAAACTTTCTGCTCACCTCTGTATACTGCCCACCTTTAGTGCAGCTTTAAGAAAAAGAGTCTGCAGAGTTTGATCGTGGCGCATAATGATTCCCTGAGGATACTTTTGAAGTTTCCCAGGTTTTGTAGTGCCAGTGAAATGTTTGTCAACTGTGGAGTGAGATCCTGTGTAGTTGTCATTAGATACTGTATTTATTCATGTGTCGTGTCACAAATCTCTCTAACGAGATCATTCTAGCTCTGGTCTGTCCTACATGAGCTCTGTGAGATTTTACTCTAGTTGTGGAGGCACTGGCGTTCTTGCTTGTATGCTGCTTTTTAATATTCTTTTTTTTATTTTTATTCTTTTTTTATTTATCTATGAACCTGATTTCTGTCTGTGTTCTTAATAAAGAAAGAATTAATTGAATTTACATGAGCCTGTACATTCCAGATTTCTGTAGTCAACTAGTTTCAATTAGTCAACAAATATTTTCTCAACTCATTAAATCATTACTCTTTGTATAAAACAAATACATACTGTATATTCAGACAAAAATAGATCTTGTTTGAGGAGAAGGTAAAATGCCTCTTCAAAGTTGTCACTGTATACAGAAAGGTGTTGATGGGTACAAAGAGCAACGAAGCAAGTGCGACTGAAGGTGTTATGAACAAAATGACTTATGTTCAAACCTTTGCTAAGGAGAAGTTAATGTTCCTTATTTTCACACAGCAGCAGTGTAGATGTAAGTAAAATCAGATGGACTTACAGTTATTGTTGCAGTCCAGTAATAGCTCACCTCCACTAAATTTTTAACGGAATGAGTGAGTAGTTACAGCATCCTCATTATTGCTGCGTGTCGATCAGGGTGATAGCTGCCAACTTGCCTAAGAACTAATGCTGCTGCATGTCAGGAGCAGTTGCCTCAGTTTTCCCCATGTTCCCAGATGGAGCTGGTATTATTTATTAAGGTTGGCTTGAGCAGAAGCCTCACTATATCTCCTCCTGCTTTACCGCGGTGCGCGCTCTTACAAGTCAGCCGTTTTTTGGCCTGTACTACAAATCACTTTGACTATCAGACAAAATTGGACAGACATTCGAACAGAGAGTGACAGGCAGATACAAACTAACACTTTTTCGGCGTATCTGTCTTGCTCTTTCTGTCAGTCTGCAGACGGCGAAACTGCACTCTATTTTGAGAGCAGCAGCACAGCGAGCCTGACGTGTGTACATTTTTATTTTTGTTTATTCCAATAGTTTTAGCAGGCTGTGGTGATTTCAACCCACAAAAACAAGAAACTTTGAGACCTCAGTGTTGCACTGGCATGTATGTGTGAGTGAGCTGTGGAAAAGCTGTGGACAACAACATAGAAGGATATTGTGCATGCGTAACAAACTCACCAGTCTCTTAATAATCCACAGAGCTGTACGCAGGGTCCGTGGGTGCTCACTGCTCATGTGGGAGCGGAGGACATGTTTAAAACTGCGCAGACAGGATGCAGAGAGACAGTCCTGGCCCTCGCCTCCGTACAGCTGGACCAAGATGGAGAGGCACTGAAGAGATTCCTCCCACACCTCCTGATGCTCCGTGGACAACTAAAGACATATAATTAAATATCCATTCAATTATAGCTAGATTAATCACTTCAAAGATGGACAAGGAGTGTTTTATATCTCTCAAGATTAATTATAAAAGATTAGGCTATCCCAAGGCTATCATTTATGTCACTATGCGTACTATGGAAATGAAGGTGATGGTGCGATTACTGAACTCGATGTAAACATCAAGTGAGACTCAAGTAGTGCAAAGAAATTAATATAATTTATTTAATGTCAGCTCACTTCACACCTGGGCTGCTTAATAAATTATCCACTCACTGATAATCAGTAAACACAAACGCCTGTGTGAGAGCTGTCTTATTAACTACATCTTGTCATATGTAGTTAGTTAATCATTATTAATTAAAAAAAGGATTTCTAATTATGATTCTTGCAATGAAACTGTAAATGTAAATATTTCATCACTTTCTCTTTTAAGTTTAATACCAGTAATATATGCAGAGTTTAGTGTTTAAGAATAATGTTGACATATTCTGCCCTCTATGCCGCTAATCTCCCATGGGGCTGTGGGGCAGACCAGAGGCCAGGGGTGTGTCAGTTCCCCCCACAAGGCGCAGACACACTCGACGCCCACCCAACACTTCATGTGTCAAGTAGAAGTAAAAACCTTTATTGTTTCCCTAGAGACCTTTCTCTGCCCTCCCACTTCAGCTCAAGCCCTCGCCTTCCCAGAATTCATATGGATTCAATCCATCTAAAACCATTTATCCACAGAAACTTATTTCACAGGTCCTGGTCTCCCCCGAGATAATGTGGATTTTATGGATTAATTTGAAACTTTCTATGGCCGACGTCACATTAACTATTCCTAAAGCCTCTGAGTCCAAAATGCTAATTTAGATAAGCTGTCTTGGGTTTTAATTCAAACTAAGAATTTGTCTGGAATGAGACTGTCTAAATGTAGAAATAACAGTTTAAACTTAACTTTAGTATAAGCCTAAACCGTCTATTGTTGATCGATTTTTCCTTTAATTCTTGAAATGAATTGAAGACTTTTCTGTTGTATTTAATTTTGACATCTATATATCCAAACCTGAGCATAAGTAATTACTGTAACCTAGCTCTGTACAAAGCAAGTTTGGCCACTTCTGGTTGTGCAGTATGCACATAGACAGAATCTAAAGCCCATGATGGGGAGTGCATGCAGAGCACTTAGGAGCATGGCTCAGAGAGAATGAGTGAGTTGGCCTCACCATGTGGATGAGGTGAGTGCTGACTTGGCTCAGGGGTCTGTTGGCCAGGAGCAGCTTCTCTGCTGCCTCCGTCTCCACCGCTGGACAAGATAGCCTCTGGCTCTACACACAGACGCACAGACACACACACGCCTTAAATCATTTATAGAGATTTGACAGTCAATAATGATGGATCCAGAGACCTGCCAAGACACATTCTGACAGACTGAGGCAGATGGAGACAGACATTCAGGTACATTTCCTGCATACGCTGTTTTTCCAACACCTCTGCACCAAGAAGTCTTCAACTTCACTAAGTGTCTGTGTCACTTCAATTTATTTTAGCAACTCAGTTACTGGTCTCACCTGCTCCTGTCGTCACTTCATTAGCACCTTAGTTCCTGACTCTCACTTGTTGCTGAGCCAACAGTGAAATTTAAACACAATTAGATGTGAATAAAATCATACTGTGAAAACATATTTTACCCTTCCCAAAGTCACACCATCAACGCACCTCTCTCCTGTCTATGTTTTTATACTTTATTATCTCAACTTGCACTCTCGTGACCAACAGAGCGATAGTTTGGGAAAAGTGGCCTAATCACGTCCTCTCTGCTTATCAGACTTTATTACCCAAATGATTTGGTTCAGGCTGAAGTTTTTCTTTATAATGAGCTTTGCATTTCTGGCAGAATTGATTTCCGCTACAAATTGTGCTTCCTGCTTTTCTCCATTGCTGCTTTCTCTCCATCCTTTCCTTTCCACTCTCTTCATCCCAGTCTTTTACCCAGAAACCCCTTGCAGCCCCCCACCATGTCCGGCCATTAATATGTATGCACTGGGCTGGGGTGCACACAGTGGGGAGGTGGGGGCTGGTGCGCGTGGAGCAGAGCAGGGAGGCGAGCTGAGGACAAAGCCAGTGGTGATAATGAGGCCGCAGGGACATTGCCAGACAGGGTCCTGTGTGTATTTCCATGTGTGTACTTTATATAGTATGTGTGTGTGCGCGCCTCGGGAACTCAGGACATGATCCACTTTCTCCTGAGTCCACAACTTCAATACTACCATTGCTTAAACCTGCTGGCTCCCACTACACACATCAGTGGTCACGCAAACAGACCAAAACGCACACACATTTGCACGAACGCCTCTGGGACCTTCCAGGGCAACATTTGGAGGGAGCTGACTTTGTGTTCCTGTTGGTGGTTTGTGCTCAGTGGAGAAAAAATGGTAAAAAGTGACAAATCAATGTCCAAAGGCAACACATGATACTGCAAAAACATTTTTATTACAGACTACCACATTAGAAAACACCTACATTAACATTGTTTCTGGAAAAAAATCTATCCATATTTGACTTGATAATTAGAAGTGCTGACATAATTTTATTTGAAAAACCTTGTTCTGATTCTGAATAGAGTAGGCACCTGACGAGTTATGTATTTATTTAGCCTAATTTCTGTCTGTGGGCGTTTTTTATGTTGTAGAAATCTAGTTTCTACAATTTAAAGTGGTTCAGAGATCACATTATAGTAAGAGTAGACTGACAAAGATATACCCTAACAGCTCAGATGTGTGTGAGAAATGTTCACAAAGTTCATATAATCTCACGCATATGATTTGGTCTTGTCCAGGGATTGAACATTTTTGGAAATCATAGTTTAAGACCATTTCAGAAATTTCGGGACATGAAGTTGCACTTTGTCCATGTATCACCATATATGGAGCATCTATGCTTGATTTAAAATCGTCAGCTAAGGAACATCTTTTACATCACTTATTGCTCAACATAGAATTCTTTAGCTCGCTCTGGAAGAGCAGATCCCTTTCGTCTACTACATCTTGGTTGCGGGACACAATGTCACTTCTAAAATTGAAAAAAAAAAAAAAGATCTGCTTTGAAGGACACATAAGAAACATTTTTACAAACATTGGAATCTTCTACTGAAAAAATGTAAGAACCTAAGCTCAATTTCTGCAGACGAATGAACAAAGTGACTAAGTTGCTATTTACTCTACATAGGTCCCTGAATGCTTTGTTTAATATTTTATTATAATGTTATACCATTTTCCTGTAATTTCATACTCAGCTTGGGGGGAAGGGGTTTGGGTTGTTTGAAAATGCTTAATAAAATGTATTGATCAAAAAAGTTAAAGAGGACGTATTATGTAAAATCCACTTTTCTGAGTTTAAAACCATCTTCCAAGTGTGTTCTCTCATCATTAGGTTGCTGCTCAAAGTTGAATCTGAATTGATTCATTCGTGTTTGAGTAATCTTGTATTGTTCTGCAGCTGCCCGAGTATTCAAAGAAGTCCTGTTTTCAACTACCACCTATCTCAACCTGATTGTTTATCTTTACTTGTAGTTACTCAAAGACTGGGTTTCCAAGTAAACAATGTAGAGTTCAAAATTGTGATGTAACCCCTTTTCCAACAGCAAAAAGTAGTCATTTCAACGCTGCTCTTAATTAAATAAAATTTGTCCGGTGAAGAGGTGGAGCTTATGAGTTCTGCAGCTTTGCACAGGAAATCAGTAGACCACTTACTATCTCCAAGCCATTTTAGGAAATGTTTGTGTTTTGAATTATTTTTTTGCATGTGTCAAACTTTCTTTCTAATAGAAAATTACAATAGGTCTCCTTTAAAACATTTCAACTTTTACACTACAAATAATTTCTTCATCAAACACACTTAAAAACATTTTATTTAAGATGAGAAAAGTTTTAGCTATATGCAACTCAAAAGTCTGTCAGTGAGAAATGTTAGAAACGCCTCTGTTAGTGTTTCTGTCAGATACAAAGTCAATTTTCAGAGTTGTGATTGCTTATAATTGTTAACAGACTTTTACTGCTTTTTTAATAAGAAGTTCTCTTATGAGAGAAATTCTTCTTTGTTTTCATTGCAGCATTTCAGCATAATATCAATTTCAACAGCACGAAAATGTATATTTTTGTAATGCTAATTCTTTTCAATTTTTAGCTTTAAGGTATTCAAAGTTCTTTACATAAATATGTCAATGTTATTCACACACACCAGTGTTTCCCTTACTAATATACAAGCAGGGTGGCCTGCCCTGCTGACAGCACCACCCTGCTTATCATATTTTTAAAATGTATTTCTTTATTTATTTGAGATTGGAATTACATCTTCTACATGACCTAAAATATCATTATAAGATATTTTTTATAACTGCCTAAATAGGCATCAAAAGTCACAAATTACAACCAATACTTAGAAATCTACAAATTGTAGACCTCTACTTTTGCAATGACCAAAAAAACCTACAGGAAATAACGTACACACACCAGTACAGACAGAAACTAGGGCTGGTGGGTTAAGTGGGTCACCTTTGGGAACGGGGTGCAAACTGTTGACTTTCACTGGCTGAACACTGTACAAACTACAAAATGCGACGTCTCCCTATGCTACAGATTGTGATGTTTACCTGTAGTGCTGAGCGGACCACTGAGGATGTCTGTTTGAGGATGTTGTGTAGCAGCTCCAGCAGAGCAGGGAGGGTGGGCACTATGGGCTGGCTGACCTTCCTCCTGTCGCTGAGTCCTCCCTCCAGATGGAGAGACGCTGCTTCAGTCAGAGTCCTTACTACCATCTCTGTTAGACCTGAAGACAAATAACCAGTGTTACAAGACAAAAAAATGCTCACAGTTTATATTAACATTTCTGAGTCCACCACCTGTGTGTTTCTAAGAAGATGTTAGTACTTTGCGGGAATTTTCCAAACGTAACACATCTACAAAAGAGTTACTTCACCACCACAAAGTTACATGTCAGAACTGTGGAGAGGTGACATAGCTGACAAGATGTTTTTTTAGCAATAAAAGCACAGCAGATACATTTAATGTCATACTGTGAAATCTTCCAGGCAAAGCAATAACTTCTCCTGCTTGGAGACAACCTGGTGTAGCAGCTTCAGTTATTCTTATCATGTCATACGGCTTTGACTCTGTATGTACTCTTTTGCAATGTACTCTGAATTTTTTCTGCAGTGACAGTGTTCATGAACTTGTGATCTATGATAAGAAATATTTACTGCATTTTTAAATCACTATGTGCAAAGCATATCTTTTGCAGAAACTCAAGTTCATGCTTCTTATCCCTTTCCACCCTCGGTCAAGAAAACGATCCAACATGTTGTAAAGCTGCACAGCGATGAATAAAAAAGACTCTCCAAAGTGAAAACCCATGTTCTGTTCTCATTAAAATTAACACGACATCCAGGGTACTTTGCATCTTGTGGCATGTTCCCCGCATCACCGATCGTAGACAACTGCCCCCGAGGTGAGCACACTAAGTGAAGGGTTAGAATAGTTGCCAGCCTCGGACAACTTTTGAACGTCATCTATAATTCAGCCCAGGTTTTTCCAAACATTGTTACTGTTTTATGAGCTGTGCTGGGTTAAAGATGATCACATTTACAGGTTGTGCATTTATGTGGATGTTCATAGTTTGACCTGTCTCAATTCAAGGCTGTTGGTTTGATGCTGTCTAAACTACAGAAGCAAATCAATTCTTTATGATTTAACAGAAATGTGTGTTGTTTATAATCAAGCATAAAGCAAAGATTAAAAATGAAATTCTGTTTTTTTTTTTTTTTACAATTTCTAGTTTCACAAATGAAAAAGCTGTATGTATCTTCTCTATCTAATAGTGAGGTCTTATTTTAGAAGACAATGCAGCCAAAACTGTAGAGTACATAAACACAATGAAAAACAATGATCTATTCCTTCGAGTCGAATCCACTTGAGCTGTTGTTTTCTCAAAAGTGTCTTTATTTAGAAAGTTAATGCTCTTGTTTATTTTGGGGAGTGAAAGTGCAGGAGTCTCTGCGTGCATGTTGTAGAGGAGCTAGCCTGCTGTCAGTGAGACGAGGCACAACTTTGTCAGACTGCCACATAATTAAATAAACAGGCTGCTCCTTTGGACACACAAAGACCTATCTTTGCTGGTAATGTAATGTGACAATTCCCTTCTGCTCTGGCCCCAATAGTTGCTCACGGATATGTTAATAATGTTCTTATGCTGAGCGTCTGAGAGTCTGTAGGAGGATTACATGTATAGGGGGCAAAAATCTAGTCTATTTTTTACAATAAACACACTCCTAAAATAAATTGACTCTTGAGGATATGAGTCCAATTAAAAGCTCCAGAAAAAGATTTTTCCACTTGTGATAAATCAATTAAAATTACAAAACAACATGAAGTACATTTTTACAATAATAGTATTCAAGCTGATTATTAAAGGAATACATTTTTACATTATACATTAATATATTATAAGCACTGTACATGTTATGCATTGTATACGGAAAAAAAATCTATATCGCAATTTTCTCTTCTCGCCAGATCTTGATTTTTGATTTGATGACTGGCTTAAAGTCAAAAATAAAGATTAACAAAGTGTGATCTTTCTTTCTATAACATAAAAGTTATGTAATCATTAAATTAACCTATCCTTCATTAGGTTGCCAGGTATCCAGAACTCTGTGTGGAGAACTGTCTGTATTAAAGCAGAGCGCTGCAATAAACTGAAAAAGTGTGAATCCCGACATGAAAAAAAAAAAAATAAAAATCCTGCTTCTATATTATTGGCTTTTTGTGATTCACTAATTCCCAATTTCATTTTATCCACATATTACACAGCCCCTAAAAAATAGGATTCACAAACCACCACAGAGAAGAAACTTCACTTCTGTGTTGAATTTATTCATTTTAAACTTGTGTAATAGATCAAGATCAATCTACTCATTTTGTACAAAACATAAATTATGCAAATTTGAGCTTTCAAATTACACCAGAAATGATGCAAAATCTGCAAAATACTCGCAATTACAGAACAGCATTAGGATAGTTATAATTAAACACATCAGAATAAAGCAAATATTCAGATGTGCTTTATCATAATTATGATAGTGTCATATTTATGACTTGTGTCTTGGTCCTACCCATACTCGTAAACACAGTTCAACTCCTCATTTCATTTGTAAAAAAAATATTCTATGTTTGAAGGGTTGATGTCAGAAGTCAGGTCAAATATAAGATAAGTTTCACTGAAAACCTAGTTGATTTGTGTACTCTTATTAGCGCCACCACCAAACACACACATGTGCTTCACCTTTCTAATTAGGTTTCCTAGAGACCGCTGCTAGCTAATGAACTATGGCTGCTTGGAGCATGTGGCCATATTTCCTTTGGAATCTATTGTGTATTTGGTAATATGGCAACATTGTATGCACCAAGACCAATCTTTGTGGTATAAATTGCCTGAGGCCATTTTCCATTGATTGGGCACATATGGGTGCGGGTTTTAGCCACCAATTGGGGAAAATAAACCAATTCAAAATGGCAATTTATTGATGTCGGTTCCAGTGAAACTCGCTAACAATGGCACAGAGGCAATTACCAAAAATACTCCTCTGAGCTCTGCACAGAAGGTCAGGACAAATAACAAGGACTAGTGAAGTCTTAAACCCTGAGATGGAGCAAAAAGTCCTTCAAGGATTCTCCAGATGCCCACAGTCCCTATTGCATTCCTAATTAATTAAACCACTAGAGTCATGCAATTAAAAAAGCACCTTGTCTGCGCCCAGGGCCAAAGCCAAGGCACTCCAAACAACACTGGTCTGGATAAAGAATACAACGTTTTTGAAAAAGCTGTTGGCACCTGTTGTCAACATCTCAATCTCTTTTTGTCCTTAAGTTATCTGATTATCACAATGTCTACAAAATTAGTCTCCGTTAACATGTCAACAGTGAGGCGCTCCGCTTTGCTTATCTTTATAAACTTTGAGCTTCCTTCCCAGGTTTTATCATGAGCTTCCACCTCACTGTATCTCTGCAATCAAAATGTCATTCACTTCAACCTCCAATTTTCTCGTCCTATCATCTCAACGCTGCTCCCAATAGTCTCCGCACGCAGCGCACTCAGCCTCTTTGTACCTTCCTCTTCCCGCTGTCACCTCTGTACAACCCCTTTACCTCGCGTTTTGCTCCGTTTCTGCCTTTATCATTTCTCCTCTCTATATATCTCACCCATTTCCTCATTCAGTTGCTTTCTCCATCTCTTCCCCTCCCTGTTTTTATTCCCAGGGGGGCATTATCGCAGTCGGAGGCAAATCTGCCCAATTATAAACCTCATCTTCGCTCTGTGCGCCTCTGCCACTCTAGACTGGGAGTTCCTGCATCCACTTTCCACCCACAAACATTTCATTTCAGTCTATCTCAAAAGACACAGAAGCACAAATAATTCACACTAGCACTACTTATTTGGTACTGTCTTTTCTAGTGCATCTAAACACGTTGAGCCACAAGCATGCACGCCTCACACCACCCCCTCCCTACTCTGTCACACCAATTATATACGCTTCCACTTTCCTCCTACATTTTTTTTTTGCTATCGTCACACAAATCTGGGATGAACCACAACTAAAAGTGTAAATAGATTTCCAAAACAGTGCAGAGGGCATAAACAAGAGTAAGAGAGACACATAAGGAGCCAACATAAGCAAAATACATTTAGTGAGATGCAAAAGTTAGAAAGCAAAATGTAAAGAGGGATAATGACAAAAAGAGGCAAAAGAACAAGAGAAAATAGTGTTAATTGCCAGAGCAGTTTTAGTGCTGGGTTGACAGTTTCTTGTTGAGAGAACAGGGGAGCTGATTGGATGATAATGATGCTGACTACTCAAACTGAAGCACTGCTGACCCAATGGAAATACTGGTGAGAGAGGCCCATAGTAAGTGGTTGGGGAAAGTGGGGCGTGGGTTGATAAAGAGGAGAAAGTTAAGAGATGCAACACACATGTACACAGAAATGAGAAAGATTCATACTTGCTGCTAATGTGTTGTTTCTGCATAGAGAGCCACATTAAGTTCCTGGCAATTACAGTATTAGCACGAGATACAGATTTACTTTAACATTAAAGCAGGGGCATCTGACCTTTATATCGTGAAAGGAGGAAGTAAATCATTCAGAAGGGGAAAAACATTCAGTAAATTGTCAGATTCAAACTCATACATCTGTGTTGCTTTCCACAAAGGCACAACTTTATTCATAACCGGTCATGGCTAAGTCATACCTCACAATGGTCAAATTTAAAGCTTAAAGATTTTAATCAACTGTAACTAAGAGCTAAATCATAAAATCAAAGATACAAAGTCATCAGCTAATACAAATTAGTTTAATTCTAATTGCATGCAGAAGACTCTAGTGTGCGTTTGTGAAAAGACCATAAGCGGCTTGTGTTTACAAAATTAAAGATGACCAAAATGCATCTCACTTATTTGTCTCTAATCAAGGACAGTTATCAACAGTGGAAACAACAAAATTAAAATATCAGCTTTTATCGGAATTACATGACAACATTCATGCATCACTTGCATCCCAGACAGGACTGTTGACCTCACCTCAGTAAAATGACTGTATACTGCAGTGTCAACAAGTGACAGAACAATTTAGTCTAATTCCAGAGTAGAAGGGATTTGTTGTTGTATCAGTGACAACAACAGGTTTCAGGGATGCACTTAACTTCACTTTGTGCAGTGAAAACCACCACTAACAATGTCAGGAGGAGACAATTGATAGTGATTTGACCAAAAAGGGTCCATGACAGCACGTACCTTGTTGATGCACAGGCTCCAAATCCAAAATGGTGTCTCCACTCAGGTTACAGAGTAGAGCAATAGCGTTTTGAACCATTCCATTGGTCACACTATTACTGCAGGCCTGGAAATAGAATCAAGATAAATAAGAGAAACACATATCTTTACATAAACAATTATAACACTGTGACTGCTGAAAAAGGGGTGAAACACAAAATTAAACACTAAACATTACAAAGGTCATATTTTTCTAGCATTTTTAAACAATTAAGTTGGTCATAAAGTTTCAAGTATATATTGTTTTTCACAGTTCACAGTTATGCAATTAACTGTCCAAGGTTTTCCTGTGCAATCTTTATCACATTTACCAAACTAGAAAGGTGAACATGAACATGCATAGAAATATTGTGTGACCTTTATAAGAAAGGAAACTACTGATAGAAATAGTCAAACCGTTACACCTCTATGATTTATTGTATTCATAGCTTCTAATTTCACATTCTTTTCACTTATTTCCTGTGTTTGATCCTCGATGTATGCCATGTGCCTGGAGGGCAGTGTGCAGTGGTCTGATCTATGCAGGGCACTAAGCCTGGCTCACACTCATCATGTGCTTTAGCCTCAGGGTGAAGACTATGACATCAAATCAACACAGAACGACCTGCCTGCCACCAACAACAAAAGATGGACCCAAATTTTCTTGATCTTTGTCATGCAGGCAAGGTAAAAGCGATTGATGTGAATTCTATTGTTTTGTCATTTCATTTCATTTGTATTAATTGATTTTTGTATCATAAAATACGCTATAAACCCACCAACAGAGGGATGACACTGACGACTTAAAATGAGTTTTTAATAAGTTTATAATTTTGAAACAATTAGAATTTTTTTTCTTTTTCATTTTCTTTCTCATTGCATGGCTGGGTGATAAAACAGCAAGTTGTCAATTTGGACATTAACAGTAGTTTTCAATTTTGAAATAGCTACAATTAAACATTAACATTTTGGGAGTCAAATGTAAAGAATGAACCAAGCCAAATGTCAAATTTTGTTTCATTCTGTGTGTCAGTTACAACACGGCTTTACATTTTGCTGTGACAACCAACAAATAACAAGAAACAATGAACTCCACAGCGAAACAACCAAGAAGTTACAAAAACCAGGCCTGAGTGATTGAAGTCCATTCACGTCTACAGCAGAAGTACTTCATCATTTAGACAAATGCGATTAGGTGAGACTGTGGCGTCTGTGATCACCAGTGACAGGTGTAATCACTGCAGATCTGAGCCAAACCAGGACGAATAAATCAATCTAAAAGTGAGCCATGCAGACCACTCTAATGGGGCCCGACATGACCAGTTCAGACAGCAGTAAACAATGAGAAGCGAAGTCAATCAGGCTGCCGGCTAAGTGCTTAACATTGTGCATAGGAGGTGGACAAGCAGCCAGGCAAAACACTTATTATTTAGTGCAAGTAATGTTTGCATACATTATCATAAATTGTTTTGCGTTTTGGGTCGCTGCACAGATTACACTATGTGCTTGTTGAAAAGGGTCAAGTGAATTAAGTTGTTTATTGGAGACAAGCTTCAGTGATAACAGCGGGTTGTTGTACGTTGTTGTGTTGTTGTGTGCAATGTACGTCCTGAAACCTCCAAATTAACCCTTCGTCGTCTTTACGGCCGACCTGCCAGTCAATTACACTGGCGCTCCAATAGGTCAACACCATTCAGGCTGATTTACATAATGCAATTGTAAGTGCTAGATCGAGTGAGAGAGGGAAGCATTTGAGAAAAGTGCACCAAACAGGCAGAGAGTTTTAGCAGGAATCTATTCAAAAATGCATAGCGTGATTAATGCGCTTGATAGGGTGATTGAAAGTCTATTCAACAAAGTGACATTGTGATTTACTCAGTAGCTAAATGAAAATGATTTAATTAATTGATTGATTGGTTTCTTACCGTAATGAGCTGAAAGACCAGCGGTAGGATCGTGCTGTGTTTTATTAACCTAGTGAAAAGAAACAGAGAGAGCAGGGACAGAAAGAGCAGGAATTAATTCAATTTTTAAAGCACAGTTCACACACACAGGCTCACATACAGGACATTTTCATCTTCATTAAGTTTGGGGTTTCTCTATAATGACTTCAGTCTCAATCTGGAGGAATTCGAAGCGGAAAGAAGAGGGAGGAGGTGAGAAGATGAAAGTTTTAGATGGCAGAAGAGGAGATTGCAAATGACAGGTGAGGAAAAGGGCACTATGGAAAACGTGGACAAAGAGAATGAACCTGAAGATGAATTTGAAAAGAAAGATGGCTGTCTAAATGAGAAAAGACTATTGATTAACCGGCCTTACTTTATGAGCAATTAGGGATACAAGAGGGGTTTAGGGGGCATTAAAAGTCACCAAGGTCATAAGGGTTCTTTGGGGGGGATCAATAAATACTAGATCTAATCAAATCACCTCAGCTAATTGTTGTACAAGGCGTATTTACCATTCAAGAGATCAGATTTGCTCGCCACTGTACTTATAGTGAGTAGTACTTTTGCTGCTGGCTTAGATTTGTTGAGAGGAGCTGGTATTTTAAGTTTACATATTTGATTGCATTTTCTTTATACAGCTGACCAAACCAGTATAAACAGTATTTGCAACACAATTTTAGACTACATTTGATGCTATTGAAGAAGCTAACGTCTTACCCATAGGCAATTGGTTGATTATATGTCTATGATTTTACCAACATGTTCATCTTCTGTTCAGTTCATTTCTATGGAGTTTTCACTACTTCAGTCTAAAATGAAAATATACGTTCAGGCAGTGAATAGTGAGTTGTGAGTGGTTCACCCTGACAACATTATAAAGACTTTACAAATCAGGAGAATACTTCACCAAAGAATCAAAGTGTGTTTATAAACAGAATGTGTTTCTCCTTTCAATGCTAATGCTAATAAGCATAATAATTTAAAAATAAACAGCTTCAATGCACCGAGTCAATTATATGCTTGGAGCTTTTTTAATTGAGAGGTAAGGTCTTCAACCAATAGCCTGTTGGCACAAGCATGTTGTTTGGACTTTGGCAGGGAGTGTAAGAATGGCTCTGATTAAAAAAAAATACCTTGTTTATCTTGCCTTGTACATTATTGATACTAAGCAAAATTGCACTAAATATTATGATTTATCATTATAAAGTGGGAAAAAAGTGATACATTTGATGTATTCATTATATTGCACAAACTTAAATTCACAAGAAGAGAAAATAACAATTTTGAAAACAGCAAATGCCTATCCACGTCACTTTTTTGCTTACTGGTGCCTATATTCCATTTTTAGAATGCACTTGTGGATGTATGTGCTGTAATTGTACTGTATTGTGTTGTGACGGATAGACTCGCCTTAAAAAAGTGACAGGCTGAAAGATGAGAGGACAGGGCAGCCAGCACGACATTATAAACTAGACCACCTCTCAACTACAGGCCATGCATCAACAAGCACCACGCAGCAAACAAACAAGAGGAGAGCAGCAGGTACAAGAGTAAACCCCTATTTGTAATGTGTCATAGTAAATCCTGTTTATGTAAGTCACTCAGATGACTTTCCAAAAGTACTGTAAGATTCTTCATAAAGTACAAAGGAGTATGGTGATAACAATCTAAACATTAGTGCATACCCGTGTCAATTTGAACTTTTGGTTGTATTGTTATATTGCTTTTCTCTGTTTAATGCAGCTTTGCCTCACCTCAGAAACATTTTTCCACTCACTCTGAGTGACTGAAAGTTAAGTTTAACCAATCAGAATAAATTCCCAGAAGAAACAGAGAGCATTTCAAGTCAAGCTCCAGAACATGGAGAACTGAAGAGGCGACGTCTGTAGCTATAGCGGGATTTTCAGTTGACGTCACTTTCCGCTCTACTGCACTTCGTTATGCAGAAAGAGCTCCTCTCCATCTGTTTACATGGGGAAACTTCTTTAAATTAAACAACAAAACGGGGACGACAGCTAGCTGTTTCGATCAGGTATGAACTGGTCTGACAGACGTCTGTCTCCTGAAGCTTGATACAGTGTTTATCTCGCCGTTTTTTCACTCACCTGAATGTAACTTTTAAGGGTCGTAGGGTGAATTTCATTCACAAATGTTGACTTATCTACTTTTGTTTTCGCACAGTGATAAACTTTTGTAGTAAGCTGACGACAGAGCTTTTTTGACTTGTTTTCACTGTTTGTGTCTATGAGCGGCAGCTCTTTCTACAAGCGGGGTGCGCACGCATCGCCTGTGTTGATAAACAAAAAATTCCTCTATAAGGACCACCTACATACTGTATATAATCAGGAATACCTGCTGGAATCATTAAAAAACAAGGTGATGTCATGATATGCTAGAAAAAACAGCAAAAATTCAAACTCTAAAGCAGGGGTGAGGAATTATTTTCCCCAAGAGCCATATTCAAAACCGGACAAGCAGGGGAGAGCTGGGCCAAGGTCATTAGTTAAAAAAAATATTAAAATTCTCTATTTACACCATTTATTGTGATAAATATTAGAACAGCAAGTAAGATGCATGCTCAGTAGCTAGAGTAAGTTATTCAAATAAAAGAAATAGCCTATAAAGAGCAACACTGATTCTCAAAAACCAGATTAAAACAGTCCAAGGGCCGTATCTGGGGCCCGAACTGCTGTTTGTCCAGGTCTGCTCTGAACAATGCACTCAAAAAAAAAGTGGCACAAAAAGTTGATATGGTGTGTAGTGACACTTTAAAAATGCAAAGAAGTAATTTAAGTTTGTGGTAGAGGGTACACTACTTGCTTGTTTATATAGAGATGTTGCTTTGTTGCTTTTTTTTTTAAACACATGTATAGTATATGTCCTTGGACATAAGCCCAAGTCATAGGTAAAATCTGTGGTGAAGTGATTCCACTTACAGTAAGAATGTGAGATTTGTATTATTTGTTTTGGGGGGTTTTAACCTCAAAAGCATGATTTTATTGGCATCTCACCCATCTGTACAATAGATAGAAAACATTTTTTATTGTAAAGTAACCCACAAGATATCCAGATAAAGAAGTGTGAGATGAAATTGCATTAAATTACATCATAACCAATATAAAAGTCTGGTTTCTAAGCATGTATGGATGGGATAAAAAGCAGACATACCAGTAAAGGCCATAAATCTCCCTTGGACACGCACACAGGCTGCACTGGGGCTCTTTTTGCTTAAAGGTCAAACTAAATGTAGTTGATTGAAGGTGTCTGAACTGTGATAATGCAGGCAGAGACAGCGGGCTGCCTACCCAACGTTAATGTCCCCAATTTAACATCTAATTACTGCCGGGCCCGCTTCATAGCCACACTTATCTATAACCAAGACCCAGGCAATTTAATTTCTGATTGTACAACCACAGCGATGGAGGCAGAGTTTACGAAGAGGGCAGCCGAAGAGAGACTTGTGCACTAATGTTAATAAATTAGAGATTGTGTAAAGGGGGAAATGAATGAAAGACTAGAAAAATGTTAATAATGTCATGAGAAAATGAGTGCTGGAGAAACGAGCGCTGACACCAATTTGAAAAGTTCATGTCACTCTACTTGTGCCATGGAGCGACGGGTGAACGTTAAGAAGAGAGGAAGAGAAGAGAAAGAGAAAGAAGGAGAGAGAGAAACGGAGAGAGGAATGAGTGGAGGATGGCTGATAAGAAAAGTAGGGGTGCTTGCTGCTGTAAGTGTGAACTATGAACTTTACAGGCTGATGGATTGGGGTCAAAAGAGGCTAGAATATTCCTGATAAGAGGTGTTCTATTGAGAAACAGATAAAATAAATACAGTGAAAAGGGAATAGGTGTGAAGGACTCATCAAAAGTTTGAAAAATAACAAGACTAGAATAGTGATCTTCCATGACATCTCGAGTAAAATATGTTGACACATTTTGACTTCTTCAAAATTGTTTTTCAAAAAACACAATTTCATTACAATCAGATTTGGTGTTTTATGTGATTGCTATCTCTATCAAACTCTCATGGGTTTTCTTTCCATTTTTATCTCGTGTAGCAATTTGCAGTTTGCAGCTAAGGTTTGCAGAGACATGCAGTGCAAATAGCTGTGCTGTATTTCTGCTGACTTTGCAATTATGTTTTGCCGTACATGAATACATAAATATCAGTGCTTTAACAAACAATAACAGCTAATAGTAGTAAGTCTTTCTGTTGATGCAGCACAAAAAGCAGACTTTAGCAATTCAAAGAGCTGGAATAAAAGAGTCTTTGGATGAATGCACTGGGCTCTTTAATCTGCCAGGTGGATTTGTATGTTTAGCTTATACAGTCTCTATTTTTCTACCCATGAGATATGCAAACCTTGCATTTGTAGACTTTATTTACTTTATGCATGTGTGTACCTGCAGATGTGACTGCTGTGTTCAGTCATTGACACCAGCAGTTTGAGGGCGTAAATGGGGATGGGCTCTGTGGCTCGAAGAAGGCTTTCATACCTGTGTACATATAAGAACAATCAAGAAATGTGAAGAAATAAAATGTCTGTAGGAAAGTTTAAAGTGATTTCTAAACAATACCTCAACTGAAATGTGTTTATAACATGAATAATGACAAGAAAAAAATGTATTACAGGGATTACAGCAAATTGTAAAGTTATTTCTAGTGATTAGAACAAATAACATACTATATTTCAACGACAACCTACCTGTCAACCATACCCATACAATTATTCAAATTAAGTAATTTAGCCAGTGTAATGCTGAGATTTGAAACACATCTAGAGCTAGAAAAGTATGTAAAAAAATGTATTACGATACAGACAAGCAATGTGGTTATGATGTTCATTAAAAACAGATTTAAAAGTAATTTCATAACCTATCTATCTATTTGCAAATTTTGAGAAACATAATTAAAATAAGTGAAAGATCTTGCTTAACAAGCTTTCACACTTGATATATTTTTTTCAGAAAGTCTTTGAAATAAAAATAAGCATGGTGTTGAGCCTTTCATCTGTCACCGTTTTAGGATCAGAACATTGTGCACAAGTTATAATTTGAGCTAGAATTGTAACTAAACTAACCTGAGACAAGAATTGAACACTTTTGAGCACTTTTTAAACCTAACAAGCACCATTGTGTTTAAATCTACTGATAAAGGTACCTTGAAAGCAGAGTGTTGGAAATGAGATCCACTAATTGAGCTGTATCTTCTTTGACACAGCTTGGCTTCTCCTGTGCCTTAGGTTTGTCTCTATGAGTATTTTCCTCCTCAGCGACGTCAGGGTCTCGAACCAACAGGACCAGACTGAGCTCTGAAAGCACCTGTAACACAAACTCACACCATTCCACTGCATTCACACACATTCAACACAGAGGACAGGAAAAATCTCTTTATATTCATGAGCTTCATAAAATAAACTGTGGTGGACTGCATTTTGCAAAATACTTTACATCTGAAAATAAAACTAATGAGGCAAGATTTTGAGTGTTGCACCATGTTAGGTTACAATTCAAGGAACCATCAAGAGGTCAGTACCAGGTTATGTCAAGGCTTGAAAAATACTTTGAATCTATAACGTTAGAGATTTGTGTACTACTAAATAAATTCTCTAAAAAAACTCAAAGCCAATGTAAAGCTAGTAAAGTTAGGAGAATATGTTGTCTTTTTGTTTGTTTGTTTGTTTGTGTTGTATGTCTGTTTATGATCATATCTAAAAAATAAAGTTACTGAGGTGCTATAATAAATGGTAAATAGTGACACTACTGACTTTGCAAGAGTGACCAGTGATTTTTTGACCAACCCATTTATGTATTTTCCAACTTTATGATGATCAAAGTTAAAAATAAGTTGATAATATTATAAACACAAAATAAAAACTTGTGATTTCTTAAGCTAATTTATTCTGAGTACATTTTTACTATTTTATTTGCTATAGCATATTAATTGCATGTTACTCTACAACTGCCAATAAAAAAGTGTCATATACCGTTTTTGCTGAAGGCCAGTGTCATCAGTGGAGGCAGTACATGATCCACTACCTTTAGGAACAAAACACAGAGACACATATGATTCAATGTTGGTTTATAATTGACAGGCTACTCCATTTTACATGCTGAAAACAACAACAGGCTTTACAATATTAGGACGCTGGGCTTTGACAGCAGACCACTATCAGAGGGATCAAATTACCATGGAAATGCACTGTTGACTGAATTCTTTGATCAAGCACAAAACAAAAGTGAGCCCGCATTTGTCCGGGCCCTTATTTAGCCATGGGTCTGTATTGAGCAAATTTGCATGATTACTAATATTACCATAGAAACAACACTAATGCTGAGTGAGGATGTTACAATAGGAGCACCAAAGAGCGAACTACAAAGGATGTTGTCGAGCTAAATGGGATGTGTATTAATATCACAACCTTCAAAAGACTGAATGGTGTTTTTAAGAATCTGTCTATCTCTGTATGCATCTGCTTGTGTCTCTGCACACTCAATTTCCCTAAAACCTGAACTTCACATGACATGTCTCCTCACTTGGAAACCCGTCTGAAGACGACTTTTCTTTTTATCTCAGGGAACAAAAATCTGTTACCAAATTGGATCAAAAGTACTAGCTATGCTACCCATACCGCCATTATTTAGGTGAACAAATCATTGGATTGGATCATTTAGAAGTTCAACTTATAAAAGAGGCATTTTTATTCTTATATAGCCAAAACGTTTTTGTATAAAGAAACCTAGGTCTCTTCATTCATGACAAGATACCAATCACTCACATTTGATGCTACACGGTTGTTATCAGAGACTGACACACAGGGTGATCCTGATCCAAACTTTCAGGACCACCAACAAAAATGCTGCTCTCCTCTCAGCGACTGAGCTGGTCAGCAAGACTGCTCTGCCTAAAAAAATCTTTTGGTCAAAATCACCATGCTACAAAAAGCAACTTCCCCAACAGAGCAACTACACAACAACATACTTTGGATGACCAAGTGACCTCAAACGAGAAAAGGTCTCTAATACATCAGATGCTAATGCACTAACTCGGGCCTGCTCGATGAGATGAAAGACAAAAAGTGGCTGAAAAGAGATTGGCTTACAGTAAGTAAAGTTTGGAAAGTTAGATCTAATTTGAACCCATGTTGAATCTTACCTTTGAAACTAGTGCTTTCTGTAACTGTATAGAAATAAAGGATTATCACTGTCATAATAGAGCTCCTAACTTCATAAAGATAACAAAAATGTATGCTTATAATGCTGAGTTAGACCTAAAAAATCTCTGGTGCTCTACTTAATTTAAATGGATAATCCTACACAATATAATAACTAATAATCAGCAGTAAATGTTGAGTGCTACAATTAGCATAGTAATATTATTATTGTTATATATTATTTTTCTACATACAGTAGCTACTTAAATTATAATTGGAAAAAGTTCCAGACTTTGCTGAATCTTAGCAAGAAAAGTTTTTACCCTCACTCAAACTGAATTGGAGTCAGCAGGCACGATAACATAATCTGAGTTGGCTGGAGGTAATTAAACTGTCTTCCTGTGTTATTGAGTAACAGGCTTCTGTTTGTTGCAGTCCTATATTCCTTGTCTGTTCTTCCTAATTTTCATCTATCCACACTACTTCCTGCTGCTCTCTGTGTCGACATGTCAATAGTCATTAAACACATGTGATTCGCATGCACATGTACAGGTAAAGGCACTTGTGTGATGAGCTGCTACTGGTTCAATAGTTGATTAGTGTCTTGTCTAATAGCACACAGATTGACCCTTCGTCCTCAACATTAATAATGGATAGACTTAGTGATGCAGAAAATACTTGCTTTGTGTGCAAATAGAATAGTAGGATCTCTTTTGACTCACATGAGTGAATGAAATATTTCTGTAAAACTGAACATAACCATAGTTTGGGAGCACACTTACAATGCTATGGTGTGGAGAGATGAGGGCTTGGTGTTGGCTCAAGACTTCCACAACAGACAAAGCTGTACGTGTCAATGCATCACAAATTACTGCACCTGTTGGACAAATCTCACATGACTCACCAATGAAAAACTGTTTGTGACAAAGCCAATAGTTAGTCTGCACTAGGAAGCTTCAGTGGTTTATAGCCTCATTGTGCAAATTACTTGGGTTAGACAAAATTATTGTGTTTGCAGTGTGATACGTAATTAAAAAAAACGTACCCACAGCTAAAGTCAGATTAGTTTCATTTGACTCAATAGAAATGATATGGTCCTAAGCAGAAGAGAAGAACACATCAAGAACATCAAATCAAGATAGATTTTATTTAATTACTGCACATAAAACTCACCAGAAGCTGTCCAATGTTAACCAGAAACTTTTCTGTTACAATCTGAGATCTGAAAACCTGTAGAACACATTATTTTCCTCAGCAAGGTGTGAAATGTTCTACAGTATTTTAATCTTTTGAAATGTGAAAACATAATCTAAAGGTGTTAATGGGGTTTACAGAGTTGCAAGGATATTAACTACATAAAACTATCCTTTTCCTATATATACTGTATATTAGGGATGGAAAGTCGATCAAAAACTTCGAAAATCGATCGAAATTTGCAGCAATCGAATCAAACAGCCAGAATCAATCAGTTTTGCTCATGCAGCCACTGACTTACGCACACACTCTGTATTTGTATAATACACACATTAATACAAGAATAACCACAATGTTTGAAGAAACCATGAACTTGCGCAAGACCTGACTGAATTATTATGTTGTGTTAACCACTGATGGACACTAAATATGACTGATTACAGTTTAAATGTTGACGAAAAAGACTAGTTCTAAGCTCTAACAACAGTGGCTTTGTTTTAAATGTCATGTAATATGGTTTATTTTGTGTCTTAAGTTATAAAAAAGTTAATATAGATAAACTAACAAAATCGAACAAAATCAAAAATTGTGGCTGCAAAATCAAAAACTGAATCGAATCGTGACTTTAGTGATCGTCCCATTCCTCATGTATGTATTTCCTATTGTAAATCAAAGCAAGCAAACAGCTGTTGCCCAAATGTTTTGCTATATGAAAGGGGGTAGGCTTCCATAAGCTCTGCTTCTGCCTACTCCTTTTGAGCCTTGTTACTATGTAACTACACGCTGTATGTATTATACTCTGTGAGTGCTCAAATAAACGAATAAAATAAAATAAAATAAATAAAATAAATAAATTAATTTTAAGTTTGTATGTTGTATATTGTATACAGTATATGTGTATGTATGTTCACACTCAAATTTAGGAAAACCTAGACAAGTACCTGAGAGGACAGAAGATCCAAGACAATAGACAAATTTGGTAATATTTGTTTGAGCTGTTTGCTCTGAGCCGTCGATGGGTGCCTTCTCCCAATCACACCATTCAGTGCACACAACACATCATCTGAAAAGAAGTGGGATGAAACTTTTGTGAAATCATGAAACAAGTGAATGGTAATGGGAAGTGCCACAACATTAATTACAGAAACCCATCGTTGTGAATTTTAGGGCTGAGTTTGGTGGTACCTAGTATCTGTGGTGCAGTGTGACTCAGATATGCAGTCATCACCTCCAGACACTGGGACAAGTAGCCTGATTGAACTGTGTTGTCCCTCAGGGTTATGGCTTTGCGGAAGTCTCGCTCCAAGTACATCACCAGTCTAGATCCAAAAAGCAATCTCAATTTAACTCTTATAAACTTATCAAACAGTTCAATTATTGTTATGTGATACTGACAAGTAGCAAACTACATATTTTTTTGCATATCACAACAATTTTGTCAGTCCAACATAAATGTGTTAAAACATGTCTTCAAGCTTATTAGTTGAGGTTTAAGGTTAGATTTATTGTTGCTAATTAGATCTTTTTGTAGAATATTTTTACCTTACACAATACTTTTACTCAGTAATCAACTTTAGCATTACCTCAAACAAATGACTATTTATTTTTTATTATTATTTTAATAATTATTATAATGAAAATAGTAACTATAATAGTAAATAATAGTATTATTACAGTAACTATTATCTGACACATAAATAAATGTGAATAAAACATGAACCTCTCACCTGTCAGTAAATAGCACATAGTATGCAAATTCAACTTTTCTGAGTTTTTAATCCTACTGTAAAATTGCTTCCTCATCAAAAACACTGCTGAAGTTTTGTCTGTGAGATTTAGACAGAGAGAGAGTCATAGACAGATCTTCAGCACTGTTTTTATTCCATAAATCATTCAAACTCATTTTGAGTATTTCTGCAGCATTAGCATACAGTATTGGGCAAGATCGCTTTGACTATTTGTTCTGTGTAATGCAATTTAATTACTCATGCTTCAATGTCCATTGTCTACAGCAGTGGTTCTCAAACTAGGGGTCAGGGGTCGAGATATTCTCAGTTGATATAGTTTTTTTTTTTTTACTTAAACAAAGTGTTAATCCTTAATTTCAGTGGTAAATGTAGATTCATATTTGTTAGCCTATCATTGTAATTTGTTGGGGGTCATGAATAGAAAATGTTTATACTTTGGAGGTTGAGACAGAAAATGGTTGACCATCACTGATTCAGAGTAGAAAAAACGATAACCAAAAAAAAATCCATTATAACTTTTGTAAGTTTCTAATTTTGTCTGTTGCCCAGGCAACCAAACTTGGCACTAGTTTTTGATACCAGCAAATTTGGTACCAATGGTTTTTCCCTTACCGTCCCTTATCATTCACAAACAGATATAATTTTTGATAGTAAACATGCATGTATTCTAAATTTTTCTTGCTCTGGAATAGATCAAAAACATCTATATTATTGACTAGCATTTTAACTTCCTGAAATTATGTGATGATTGGATTTTTCTGAGGAATAGTTTGACTTAAACGAGGCAGACATCAGTGAAGAGATCCCTCCATACTAAGTCAGTGTGCTATAAGATGCCAATAAGGGTTGAGCCAGACAGGCCCTGAAATGGAGAACATTTTTATTCTCGTCAGCTGGAGTGTATTGAGCAGTAATCAATATTATACTATTCACAAATTCAGAGTGCTGCGGAGAGGTTACCAGCACTAACTGATATTCATTACACATAGAAGGCACTCCCACACTAGTGCAAACTGTGAAAAGACACACATGAGCCAACACAGACAGGGAGACTTGAGAGGTCATGTTAGTTAACAAATATTGATTTCATGTTTCAGAACGATGATGCTGAAGGGGATGTACCATTACAAATTCAGTGGGTTTGCTCATAATCTTGTACTTAACCGCAAGGGTTTCTGTGTGGCTACTGTAAATGTATTAGTGTCTAGAGGAACTTATTGCTAATTCAAAATTCATCATCTGTGCTATGCATCCACCCAGAAATGTGGGCATAACCTTGTAAAACAGGGCCATATTCAAAGTGTGTCCTTGAGAGGAGAGCAAACCAAACCAATATTACTATTTTAGATGTAATTTTGAATTTACTTAACATCCACCTCTAAAAGAAATTGACCATAGAAGTACAAATGTTTGCTGACTACTTTGTGTTTCTGTTAGCAGCATTCAAAATTTCCATGGCCTATTTGCACCACAGTCTTTTTACTGATGTTTTGATGATTTGCCAAATTTGAATACTGTTTCTTATTTAAAAAATCTTGAATGCTGTAAACTTTCAAATAGCGATATCAGATGTTTCTGAACTTGTATGACTTTTTGTAGTTATTTCATAAATAAATAATCAATAATCAGGACCGATGGTAAAATGACAGACTCCATCTTTGTCATTGTGCGCCCATTAATGAAGACAAACAGACTCATTCACTGCGGGACCCATGCACAAAATAACCTGCAATAAGTGGCTGATTGTGTGAGGCCCAGACGAATTTCTATCATATATACAGCACACACATTTGCCAGCTAACACGCTCAGTTTTCTCGCCACCGAGGAGCTAATTACACACAACTTGGAGAGGTGAGAGAGAGGCTGGTGTCTGTGGCTGCACGGCTGCATCGTGTAGAGCTCGGTGGGAGAGAAACAGGCAGGTCAACACTGACAGCTCTGACTCTGCCAAAAGACGCACAGCGAGACAACAGAGGGGAGACAGAGGGTGTGAGCGCAATGAGCAATTTTAGTTAAGAGAATGTTAGAAGAACAAGGGCCGAAATAAGTCAACTGTATTGTATATGCCTGTGCTTCTTAGACCGGGGTATGTGCATCTGACAGCATGGGGGGTTCCTAACAGCTATGCTGTTAATTTAGTGGTAAATCTATTTATATCATTGTCTTTTTGAGTATAAAAATACGCACCTATGCATAATTTATTTATTTATTCATTTCAGAGCAGAACATTTACACCTGAAAATAAAATCTTTGAAAAGCAAAATACTATCTTAAAAATGACAATTAAAAATGTAAGAACTACTGGTACAACTATGCTGCACTACATTTACATTTATTGTTATTGTGGTCATTGCTCCAGTCTTAAACCTGGGAAAAAAGATAAAAGGATAAAGAAAGGCGCAAGATAATTACCCAACCCAAATACTGTTTTTACCATACAGAAAGAAAGCAATAAGTTACTGACAAATGTTCAAATAAATACATTAAAATTATCATTGCATGTCCTTATTTTTTGTAGAACATGTAAGTGACTCAAACACTTGGAGGACCAAAGGATAAAAAGGACCTTCATGGCCTTCAGGCAGTAATGAAAAGTAGTACCCGCTTTATGTATAAGTGATATGTATAAGTGTTTTTGGCAGTTTTATGTCGTAAAAGAACTTGGCAAAGGTGTTGGAGAGATTTTTTAGATGGCAAAAAATGTTTTCAAACCAACCAATCAAACAATACAGAACACAAAATAAGTAGTTAAAAACTAGGGTTGCAAGCTCTGCTTTGTAACTGTATGTTTGATTAGACTGTAATGTTCAACAAATAAATACAATAAAAGCTAGTTATAGAGAAATAACTTCATTAGATATAAAACAGTACGTAGATTCATTCTGATGCACATAAAGGGTCAACAATGTTCAACTAAACCACCACTCGGCCATAAAATCAATAATTATTCATCTGCGTTTTCAAGATCATGTATGTGGGATCAAATGCAATTGCACAAGTTCTTGTTGTGAAAACAATTCACATGATCACAACTTAAGAGCTATCACCAATGTAGAGATTATTTGTACTAACTGATCAGCACAGAGCCACAAATAAGAAATAATTTGTACATTTAACACACTTCAAATACGTAAGAGGTTGCTGAGAGTAGCATCTGAATAAAAAAGCAGAAGAAGAGAGACAGAAAAAGAGAAATAAGACATCAAGGCAAGAATGGCTGTAAAGATCCATATGTCAGTAATGTAGGGCATCATTTCGCGCTGAAAAACCAACTGGTTGAAACCACAAGGGACCAGACTATACATAAATATATCTAGAATGTATATTATGTATGTGATCTTATGGAACAAAAGTCAAGGGTGAACCAGAGGACAAGCAGCTAATGAAGCATTTGAAGTTAGGAGTGAAGTTTTGCCATGCAGCAGCACAAACTCAGTGTCCAGGGCTCACGCTATATTCATATTCTCATCCCACTGCTACAGCGCTAGTTAACATAAAGGTTACACAGAGTACAGCTGCTCTGCCAGATTCACTAAGCTGCATTTTTAGAAAGTTGTCCCTGGTCTCTTCTTCCTTTCCCAGAAAACAGTCTTGAATGTATAATGCCTTGTGCAAAACGGAGCCTAGCTATTTACTAAATCTGGCCTATAAAGTTGGTTAAAACATGCAAAGTTCATTTAGGTTACAGCTGAAGTTTATTATTGTCTATTTTTGCATTGCTTTTTCGATACAACCAGGATAACCTAGTTCTATATCACCTCCCAATAGAAAACAGTATTCAGTAACATTTGCAGTAGAGTGAGCGGTTAAGAGGACATTTAGTTTTTACTACGGTGCAGCTCTGTGTTTGAGTAGACGCCGAGTGCTGCAGCTAAATAATTTAAAAGGGACTCACAAATGTTATTTTTTGTTCTTGACAGTTGCGAGTGTGTGTGAACATGAACCACTACATTCCACAGAAACTAATTAGCCCGTGGTCTGACAGAGTTGCAAGCCAAAGTTATGAGCAGGCTTCATTGGTCTCTGTGCAGTCAAACAGTGGAGAGAGCTTTGTGCTTTGTGGTAAAACTAACGGACACATCAAATGTTTGGTCGTCTTGTTTGGTGTAATAAGCTCACCAAATGAAAAAAACAAAACATATACACTTGTGTTTTCCTGTAAGGCCTAAAATGCGTACCCACCTGTGCTGACAGCAGTACAGTAGAGTTGGGGTATTGTCTTGGAGTAAGAGCAGCAGCAGCAAAGTCGCTTTAGCTCGAGTCACTGTGGATGGACTCTCAAGACAGCGAAGTGCCTTCAAAACCAGGTCCTGGAGAATATAAACATAAAGAAATAAATACAGTACATTGCTGCCCTGTCATTGAGAGAAGGACTAACATGGTTTTCTCAAAATCTCAGAAAATGTTTACAGTATTTTATGATATCTACGTGAGTCACTGATATATCCACCAGGTAAATCTCTTTTCTACAGGCAAAGGTGTGCTGAGTAGCTATAAAATGCATTCAAGAAATAGTACTGTATTGCTACATTTTTAAAGCGAACCCTGGATATAATCACATGTTTACCCTAAAACACTTATAATATCATCATTTATATAAACACAGGACAAATACCTTGGAAGTATTTGTAGTTTTATTAACATAGTGTTATGAAGAAATGACATGGAGGCTGACATTTTGCTGCAGTTATGACATAAAATAGTGTTGTCAAGGTAACAGCCAGGAGCAGGTAACTAAGCAACATGAATTCCTGGGTTAAACCTTGTCAGTTTGAGCCGGAGCAAAGTCAATTAGTCGGATCGTGATATCATACAGCTGTAGAATGTTCATTGGTCTAATGTTAAACTAATGGAGATTTAAAATCAAATACGAAAATAGCTTTATTAAATCACATTTGACACTATATATGATAGATAAACTACCATATGACAGCAGTTTATTGGCTGCTCAAGGTTTTTTTACTTTTTTTATCGTTTTGTCTAATGTATTCCTATGAGTTTTGCTAAACTATCACAACATGGCGATTTGCATTATTTCCATGGTAACCAAACCTTCCGAGCTAATACAGAACGATTATGTAGAATCTAGTAAAACTGAAGATAATCAAGAGGAAGAGGCAAGAACTGGACACTGTCAGTGGTGTTTTTGTGGCGACTGTTCACCTGATGAAATTGTGGGAGTAACCATGGAAACACTATTTTATGTCATCAACCAAAATGGTGGCTCCCAATGGCTTGAAAACAACATAAACAATGACAAGTTTTTAAAAAATTGTAAGCATTATATATTTGTTATTATAGAAATTAGACCAATGACTACTGTCTGAATTGAATAATAGAGAATTTTAGTTCTCATCAGAAGCCGAATGCTGCTCTTTGATTGGCTGTGCTTGGGTGGTTCACTCCATTTCCACTTTGCTGTTTGTAAGTGTTTTTTAAGTCATAATTGCAACCAAAAATGAATACATATTGATATTAACAATATCAATATGTGTCGATGGAATTAGGAAAGGAAGTTGTCAGAATTAAAACTAAATCGCTTTTGTATTGTAAAAATTGGCTTTCCAGACTTAAAATGAGAGGTGATTCTGTTTCTGGTGGAGGGCGTTTACATCCAAGTAAAAAAACAAAACAAAACAGATAATAGCCAAGTCTAATTGAGACATCGTGTCAAATTAAATTATGCTTTACATACATACTATTATAAGCTTAAAAATGTCTAATTTTGTTTGTATATTGGTTTGTTTTTAGCTTGCATGTCATAAAAATCTCAGATCCACATTTCACTATTGGTGTTTGCAAAGCATTGCTAGTATCCTGCAGGTGTTAAAAAAAAACTAATCTTAAAACTGTCCAGAGTAAAACTTAATTAGCTCAGACAGCACGAGGACGAGCCACAGACACACACGAACGTACTGTTGAATTTATAAGCCTACAGCGATTTTAGACATCCACTCACTCAGCAGTAACTGGTTATAAAGTGTTTGGACTGGCCAGCATTCATTACCATTGTCATTATCACCAGAAGCAGCGGCAGCACACTCCACTGATGGTGTGCACGTGCATCGGAAGGAGAGCGCGAGTGTGCGGGAATGTGAAAATGTGTGTTTATGAAGCAACACACCAAGTTAATTAATTTCAAAGCCCAGTAGTGTGTGTCTCGCTGATAAGTCCCTCCCCACTACCCATAATGCTTTGCTAAAATAGAAGGCTGCAGCGTGTTGATTTAGCCAATTAGCCCAGATACTGACACAGTATACAAATTAGCACGGGCGCATGTACACAGACACACATGCACGCTAAGAGACACGCGCTAACAGACTGAGTTTTGTGTAAACAAACTCTTGCACTGTCTGTCTTTGTGCCAGGGGAGGGGGGATGCATATCAGTGTATAATTAGAGCAGAGTTGAAGTACTAAGTTTGTATTCTGGTGTTAAATTGGAAATGCTCAATGCAAATAAATTCAGTTGAGAGTCAATTACCAATGCGAGACTCACAGTTAAAAGCCCTTAAATCAATTTCAACCCCTCTGCATTTTTTAGATTAGTAGTTTTTTATAGACAACATTCGATGAACAGACTGGTAAAAATATATATATTAATTAAAAAAATCAGACTGACAAATTAAACAAGGCTAGGTTCACCGAAAGTTCACAAAGTGTGCTGGAAAAACACACCTAACCCAAATACTCAATGCTGATGGAAACATGACAATTTATTGCTGGTTGTTTTCAATTCAAAGTTTGTTGGTGTTTCTTAGTTGTTCAAAATAGATCCCTATTAGTGAAACTACCTGTGCTAAAATTAAATACATAAACCAAGCAAATACACCAAAGCAGACAGAAAATAAAGAATATAGACAAATTTGAATTTCATTGTAGATTAGGGCAGATGCTGAAGCAGTGCTTTTCATGAATCTAAATGGAATAGTAGGTCATAGCCCCAGGATTACATTTTCCATTACAGTTTGAAGCAGACGAGTTCAGTTTTTTTTCCTTCCATTTTTGTAATGCACCCAGATGGGTCATTTAATTAAATTACAGCGCTGCTCCCTCTCTGTCAGATTCGTACCTGGCTTTGAGTGATGCGGTGGGTGTGTGTTTTGGAGGTTAGCAGAGCCGTGGCCAGAGCAGTGAGGAGGTGCTGCTGGACCCTGGCTCCCGCCCCACCCACAGCGTCCAATATGACTGCAGGGCCGCAGACGTCAATCACTGCACAGAAGACTGTTGGGACGACCCGTGTTAGCCGGCATAGGGCCTGCAGACACACAGACGCACATCAGAAAAAGAGACTGTGCTGACGTAGAAATGTCATGGACCATAAAAAAACAAACCTTTATGAAGTTAGGAGACTATATATTAAAAATAACGGTGGGCTTTTTGAATCTGAGAGCATTAAAAAGCCTTCAGGTTGTTTGCCATTGATAAACGTAGGACTCAAGATAAGGGCACACATTACTGGACAAAAATAGTGCTGCTATTTTTGAAATATAAGTGTTAAAGTGTATTCTTTGTGTTGTGAATATTGTACACATACAATATAAAGTTCAAATTCAGAGACAGAATAAAGTGAATTCATACTTAGACAAGTGATTATTAACTGTAAAATATATTATACAATTATATATTAAGTATATTATATATATAAAATATATATTATTGTTCCTCTGTATGACATAAATGCTCTATTTTGCATTATATCTATACCTATATCTATATCTATAGCTGAAAATACAATTACCATGAAAAACAAGCATTCTTAATCCTCAACTGTGGAACAAGACTTGGATTAAGATTCTCCCTTCGTAAAACAAAAACAAAAAAAAAGATCCTCCCTTCAAAAATTTATATAGTGCACCTTTAAATGATGGAGGGAAAACAATGAGCTTGTGCGTGTGTGGGTCTGTTGTACTCACAGATATCGCTGTGACTCTGACGGCCTCCACAGTGGAGTGAGTGAACAGGTACCACAGAGCAGGGCCTGTGTCTGAAGTTACCAGACTGTGGGCTGGGCCAGGGACCACTGTGGCAATGTTTTCGACCGCTTTAGCAGCCATATGATGAACAATTGAATCATCCTGCAAAGAAACAAACCAAATCAACTTCAAACACAAACACATTAATGCTCACAGTTGTTCTTCAAATTTGAAAAGTAAAAAAACAAACAGAATACTTTTAGGGATTTCCTGAAGGAATAGATCAAAAAGCATTACATGACATGTGACCTAATTAATCACAGTTATCAATGAGTCATTTAATCTTGACATTCCTATTCGCTTTATGGGCAACAATGCCAATTTGAAGAACATGAACTAAAGTAATTTTACTTCAACGATTGTTATGCTTTATGTACTCCGTAGACTTGATTATGAAGATGGTCTTGCAACAAAAGGCAGAAATGAACAAAACCCTAAATACAATTAGTTTTTAACACTTCACAAAGAAGAAAAATAATGTGCATATGGTTGTATCAATTAGTGCGTATGTTTGTGTGTGACTGGTAGGTGTATAGTGTGCGACATTCACTCCTGAGTTGAGTAGAGAATAGTTTGTGTTCAGACAATAGACGCAGCTAATGAAATCTGTGTGGCTGAGGAAATGAGTTTTTCCAGGAACGCCATTGTGGAGAAAGACAGGAAGTGGAAGAGCCGTGATTGCCTCTGTCAGGTTATTATTGTGTTTCACCGTGTTACATCACTTCGACACTGCTCTGCCTAGGAATAACACACAATGGAGTCTATTCAGGAGTTAACTACATTTTGGAAAGGTTCATTATAAGACAAAGTTGGTTTATGCAGTGGTTATGGAGGCGCAGGAGAACAAAACAAACATACTTGCAAAATGTCAAATACAATAGGTGTTGGTTAAGTAGGCATCCAAACTCTAAACATTTTTAGTTTGACGACAATGTGCCACTGACTTGCAGTTTAAAATTTACTTACAATTTGTATAACAATTTTTGTTGAAGGATCTTTGTAACTTGGTGTCCTCTTATAACTTAAATTCATCAATTTAAGAAGAACCAATTACATGGAATTTTTTGTTGACTTCAAAACTTAAAAGTGTGTTTAAAGAGTGAAATTAGCAAGTCAGAAGCAACACTAGATAAGTAAGAAGAACTAATTTAAACTTTAATATACGTAGTTAGCCCTTTCATACATTGTATTAAGAGTGAAAGCTTATGCTGCTCAAGCCCTTGGGAGCACTAATCAGCACTCATATCTTAAATAACCAACCTATTAATCCAATATAGGACATCACATTGTATATTCAACACTTGGGGACTGCGTAGTACGACAACATAATGAATCCTCTGGCACCCCTCCGGGAACGACTAGAATGGTGTGTTCCTGCTTTCCCCGGGCCACGCGGGCTAGTTCACTAATGAGCCCACGGGGAGCACCCTCTGTCTGTGTGTTTAATAGACTGTAGCCCTGCCAGGAACTACACAGAGTTGGGAGAGAGAGGCAGTGATAGATGGGGTGGGGAATGAGCCTTACATGTGGTGGGAAACAAGTAGCTCATGCAAGAAACTCCGTCATTACGATGCACAGAGAGAGGGGAAAGCAGGAGACAGAGGAGGAAGTTTTTCTCATTATAATTTCTCCCAGTAAGAGAAACAAGTTCATCCCAGAAACACATTGTCGGTGTCCTACTTAAACCTCACGTCTTCACAAAGTCAACGGGAAAATGGGAATTGGCTGAAATATTAGTATGGGTAAAACTGTCACAGAGAGATTCAGGTCACATTCGATTTGTTAGATAATTTTGCAGCGAATTACTACACACAAGTTCAGAAATATAATATCTGCTGCTTACAAAAATGACTTTTGATCTTTCTTTAGGCCTGCCCATTTTCGTGTGCCATCATTTGCATGTTAGTTTATGCCAGGTGTATATGAAAGAGACAAACTATAAAGACACATTGGTTGGTAATAGACTGATAAAAGCAGCACTATAGATAGATAAGTGACTAGTTATATAGAGATTATGTAGAACTTTTTTAAAAGCAGGTTATGAACTTTGGAAAGCTGGTGTGCTCTGAGTATCCTGTGACATCCCTATTACATATGATATGGAATAGATTCTTCAACAAGTATGATGCCAGCCTGACATAAGATTTCCTGTCAGATACTTTGCTTATGTTTCAATATATTGCTGTTATTACAATATTGCAATAACTTTGCAATGTTGTAGATTGCGTAAGAATTAGTCTAGAAAGGTTGATAACACTGGGGCATGTACGAATTAAAAAGGCTTTCCTCATATTGATAAAATTTGCTTTTTCTAATCGACAGTATTTTGTTTTATTTTCAAAATATAAACAATATAGACTTTAATTTAATGCAATTGGGGGGCAGTGATTGTGAAATGTATTAGCCCAGTAAGACATAAGATTACATACAGTAAGACCAACATAGGACTAGAACACAAGCTTTTTGTTAGGCTTGAAACATACTTTGTTTATCACCAGGAATACAACTAGGAAAAATGAATAAATGGCTTTTCACAACTCAGAGATTAGTTGAGGTGCATCACTTTTAACCCCTGGGCTAAGAGCTGGAAAAACCTGTCCGGAGATGAAACAAGTTAAAAGACTTTGTAGATATTCACCAGTATAAAAAAGGGGATGTGGACTTGTCTGATGTGGTTAGTGTGTGTAATTAAACTTCACAGACGTTAGAACACCTGGATGTGGATGAGTAGCCACACAGACGCCATCTATCATTGCACTGCACTATTAGCTGCAGACAGAGAGAGGCCGGAAGCAGACAGCAACGCATTAAGGACATATAGGGGAGATGTGGAAAAGCGATTAAGTCAAAAGTAATTAAAAAGAGGCAGGAATGTGGGCAAAACAGGAAATCAACATACGTTCTTCTTATATATCATGTATTTGGTGAAACATGTTTTTTTTTTCCACTTTGCAATTGCAAGAACTGCTTTTACTACATGATCTCTCTCAAAATAATAGTCAAAATAGTAATGCGTTCTTATTCCAAATCAATGCATAAACAAATTAGGTTGTACAAATGTATTTATTTATTATTTATTTGCAAACACTTAGTTTAATATTACTAAAGTGATATGCAAAGTCATATTAGAAAAAAAGATATGAAATGAAATTACTCACCGCCTGACAAAATCTAAATATTCTGTTAATTTGTTACTTTAGTTGATTTATATACATTTCTATTGAGCTTATTTATATATTTTGACTTGACGTGGGTTCAATTTTAATATGTTTATGCTGATGGGAAAGGGTCAGCCTGAGTTAAAGACACAATTCTTGGAACCCATGACTGCCTCATGGAGTTTCCTTGTGTTATACCTCCTTCAGGAGAGTCACTGATAAATCATGAATAGGCTGTTTTGTGCATGTATCAATGTGTCTGTGCATGCTGCTGAGTGAGGAGGGATTTCACCTCGTGGCCACTGGCTCTTCTCACTGTATTACAGTTCAACTTCACCCCCAGCTGCACACGCACACACACAGTTTTCATCATAGGCAGCAGAAGCATCATCGTGTTCAGCCTCATAAATAATTTCCTGCAGCTCAAGTCTGGCCTGGAAACCTGCCTTTCACTCTATGCCATCCTCTCGGCCCTCTTCCCCAGCACCACTTGGGCTGTGTCTATCGCTGCCATCCCTTGTGCTGCCACACACCTGCTCTTCTCTGCTCCTCTGTCACTCACACCATTCCCCAATAACCATCACTGCACAAATACAACCTCCAACATGTCTTTGGCTCTGTGCCCTCTCAGCTGACCCCGTCCTGTTGTACAACAATGTCTATGCTTCTCTCTGGTGGTTAACTTGTAAATCAGGAAAACTCTCAACAGCAGCAGAGGGGGTTGGGGTGGACCTGCAGGTCAAAAAACGCATCAAAACCACACTGCCTGGAGCGCAATAGACAGAGTCTATCTCAATACTGTCATTCAGTAAACAATGTGTGGCACTTGATTTACATTTAGCACAATGCTAGACAAATCATCTCCTTATGTCAAGACATTGAAACGTAGCATAAAAAATGCATCAGTGAATATGTAGCCACCAGAGAAAAATCAATAGCAATGCAACTGGACATTAATGAATGCAGCAAATGTGCAGTATTATTTATTAGGCTTCAGCATTTAAAAACAGAGACTCTGCAAACATACTATTAAGCTAGTTGCACAGTTAAAACTTTGAAATACATAGTTACAACATGATGAGATCGACCTAAGCAATCATAAAAAGTACAAAAAGTACATTGCATTTAATACTTTTGGTAAGCATAACTTTATCTCTTACTTTGAGGCTACAAGTTTGCTCTACATAATGTTCTTATGAATGGGAGACACATACATCCGGAGAGTGGGGCGCAGGGAGCAATGGGACAGGAGGCAGAGGAGGCAGAAAAGTTGAGTTGAAGATGAGTGTCTGGTCCCTAAGGCTGTATCGCGCGTGTCAGTGTGTGTGCCTTTCCGTCAGTGCACTCTCACAGCTCAATAATGATAAATAAGTCAACCTCCCCTCTCCTCTCCCCAACCCCTCTCCTGTCACACACCCCACTCACCCCCCGCCGCACTCCCAGTGGTAATGAAGCAACAGTAGGTACTAGCTGACAACTGTGCAGACCAGTTTCATCTATATTCATTCGGCTATAGTGGGCCCCCTCTCTGGGACCCCGTCTACCTCCCAGACACACAAAACATCCATCCAGTGCTTTTCTGTCTGTTTACTGTCCATCTCACGGTCCACAAAATCTGTCTGCAATAGTTATGGATTATTGCATTATTTATCCATTAGCCATTGAGAAACTAGGGGGCTACACAGGTCATGAGCATGAGCAGGTGATTTTAGTAGCTGGGTATATAATTTTCTAATTATAGAATGAAGTTATTATAGAGGTAAGCTGGGCCTTATTTACTTGGCTATTAAATATAATAATTATAAGATTATGTTGGCTAAACAGACTACAAAACCAGCCATAACCAAATGCTCTTGACTGTATTATATAATAAAAAATAATTACACAGTTCTAAACAAAACTGAGGCGTTGGAGGGAGCTACCTGGGTGTCGATGCTGTACCTACAGTAAGTGCACGTCTGGAGGGTCCTAATTGCTGGGGTCAGGCTGCTGAGCACTAAAGGGCTGTGTTTGATGCAGGTAAGAGAGAGTGTATGTGTGTGAAACTGCTCTGCATGCCCTTGACTTGCAGCTGGCAAACAACGCTTTAGGCCCCCACAGCTGCCTCATCATTACCGTTCACAGGGATCCCCCGCCACACACTCTCACACACACACAGTGAGAGAGACTTAGTCACTGCTACACAAAAACAGACATACACAGAGACACTCACCCCTTCCCGCAGGCTCCTCATTAAGCTGGTGTAGGCGGCAGCGGGAACGAACCACGGTCCCTCTGGGAGCCTCTCTTCTCCTCCTGATAGAGAGGCATGGAAAGGCAGGGAGAGGGGTGAGAGCGGGAGGAGGACACAGGGGGCAGGGGCAGTGGAGGTACACAGCAGCCAGATAGCATGGACCAGATCCAAGAGCACCGATAAGGGAATGAAATGGCCCAGGAAGGGATTGGGAGCAGTGAACAAGAGGAGTTATGAGTTTTAATTACTTGATTACCATCGAAGCTATACAAGACTGTATAATAAGATGCCTTATCTTCATGTGAAAAGACAGGAACTGGTAATTATAGTTCTACAAGGATAAAAGTCATACACTGTGTCATATGCAAGTGTTGAGTAACAGTACTGGGCATACTTGACCCTTTACTTAGTTAATTTTATTTGCATGGTCAGATCCCCAGAAAAGTTACACTTTCTTAATACTCTAAAAACATATTTGGCTTAAGAGTAAGTCATTTATATTCAGAAATTATTGTTCATTTTTATAAGAAGTTGTACAATGTTGAATATTTTTGCTGTAAAACCACACAACTAAGGTAACTATATGAAATAAACATTTAACTCTAAGAACAATTCACAACAAAACCAACAAGCTGATACTGGAAACAATTGTTATGAAGCATGCTCTGCTCTACTGGTGTAATAGTGCTAAGCTTTAGGCTATACCTAACCTTGAGCGCGGAGACAGCACTGGAGGCGATAGCTAATCGTTGTCATTGACTGCTACTGCAGAAGAGGCAAAGCAGTTGATTTTACCTGGGGACAATAACAGGACTCTTCCACAGTGCTTAGATACACCTGCATCTTGTCACTTTGAGTGAAACTCATGATTCAAATGCAAAGAGTACAAACTTTTCTGCATCATTATCCAAAATGCATGCATAGCTATTCAGCAGATTGTGAATAATTTTATTTACAATGTACCTTTCAGTCACACCTAATTAGTATTTGTATTCAATACTATTTATTTCAGGGAATAGAAATCTCTGTGGTGTCAAGAGAAACTCTGCTCTCTGCTACAGATTGATTTTTGAAGGTTATCCATCAGCCTTGTAAATAACGACAATAAATTAGATGCGCATTAGATTGAGGTGAAGCACCTTTTCTAATAAAGCCCAGACTTAATCTTCTGTGATTTCTCAGGGTTACAGTCAATTAATTTTCTAAATTCTTAAAGAATCTCGAGTTAATTAAATAATTAATCTTTTCATTCAATTTCATTTAGTTTTAAAGTATTGTACAATCACTACAACATTCATCTTACAAAGGTGTATAAAGAAATACGCTGGTTATTTGCATGACAGATTCAATCCTATACGGACTAATGGTCCTCATTATGTCACGTCTAATGAGCTTGTTGACATTGAGATGCTACCTGAGAAGCGATGAGGTAGAGGAACTCCCCAAGAGGTGGCAGCAGGAAGTGCTTGACTTTGCTGTTTCTCAAGTTCTCCCTGAGCAGGTCTGTCAGAGTCGTTACCACCTGCGACGACAGACGGACCATCTCAGTAAACAAGCTTAGGAGACTCATGCAAATTAAAACCACTGTAATGAAAAAACCTTGGTCAGACGATATGCGAGCTTGACAACTTTGTCTAAACTCATTTCAGCAAAACCACACTATTTTTAAAATAAACAAGCGGGAGAAGAGGCAGGTGAGACAGCGGTTTGAGCAGAGGCAGGATACACACAAACACATTGCCTGGCACTTGTATTCAGAGCAATAAGTATATGCATAAACAACTTGGTTCACTAAATCATGCAATCTGATGCAGTTGTAATGTGCGCTCCACACTAGACTTAAGTGTATGCAGACAGTCTTCCTGCCTGGCTGCTTCCTGGCATTAGCATTACTGCCAGCTTCTACCCTCTGTGATCCAATGTGAGTTTCCACACTGCTCTCCCCTCGCTCTCCAACTTGTTTTTGCATATATCTTATTTCTGCAGATATTGTTTTAAAGTATACCTAGATATTCATTTTTGAATTAAATACATAGAGAAAAACTGGCCATCTACTGTATATAAACTGCTGTCCTGACGCCTGCATTGTATAATGATCTTTCATTTTCAGTCTAATACTTTTATTTAGTTTTTCATCATTTGAAATGTACAACTATGCATTGCAACCTGAGACAACCTCCTCAACAAAGATGACAACATCATGTCACAACATACTAGTGTTGTCACAATACTTTTATACTGTATATTATGTTTTTAGCACCAATCAAATCTACTTTCCCAATTGTTATAGTAATTTTGATCAAATTCATTTTAAAACTGTTAAAACTGTCAGGAAATTAACATTGCATCATGCTAATTTCTTTCTTCAGTAATCAATAGAATAGACATTTTCTCTAATGAGCACCAGTATCTAGATTTTCAGTACTTCTGACAACCCTGCAACAGACCAAACTTATAACTGTTTCTCCTTAACTAAACAATATATTTCTGCCATGATATTAAAAACCCATAAACTGCTGCACTGCTCGCCCACTCTGCTGTCACTCTTCTTCTCTCCATCACCCAGAGCTAAATGCACTAATAACATGAATGGCTGAGTGGTTTGTTGAGATTCTGGGATGTGTTTGAAAACCAGTCACGCAGCTGCTATCAGGAAGAAAGTGCTGAAAGGCACCGCTGTGCAACGAGCTGCAGCGAAACCCAAGCATCAACACACATACACAAAATTACTTCTCTCTAAACACATAATCATCATTTTGAGTCTATCAATTAAATCCAACTAAATTGAAAATGTAAAAAAAATACACATCCAGACGAATGTTGAAAGCATATGAGATACTGACTTGTAAGAACAGTTTGGTATTTTCTGCAGTATTTTACACAAGTTAATGGTCCCATCTATAGACTGTCCGTCCATAGGAGTAGATCTCTCCTTCACTGTGATTCTCCACGAGGTTTGTTGTTGGACAATCTGCCTCTGTATTTCTGAATAATGACTGTTTCTGATTTTCCAGTACTTTCTGTTGGCACTGACCAAATGTTTTATTGTTTGATTTGTTACGTCAACAATCATGTGAAGTCCGCTGAGATAATTGTTGTGATTTTGGGCTATACAAATAAATTGAATTGAATCAATTAATCACAACTAATCAATTAATGAAATAATCGTCAACTATTTTGGTAATTGAATAATCGTTAACTTTTCTAAATACAGGTTTCTAAACATAAATGAACTGAGAAAAGAAATTTGATTACTTGATAAGCATAATGACTGTTAGTTGCAGCAGCCCTATTACAAATTGCATTTTTAATTAAAAAAATACTTTACTTTCTGTTGATTGATTCTGTTGGATACCCTACGTTTCACTGTATGTTAAATTAGTTTAAAAGTTGCTTAGATAACTTATTAAGTAAAAATACATAACACAAAACATTCAGAATGCTATGTTCGGTGTAAAGTTAACATTGCCTGTGCGAAAAAAACAAAACGATAAAGCAAAAGCAAAATAAAGGGCAGTTAGAGAAAGTTAGGCACAACAGAGCCAGGTGTTTGTGTGTCTCCGCGGTGGATTGAACGAGTGAAGCATATAGCAGTTACCATAGCGACTAAGCCCAGCCCTGACACTCCAATCAGTGGGACTGCAGCAGGAGCACCCCTGCTGAGAGGCGCACACACGGCTGCACCAAACAGCTTTGTGAGGACATCATCTTTGCTGTTTATTGTGCAAGCCCAAATTCACTCCATTTTCAACTAATGTGACTTTAGAATTTTAAATTGTGAAAAGTCATTTTACAATTTATATATGCAATTCGATTTGTATCAGTGTTTACCATTAGTGAAAGCATACAAATAGCAACTAAATTGACAGGGCCCCTGCACAAACAAATTTGTCCCAGAAGCACATGCACGCCCACATCAAGTGACTTTATGAACACTCAATAACTACTTTCAACATTTTGTCCTAATGCAAGGATACATCGCAGACACATCTGGAACTCTTTCAATTTTTTTTTTTTTTTTTTTTTTAGTTAGCAACTATGTAACATAAATAAATGGATAGCTAAAAAAATTATATGCAGTAAATATTACAGGAAAAAACAAAAACACAAATGATCTTTTCTGACTTACTGTAATATTTCACAGGAGCATTTGTATTAGAAAAGCAGCCAACAATTAAACATGCTGTGCATCTGGTAGTTCTAGTAGTAACCTGTTAATCCTGCCTCAAGTTTTTAACGCCCCCTGCTGGTCATTCATTGTAAAGTGCTGCGTAATAGCGATTACTTTTGGTCAAAACGGACTTTTTCTATGACTTGAATTAAAACAAATATTAAAAAAATCTTATTAAACCCAATATTAGCTAAAGCTGTAGTTCTTCGGTCAGTAGCCTCGTGGGGTAAAACTAAAATAAATAAATAAATAAATTGATGAGAAATTGAAAAATGATATATTAGTTTGTAGGCTGACCAAATTAGGTTATCAAGGTCTATATCTTCAAAATAAAATCATAAGGCAGTTTTATACATTTGCAGGTAACTTGTTTATTTATTTTTTTTGTCTTTCTTTTAGTTCAGAAGTTGTGAATGGCAAAGGTTTCTTATTTTAGCCGAAAGGTGAAAAAGGTTGCAAACCACTGAGATAAAGAGAATAAATGTATTATTTATTAGTGTTCAGTGAAATCTCACTTTCTTAAATTGAGTGCAGGTGTTTCTCACAAATGTCATGAAGATCTGATTTCGTTATGGGGACAAAATTAGGTCCCAATGAATATAAATTATATAATAATGAGATTGGATGTTTAGATGTTGTCATTGGGATAGTATACAATGGATAGTTGATTAATGCTAATGTTGAGTGTGATCTTTTGCATCTCAATAAAATTAGACCTGGTCAAATGAACAAAAACTTGATGTGGTGTCTACTGCCACCCTATGGATAACAGCATTATTGCATAATTGAAAAATAAAGTGGAATAAGTCTGCAGCAAAATATGCAGTAATGTCAGTATTAAATATTATATTCAAATAAATATTTCTGTTATTTACAATACAAAAAATGTACAAACCTCAGCAACAGGACAATCGTTTTCAAGTTCAGAACAGTGCAGAGCCAAAAGTCCTAAAACTTTGAGAACTTTGCTCCTCCTGAAAAATCATAAATACATAAAGAATTTGAATCACTCTGTTTTTATGTTTTTAGTGTAACAACATAAATTTGGCTAAATTAAACAACTATTCTTAGTGTACTTACACATCCCAGTTAGGAGCTTGTCGTATCTGCTGTGTCAGTACAGGAAGCTAAATGCGTAATAAACCAACAATCTTGGTGAAATTCAATTTAACTACCAGTATTTTATATGCATAATTTTCACAATTTATGTATAATTTACCTAATATATATTGTTTAGTGTACAGTAGTTACCAGATTAGAATTCAAAAGCTTGTTGGCGATGTCTTGATGTCCAACCACACAGCACAGGTAGCAGAGCAGATTTAGTTTGGAGCGGGTCGCTGTTGAAGAGGACACATTGGGAGCAGCAGGACTGGAGACAACAGATGTGCAGTGCTGTTCTTCAAAGAAAGAACAGATTTGCTCAAGGAAAATACTCCAACCCTCTTCATTTAGGGACAACAGCTTTTCCACTGAGAGAAAAAACAAAAAACAACAAATCAAAAAGGAATGCAAATGTACTCACAAATAGAGACAAAGTATATAAGTATAAGTTAAAATACAATACC